>JBCNJP010000010.1:51673878-51852151 GCA_039602395.1 Deinandra increscens subsp. villosa
ACCGTGATCCCGGGAGGACACGGGGGAGGCAAAACCGCGATGACATAGGTCCGCAAAACAGAATGGCACGGCCTCTACAATATTGGTCAGCTTTGGTACAAACTTCCTTAGTGCATGGAAACCGGATTAGCTACCCGCGATATCGGTTGACCGCTTTAACTTTTACTTAACTAGTGCATATTCGGTAATTCAACACTTGGCAATGTTTTGCAAATCTATTACTTATTTATATGTTGATGAATACGATTATGAGACCGGGCCAATGCATGTCATGCCCACTGTGAACTCACCAACCGTTAGGTTGACACTTGCGTGGTTTAAACTTTTGCAGATCGCTAAGGAGTATCCGGATCGGGTTGGCATGGCACACGAAGACATTTTATTTTTAGTTAAACTTAGTTGAGAATTTAAAACACTGATTTTGTAAAGCACGTGGTTAGTGCTAAAGACAATGTTTTCCGCTGCGTACTGTTAAACTGTTTTTATTATTAATGTTTGGACTTTACTCTGATTCGTTTAGTATTTGTAACTAATGGTTGTGGTCCTGGTTTGCTCGCACCCCTTAACGGTATAAACTCCGTTAGTGGTTGATTTGGGGGTGTGACACATGAGCTTTGCATTTAAAACATTTTCTTTTATCAATAACAACCTTTTCGCTCGTGTCATCATCCACTTCGGACTCAACAACCCGTTTTTGGGTTTTGGGTTTCAAACCTTTTCTATTAGACACATAACGATTTTCAAACTCATTGTTATGTCCTGACTCATACCCTGACACATTTCCCGAAAAATCGTCAACATGACTTCTAGCATATGAATTTTTAGAAAAACGATGATCCCTGTAATTCTGAAATCTGTTTCTTCGCCCACCAAACCTTGGAACAAATTCATTTTGACCTCGATAATCAACCCATTTAGGACCCCTCCCAAACACAGGTTGATTCGGTCCACACCCAAATTCATCATAAAATCCTTCGTCATTATAAAATTGAGACTTTTTGGAAAACTGTCTTGATTTTCTGAAATTTGGTTGTCTTTGATCATAAAATTCTCTAGGTGGTGTTTGAACAATTGGTTTTGATGGTTTCTTATGTAAAGACTTTTGAGAAGAAGTTTTCACTCTATTAACCAACCCTGAATCAGATTCAGAATGAAATGTGTCTATTACATTTACATTGCTATTCCCCCCCCCCCCCCTTAATGTGCACATTTCTCATTTTGGGATCATAAGCAGGATCATATTTGCACGAAAAATTTTGATCGATTAAATTCGGATTAACCATATCCAAAGGAAACTCCTTGTCACTATAAATCCGGTTAGATCCTTTTAATCTATATGTCACCCATGGTTCAGAATTGTCACAGTTGGTGTCTTAAGTAGGATTTCTAGCCTTGACTTGTGTAGGTTTTGAAACTTTCGAAGAAGAACCTTTTTCAACAGATTTTAATTTTGCCGAAGGCTCAAATCCGACTCCACCATACTTGACTTTCTTACCTTCAACAGATTTTCTACGAGCAATCTGTTTTTGTTCGAACACACTCGGTTTTTTAAACTCAGATTTAATTGTGGGAAAATCATGTTTTGAAATTAAATCTTTGTGATTTGGCTTAGAAACTTTGGGCTGAGTGGTTGACGAACATTCAACATCGGTTTCAAACACTAAGTCATCAACCTTATCAAAATCTGAAACATCATAGAAAAGTTCATCAACTGTTGAATCCAAAATAGATTTTTTAGTTGAAGTTTTGACAGATTTGTTCTTTTCAGCATGAGAAGGAACATCTAACTTCATTTCAGATGAAGGACCAAGTGTTAAATTCACAGGGGGTGGTACTTGATTCAGCTTACCAGAAACATCTTCCTTTTCAGTTTTATAAAGAAAATTTGTAAAAGAAGAGGAAAGTTGAACATAATCCAATTTTTGTTTTAATTCAAAAACTTCGATTTTGAAATCTGCAACAAGTTTCTGACTGGTAGCCAAATCCTTTTGTACAGACACGAGCAGTTCAGACTGTGTTGAAAAATCAAACTTTTGCAAACGCAACTGCTCGTGTACTGACAATAACTACTTGGTTGTTCCGTCCCATCTTTCCTTATATATGTTTTTATCTGCTTTTGCTACTTCCAGAAGATCATTAAGCTTTGTCTTCTCATCTAAGAGCGTACTCTTAGCAGTAGCAAAATCATCGCAAGACTTACACATTAAAGGATATGAAACTACCTTTGAAGACTCGGCCATACAAGCAACTGATTCTGTAAGATTGCTCCTTTTCAGTGCACTAATCTCTTGTTTCAGACTTGAGTTTTCATCAGATATTTTCTGCATTTCTTTCTGAAGTGCCAGCATTTTATCAGCAATTTCTACAGCAATCTGTTAAGATTTTTTATATCGTTCCTTCAGTGGAAGACTTTTCTGATATAAGCTTTCAAAATCATTTGCTGTATCAAGCGCTTCAGCTTTTGCTGCTTCACAATCTCGAATCAACGCTTCTTTCTCCTCAGTTAGAAGTTTAACTTGTTTCTCTAACAAGAGAATAGCATCAGACTCGACCTTCTCATCAAATAAATCAGCCATGAAAGCAAATTTTTCTTCAGACACAGAATTATGATCAATCCTTGAATTTGAGACTTCTTCTTCAGCATTGATTCCATCAAAAGTTTCACCATTCGCTTCACCATGAACTTCACTTTCATCTTCATGGATTCAGTCATAGTGTCTTCATCCTGCACATGTGAAACCATCAAAGCAGATGAATCAGCGAATTGAGTACCCCAATTATAAGTCTTATCAGCTTGAGATACAAGAGCTTTTGTGGAATCAGGATTAGATTTTGAGTTAGAAGTACTCCCTGAACTCGAAGGAGTGTTGGATCCAGAAACATTTGATTTGGGAGTGAATTTCTGATATTCTTGCTTTTTCGGCTGAGAACATTCACGAGTGAAATGACCAAAGTTAGAACAATTATAGCATCGAACTTTTGATTTATCAAAGCCAATTCTTCCACCAGAGTTCAAATCTTTTCTAGCGGTCTTCTTTAAGAATCTTTTCACTCTTCTAGCCAGCATGGCAAATTCCCAATTGATATCCATTAACTCCAAATCATCAGGATCCACCTGATCATAATATTCTTCCGTCAATTCAGCATTACTAACATTCCCAGTTATCAAACCGTAATAAGATGACACTAAAGCAGAAACAAGGGCCATATAATCTTCAGTTGTAGACACAGACATAGCCATTTTTCCCGTGTTCACCAAATTACTTGCTGGAACTGATGTGCTACTTCCTCCAGAGTTGTAATTGTATTCAGCATGATGTGAGCCCATTCCAGTTCCCGAATTAGAAACATGTCTAGGTAGACCTCCAGCTACAAACGTCGTAGCCGGTGCAGAACTTGTTATTTTTGCCGACTTACCTGAAATAGTTGCTGCATTTGATCCGTAGTAAACATCCGGATTCTGAACCGCTGCTGGAGTAGTATTCACATTCTTCATTTCCAGATCTCTAGCTTGTAACTTTCCCAACAGTTTTACAAACGTCAATGCAGAATAATCCTTGTCATTCATGATTAGCAGAACATAAGACTCCCATTTTGATGGTAGACCTTCTAGCAATTTCTCCTTTAGCTCTTCATCATCTATCTTGATTTGGACATTGTCCATTTCAGACAGCAGGCGACAATATCTTGAGATTAATTCTGGAACACCCTCACCGTCAAAACACTTGAAGTTGTCAAATTCCTTGTTTAATACTTTCTTCTTACTTTTCTTATACTGTTCATTGCCTTCACATCTTTTTTTCAGAGTTGACCATAATTCATGAGAATGTTCACAGGTTTTAAATTGGTGAAGTAACTCTTTAGGTAAAGCTTGAGTGATTAAACCATAAGCTTTTTGTTCTCGAACAAAATCAGCCTTTTGTGTAAAATCCATATTCCTTTGCATAATAGGAACATTGTTCAACCCGACAGGATACACATATGGAGCATCCATAGCAATCCATAGGTCTGGATCCGTTGTACCGATATACGCTTCAAATCTCTTTTTCCAATTAGGATAGTCCTCAAACTTAAAAAGTTTGGGAACTTTCTGCATCGTCCCGATTTCATTATCGTGATTCAGTAATGTTTGCATCTGCGAATGAATAGCAGCAAACGTGGAATAATCCGACATTTTGGAAAAATTTAAGATTCAAGATTCTGTTCACCGAACTTGGTCCGAACTTAAGATGAGCTCCGAACTTGCTCCGAACTTATAGTAAGCTCCGAACTCACTCCGAACCTCCACCGATCTTGAAAACAAACTCCGAACTCCCTACGAACTTATCACCGAACACTAAAACTCCGAACTCTCTCCGACCCTGGTCCGAACTATCTCCGAGATAGAAATTCTCACCGAACTCTCTCCGATAGCTCACCGAACTCTCACCGAATCGAAAATGTGACCGAACTCTCACCAAACTCGACACTCGGAGCGGTTTCACCGAACTTCAGGTTCGGCCGAAAGTAAAAAACTCGGAATTTTTCAGATCTAACAAGAAAACCCTCACAACTGGACTCAAAACACTCAGATGATCAAAAGCAAACAGAAACAAAGAAGTTTGACACAAAACATGATGATTTTCACGTAAATTTCCAGAGAGCAACTTGAAAAACGAACTTTAATATACGAAATGCAACAAATCGAGCCAAACAGCACCAGATAGCTCTGATACCACTTGAAAGTGCGTGAGCGTTGGATCGGTTTGGTCGATTACAATCGTATACGTGAGAATATGTGAGAAAACAACACAAGCAAGGTAAATAAACTCAATCTCTCATTAATACGTGATTACAAGAGACTCAGAGTACACACATAAACTCTCAAACAAAAGTTCGCTCAGCTGTCAAAAACTTGACAATTATAAAGACATAAACATATATATAGAGCCTACGGGTGTCCGAACTCCCTGGCTTGTCCGAACCTCAGGTTCGGCCAAGGCTCGGCCAGGGTTCGGCCGGAGTTCGGCCACCAGACTAAAACCCTAAATCTTTATGTATTCGTAGTGATTACAAGAGACTCAGAGTACACACATAAACTCTCAGACAAAAGTTCGCTCAGCTCTCAAAAACTTGACAATTATAAAGACATAAACATATATATAGAGCCTACGGGTGTCCGAACTCCCTGGCTTGTCCGAACCTCGGGTTCGGTCAAGGCTCGGCCAGGGTTCGGCCGGAGTTCGGCCACCAGACCAAAACCCTAAATCTTCATGTCTTCGTTTGATCCAGCTCATTGCCATGTCGTGTATCAACAATATTCACCCCAAAATAGATAAGTAAAATAGGGGAAGATAACAAGTCATAGTCGGTCCAGCATACAAATTGAAGGTTAGGTAATTGCTCAACAATTCATCAAGCTGGGAGAATCTAATGACCTAAAAAAGATAGCTACCTTTAGTTTAACACGGTAACAGTACTGATTAGGCCAGGATGTGCTCCGCGCCTAAACTATACGATACGTTTATAGGTTGAAGTCCCGACAAGATCGGATGTCCCTATACAGTTGTATGGCCTAAACCCAGACACGATCATATTTTATATGTGAATTTTATATAAAACAGTTCCTGCCCATACACGGTCGTATGCCTTAGTGCCAATACAGTCGCGTGGACTGTTTGACAGATTATCTAATTACGCATCTCTCGAGTCTCGAAAGGGAATATATTTTATAAAACCTATAAGATTTCCTTGAAGTCATAACTTATATATCTATACCTAGATACTTATTTGTTCATATTCCTTCTGATGTCGTAACTTTTATAAAGATAAAATTGTAGCTTTTATCCACATAGAATCATAATCTTATTCACATAAAATCATAACTTTATTTACATAAAATCATAGTTTTATTTATATAAAGCCATGTCTTTGTTTAATAGAAAATCATAACTTGTATATAGTCTCCAAAACCAGATGTTATACATTAACAATATCTCATTTTTATCTGGTTTTATGATTTATAAAACCTTATATAGTTTACATAAAATCATACCTTTTATTTACATAACCTTATAATCTTTGTCATTATAAAAACCATGATTTTTATTACATAAAATGATAAGTTTATTAATCATAAATTTACAAATTTATTAACATAAAATCATAACCAAGATTTTATATATTTTCCTTCAATATCACCATTTTATTTATAACAATACTTTTTGTTTTATTATAAATAGTAACCAAATCTATATACATTTTCTTTATTGTTACCATTTTATTTTCCAATATACTTTCATTTCACAATAATTGTTCCTCACACGACGCATATACAATATTACTAAAATGATAGCAAATAACGAACAAGGTTATACCTTTCGGTCGGTTCGCGACCCGAACCTAGTTAACCGTCGACGTTATCCGAATCAAACAAATGAATACTTTATCCCGCATGATCTTTCGCCACGAAAAATAATATGAGGTCAGTTTCTGCATTTGACCTAGTTTGACTAGTTAAAATTGTTAACCATAATGTTGACTGAGTTGACTCACTTGACTTAGGACCGAGCTGAACCAAGTCCACCCAAAACTCATATCAAAACACTCCAAGAGCATCTATAGCCAAACACCACCTCACCATCATCATCTAAAACCATTCTGGTTGTCGGAGGCCATGGCCGCTTTCGGAGAGTGGTGCCACCGCTGAGAACCACCACCCAAAACATCATCCATCACCTAATCTAGAACATGCATATTAAGATCAGAAATTTTAAGAAAGATACAAGCTAGGATACAAATAAAAATGAAAATAAAACCACCACAACCACCTTACCATCGTCAGGTGCACAAAAATGAGGAGGTGGAGGGGCCGTCGGCGCCCTTGCGGCGGAAACCTAACAGTCGTTGCCACTGTTGCTCCTCTTACCGCCGTTCGGGACCAAAAAATAACTCAGGAACGAGGGAGATTCCATCAGGAAGGAGATGGAAAGAAAAGGGGCAGGAAAAACGATGGTGGGGCCCTAGAACTGTAGTAGCGTCGTCGTGCGCCAGCTCGGTTGGCTTGCCGGAAAACAGGGGTGAGTACCTTGCTCCCCTTCTCTTGATTTCTCTCAAACACATAAGTGTGTGTGTGAGTTTTGGTTTACATGAGAATAATGGATTAAAATAACCCTTTTATATCTAGATTTAATGTTAGTGGTCCACAATTAAACGATCAGTCATGTACCACGTTTTGAAACGTTAAACAATTAAACATCAGGTAAATTATCCATAATAATTCCCACAGGACTGGAATATTTTAAACCTATATAAAAATTCTCAAAATTTTTTAATCGTCAGACTATATATAATATGGTGAAAATTCGGTTAATTGAGAGGTATAAAGTGCGTGTACCACGCATGTCTAGTTTAATGTTGTTTTGCGAACCGAATATATCTTCATGACTGTAGTTCTAAATAAACACTTAGAAAAGTGTTTACAACTCTATAGAGTCGCTAGTATAATCTCAAAGGATTTAACGATCAATTTTGGTTATTATCGCGCAACCGAACGGCTACCGATTTCAGTGTTTCTCGCACCGATTCCCACGGTTATCATTTCTAAAGATCAGAACATCAATGATCAAGTGTCAGGAAATGCCAGACACTCTAATATGGCCTCGGTGGCCTTTCTGTCACTGCTAGTGACATATGTGCATTAAGTGTCGTTTGTCGTTTTCGCTCACACACGACACATATAATTGTCTGAACGGACGTTCTAAATAATATTAACATCCATGTTAATGTATCCATTGTTATGATCACAAAAACCAACGTCCGGTTAACAGACACGTGTCTCGATTAAACAACGAATCTTGCTGGTTCAACCCGAACTTAGCTTTTATCGTTCCGCAATGTCTCCTAGTGGTGGTAGGAGAGGGTTCACACCTAGGAGGACATCTGGTCTTTCTCCCAGGCGCAACGACATAGTCGATCATTCAAATGAGCCTCAGCCCAAGCGGCGCCATGTTTCTGAGTTGCCCCACCTTGCTTGGATGCCTGACCAGATTCACGCTAGGAGAGTGCGTGAGGGTATACCCAGCTCATATGAGCAGGGTGGGTCCTCTATTCGATGTGGTGCCACACCTCGACCTCCAATGGGCATCTCACCTTTTAGAAATGAGCCTGTTACTGACACTGTCCCACTACTTGTTGCTCGTATGAGACACTACAAGAATGGTCTGGCGGGTATCGATGGTGAGATCGCTAGACTCCCCACTATAGCCGACCTAGTTTCTCTTGAGACCTAGGTAGTTGAGGTTGATGGGCACTTGGCCGCCACTCATGGCGCCATGGATTCTCACCATGCCCACATGACCGGAGTTAGTATAACCACCACCGACCTTCTCCTTTCACACGAGGCCC
The DNA here is from genome assembly GCA_039602395.1 of Deinandra increscens subsp. villosa. Lineage (NCBI taxonomy): Eukaryota > Viridiplantae > Streptophyta > Magnoliopsida > Asterales > Asteraceae > Deinandra > Deinandra increscens. The sequence goes on from JBCNJP010000010.1 coordinate 51,682,264, forward strand.
TTCAGGCAAGCCTTGTGACTGTTGAGGAACATTCTGACGCCTCCTTACCTTCCTGACCCTCATGTCTCAGATAACCACCGCTTTGATCATGCCACTTCGACCCCCACCCCTCTAGATAGCCTTATATAGGACTCTGTCTTTTGACCACCATTTTAGTGTTGAAACATATGAGTATTTTGTTGATGTATGTGTACTTTGATGGAATACGAGCCTAAAATAGACTTATACATTTCAATGATCGTTTGTATGTTTTACGATTAACATGGTGGAATGGAATGATATTAGTATTATTATTATTATTATGCTGTGTTATTCATCCGTGTACGTTATACCTTTCTATCTTATGGTTGTGTTATGCGTATCATGTCGTGGTATTTTTTATATATGTCGTGGCAATTATTCTTGTACATATACTAACCCCATTTACATATTTATTAATTTTCCTTTATGCCAACATTGGTAACTTAAATCAAAATCATGCCGCCTAGATGCCAAAACACCAGAAACGCTCATCCTCCTCCTATAAGTGCCGCTGAAATTGAGGAGATGATCGCATATCGTGTTGTTGAAACCATTGCTGCTTTCGAAACCAAATGTCACAACGACAAAGAAGCACGTGGTAAGAACGAATTACCCCAATGTTAGAAAACATTAGACTACAATTTCATCTAATTGTATTCAACGTTTTAGAATAACATTACAGGCCCGCGTGAATTTTCATACAAAGGACTTTAGGAATTGCAAACCCACCAATTTTAAGGGTTCTGAAGGCACTTTTAGATTGATTCGTTGGTTTGAGAAACTGGAGTCAGTCTTTCGCATAAGCAACTACCCCTGAGCACTACATGGTTAAGTATTCCATGTGCACTTTTACTGACAGCGCACTAACCTGGTGGAACTCTCATGCCGATGCTATGGAAACTGATTTGGCTTATGCCATGACTTGGAATGACCTCAAACAATTGTTGCGTAATGAATATTGTCCTAGGGAGGAAGAAAAGAAGCTTGAGGCAGAATTTTGGAACATATCCATGAACGGAGCTGATGTTCCCAACCACACTAAGAGATTCCGCGAACTTGATTAACTTTGCCCAACTATGGTCACATCACCCTACAAGAAGATCGAACGGTACATCTGGGGACTTGCACCACACATTCAAGGGAATGTCCTTTCATCAAACCCTTAGACTTTTCAGGATACCGTGCGCCTGACACACAACCTTGTATACCAACCCAATCGTAAAGGTGTAAACCTTAGTAAGAAATAGCAAGAAACCTGACAACAAACGAAAGTGAGGATTCTGGAAGAATAGAAACAAGAAGAACTCTGAGAAAGCTAATGCCAATGAATCTGAACCAGTGAAGGTTTATGCTACTACCACCAACAGTTCAAGCTCCCAATAAGAACGGTTACACCGGTAATGCACCTCGGGACAAAAAATGCAACCTCCATCACACCCTAGATTGTGAAAATGTCTACTGTGGTCACTGTAAGGCCAAGGACACATAAAACATGATTGCCCAAGTTTCATGATGTGATTTAAATTACACATCATTTTATTAGTCAAACACCCACGAATGTTGATAGTTTATGCATTATTTTGGTCTATTTTACCCTTGTTTGCTGTGAAATGTCATAAACAGGTAATCAGAGGGGGCCAAAGTTACATTTGAGGATTTTACGAAGTTTTAGGGCTAAATTGTACAAGAACCGAAAATCTGATTTTTTCTCCACGTCACGACCCGTGATAGTCATCACGGCCTATTTTGAAGCTAGACGGAGAAACCCTAATTCGTTAATTCATAGCGGCGCTCACGGTCCGTGACCGTGTAACGAGTCGTTACGCCCGTTTTCTGAAACCCTAACCTTTCACTATAAATACCCAACCATTTTGTCATTTTAAGTGGTTACACAATTGAAACCAGTAAAGTTCGGTTCCAGAAGATTTCAGAGGTCAAAGTCAAAGATTTCAAGATCAAGAAGTGTTCAATCGTTCGTGATATCGAGCTATTCGAAGATTCAGCCATTGATCGACTTTGGTTTGCGCTTACAGTCATGTTTATTTACATTTCAATTGCTTTTTTCATTAGTTTAGCTATGAGAGGCTATCTCTCTTGATGTCATCTAAGACAATGTGATCTATTTATTGTTTTACCTATGGTTTCACGTTGATAATGTTTTACATAATGATTTTAGTATAATGATTATGATTCCTCTTGCATATTAGAGACGTATTCTTGAATGATGTGTTTGACCCTTTCCTAGTAGTATTTGGTTTGGTTGGCAGGATAGACGTATTCTGCTTATTGAATTGATGCTATTTCTTAGTTGTTATCTAGCGATTTCAATATTTGTTTAAGAACTCTAGCGAGCCTAGATAGGAAATGGTGATTATGCATGTTCAATAATCTGTCTTGATTCAAGTATGTCACTATGTTTGGTCGTGAATCTTTACTTCCATGTCTTGGGTAAAAGAGATAGTGAAATGACTAAATATACTTCATATGTTATGGTATGTAATTGGGTTATAACTTATAAGTATATCATGGTTAATCAGAATAGGATTTGTCTATGGTCCTAGGTCTTAGATCATGTGTTTAGTGTCCTATAGCTAGGTAATTAATTTGTGGATACTTCATTATGGCTGTGGTTTTAATTGCTGATTTATGAGTTTAGCGACTATAAATCCATTAGACCGTTTATATACAAATGTCAATGTCAGGTCTAGGTAATACATGAATAGTGATCACTATTAGATGATATTTGTTTTATTTAGTCTGATATTTTATCTACTTCGTTATTCCTACCTTCAATTTGTTCTTTTATTAGCTTTCTAACAGTTATTAGGAATTGTGATAGAATCCTAATGATGACAATTAGGTTTAGTTTGATTACACCATTGCTTCCTTAGGATGACCCAGAGTTACTGTTAATGCTACCATATGATAGGTCTGCTTTCCTATATGTGCATGTGTAGTTACAAGATGATTTAGCTCTATAAATTTAAAGGTAATATTGGCATATTTATTTATATACTCGTGTGCATCAAAGGCTTTTTGGCGCCGTTGCCGGGGAAGCAAGTCGTCATTCTATACCTCGTTAGGTTAGTTAGCTTAGGTAGTCTTTCTTTTTTGTTTTGCATTTCTTCATTCAAAATTTCAAAAAAACCAAAAAAATCTAAAAACCAAAAAAAATTCAAAATTATCCACTTCTGATTCAAGCTTTTGAAGATCCTGAACGCGTTATACATCAAGCAAGCAGGATGGGAGATGCAGCGCAACATACGATCGCTGATTACGCGAAGCCTACACTCGAAGGAGGGCAATCAAGCATCACAAGATCCACCATTCAAGGGAAGTTCGAGATCAGGCCTGGAGTCATCCAGATGTTTCAGAACACTTCACAGTTCCACGGGTTAGCGGAGGAGTGTCCACACGTGCACCTTGACACATTTCTCGAAATGTGTGACACATTTCTCTTGATGCTTATGTTAATCATTCAAGTGTTTGATGTTTTGTATACATATTTAATGTCTTAACATGTGTTGATTAATATTGAGATGATTGCCCTTGTTCTTTTACTGTTCTGATGTAAATGACATGATCCATATTTAACTTATTTCATGATTTTACACTTGGCGATTTCATAACAACCCTTAGCGATTTCAGACTTGTTCCTAGCAATCTCAAGTTTGTTCTTAGTGACTTGGAGCTTATACTTGGCAACTTGAACCATAGCCTTGGCGATCTCACAATAAGTATTGAGGATCTGGACCCTAAGATTGGCGATTTCGAGGTTGCCTTGGCAATCTCACCTTAGTCTTAGTGTTCTGGTCCTCTACTTGGCGACTTCGCTGAAATGCTTGAGTGATCTGGGATTTTCTTTGGGCGATCTCGCCAAGTTTAGCGATCTCACACCACGTCTTAACGACTTGGAGATTTGCTCCTAGCGATCTTGATGGTCTGATATAATAAATTTTTACTAACTTCTAGGAAATTCTCTTGTGATCTGTGCAATGATTACCTGTGCTCTCTCTAGTATAAATAGTCACCTCGGGATGCCCTAAATAATCTAATTCATTTTCATGGACGGTTGTTGAAGAGAGAGAACTTGTGTTTGTGAAAACCCTCGTGTTGTTAAGTTTCAGACATGGAATTCTAAGGATTTCAAGAAACAAACAACTTGGTTTGATCATGAATTCATGATTTCCGCACTTGAATCTTTGCATTGGATGAGAAAAGGCTTAAATATGGTCATGAAAAATGGTATCAGAGCCATTATTCTTCACGTTCTTGAGTTTTTCTCAAAAACTTAAAGAATCTCTCTTTCAACTCATCAAATTTGGTTGTTTGTGTGATTACTTGACATACTTTGAATGAAATGTCACAAGGAATCTGTTGGAATGCTTAGTTTTCATCAATAATCACACTAAATGGCTCAATTTTGAAGATTTTCAGATTCATGCGAACACAAAGAAAGTCACTGATGCGTTACTTTTCAAATCAAAATCTTTTTTTTCCAGTGATTCTAAGCTAAAAATGAACACCCATGCATGTTAGAATCATGATTTGGAGTTGTTAGCAACTTGAATCACTCAATAACATCAAGTATTGAATATTTTAGAGCAAATATAGTGTTCTTGGAAGATTTTCATAAAATTCACTATTTGATCCGATTTCACCTAGATTAAGTGGTTTTTTGAGTTTGCTACAGTTAACAAATTTGTTCCTAAGCAAATTTCAAACCTAATGGAATAATCAAAACTTGTTTTTGTGAAATCTGAATTTGACCCAGTGATTATGCTCAAGAACATAGCTATAAAATTTTCTAATTCTTGAAAACTAGAAAATATCAAATGTAACATTAATGCTTGATTGATTCAAACTAAATAAGCTTCATGATGTTTGTTTTGTAGGTCTTAAGCAATTAACCTCGATCTTAGCATCCGTGAAGCAAATAGAGAAATCTTGACCCGTTTGACCCATTAAGCACTTTTGTGAAGAAACCTAACTTGTTTCACCATGTCTGACTTTAACTCTGAAAATCAAATGTTCCAAGGGAACAACAGGCCTCCATAATTACTCGGGGCTACCAATTATGATGACTGGGAAAAAAATTTCAGTGTTACCTTGAGTATGTGGATTATGACCCGTTAACCTAAGTGAAGACTGGTCCTAAGGTGTTCTATGTGGATTCGGTGCCTATGGCTGGTGTAGACCCTCCAGCTGGTGGTCAGAGGCGTGTCATAAAGAACTTTGAGGACTATACTCTCACTGAACATAATCAGATGACGGTTGACAAACGTGCTCTCGGGTGTATCAAAATGGCATTGTCTGATGACATTGTTTTCCACTTCGCTGAAGCAACTTCTGCTCATGAGATTTGGGTTGCACTTGAGAAAAAGTATGAGGGAAACATTGAGTGCAAAGAGAGGAGACTGGACTCTCTCAAACTGCGATTTAACACTTTTGCTTACACTGTTGAAGACTCCTTTGAGACTCATGTGACAAAGTTTTGCAGACTTATCTGTGAAATACAGAACAATCAAATCCGACCTGAGATGCCTGCTATATCTAAGAAAATTCTCAAGTCATTTCCTCATAACTTTTTTTCTTATGTAGCCTATCTGATTGATAGCAGTGATTTGGCCACTTTTGACTACATGGATTTTTATTGACAAAGTTAGAAGCTATGAAGTTGCAGCTGTTGAAAGAGATGGAAATTCACTTATGAGGAAAGTTATCAATAAAAGTACCACCCTGATAGCCCCAAATGTTGCCTTTATTGCCCCAAATGAGACTGACCTGGAATTTCCTTACTCTACTGGTGGGTCCTGCTCCTCTGCTCAAGTTTCTACTCAACAACCTGCTAGTTAAGCTGCCTTTGTTGTTCAACCTCCTATCTCACCAGTGAATCAAACACCAGCTCCATATCAATCAGGACCTTCATCTGTTGGTCTGACTGACAAAGACCAGGAGTTGTGTAACGCACTTATGGCGTATCTTGTTTCCCAAATGTTAGGGATTATTGAGAGTATGTCTCTTTTCCAAGAAGACTTAGACCAAATTCTAGCCGATGACCTCGAACAAATGGATATCAAGTGGCAACATGGTATGATTGGTGCCCCAACAAGAAAGTTTTTCAAGAAAATTGGGAGAAAGGTGCTCCAGTCACTCCCCAGTTCAACTATTGGTTTTGACAAATCCAAGGCCTAATGTTACAACTGTCAAGGATTGGGTCACTTTGCACGAGAGTGTAAGAAGCCTAAACTGGGGCAAATCCCTGTAGCATCTGGGGGAAACGATAAGTCTGGTCAAAATCAGGGCAACTAATCAGAAGTCCCAACCTGCAGGTTCATCTCACCAGGGTCCGGTTCCAACAATGTCAAGTGTGCTAACAATCCAGAGAAGGAACTCGTGTCACTGAGTGATCCCAACTACACGTGGTCCAATCAGACTCAAACATCGGATGGTGTTGACTATGCATTGATGGTGAATTCATATGATGAATTCAAAAATGTGGAAGATCCTCTCGTTGATCCACTTTATCCCAGTGACTTTGCACTTATGGCTGATGTGGATGATATCACTGAAGATGCTGCTTTTGTATCTAACCCTGCTGATGACCCTTCCATTGTTGAATCTGAAACAAAAATCGATTAGCCGTTAGAAGGAACTCATACCCGATAAGGTAAAATCCAAATTATGCTCAGAGTCCTATGTAGAGGAAGTTGCTCGGTATCGCCTTTATAACCAAGAGTTGGTTGAAAAGGCAATAGCGAATGAATGTCTTGTAAAGTCTATGCAAGCTAAGGAACTAGATTTCCTGGCCAGAATAAAGTCCTTGCAGGATGCTATTGAGGTCATGAAACATGCTGAAGTGGCTCTTAGTACTCAGTTAGAGGATCTATTGACTCATCGCTCATCCCTAAGCAAGAACTATGTTCATGCTTGGGAAACTATTGACTTGATGAAACTTAACACCTCTAATTTAGCAAGTGATGTGGCTAAGGATATTTTGAGACGTGCAAAAAGTGGTTTGGGCTTAACCCCAGGAAATTTGATGATGCTGCTGTTGAGCATCCCCTTAATTATAACTATTTTCCTATACCTGGACTAACTAAAATAAATTCCCGAAGCCACGTCAGGTTTTTTAATAATGAGTTAGTTCCAAGCAAGTCTGAAATTCAGCAAATGGAAGGCAAACTATCTGGCTATGAAAGTGGCTCGAGCCTTCCATCCGTTAAACGTGCACCTAACTTAGATGATTTTGAATCTAGCTCAGTTTAGTCAGTTAACACTAGCTTATCTGAAGATACGGTTAGGCAAAAGGAAGAATCTGAGTTCTTAAAATAATAACGGATAACGAGACAATCTCTCAACCTTCATTCTTTAGTGAAACTTAAATGGTGTAAGGACACGGAATGAACTTACTACTGCATGATTCGATCAACCTAGTGTAAACGAGAATGTATGTATGAGTATTGTATTTAATCACTTAAAGATTACAAAGTAAACTCTCTGGTTTCTCTCTCTAGAACACACACACAATAGGTGTAGAATGACTCAGAAGAACTACATACTCTAAACAAGTCAACCTATTTATAGGTGACTCATACTGCCCAGCATACTATCCAACATACAATCGGTACGTTGGCTACGTACCAATTGGTACGTACCATGGTATGTTGTCACTAAGACTTACACAATAATGCTATGATCTAGATACAATACACGAGACACATTATAGCATAGGAATATGCTCTAACAAACTCCGCCTGAACGTGTAGTGTATCTATGCTAACTAAACTCCAGTATGAGTCACCTATAAATAGGTTGACTTGCTGCATCTGATCTTCAACTTGAAATTTCTTGTCATCTATAGAGCTTGCATGGCTCGATCACTCTTGGATAATATTTGAACTTCAAGATCCAATTGTAAAAGATACTTCAATTCCCCCCTTCACCATGCTTGAGTCTTGACAGCACATAACCTGCAACTTTAGAAGACATAACGCGGTTTCCTTTTTCTTTTGAAAATTAATTTAATCTTGGCGCAAAACTTCTCTTCGAGAATCAAGATATACTTTTGAAAATTTGATGTTGTATCACATGTCGATCGGTCGAAAACAAATAAGAAACAAAATCTTTTTGGCTTTTTGAAACTTTACATCAAAACACACCGAATCTTTTTTATTTTTCTAAGTTTATGCTAAAACACTCCTAAAATCTTTTTGTATTTTTCAGATATGAAACATAAAATTAATACAGAATCAGACATTATTTTTGTCTTTTGTGAGAAAGATTACAACTTGTGATCATATTGAACATAACATGCTGAACTACACTTCAATTTCAATTACTTCAACACATAAGTCAAGTCGATTACTAGTATAATTTCTCCATCTTAAACTTAGACACAATCATTTTCATAACATCTGGATATGGTAAGGTATCGATTAGATTTGCTTTGACCAGTGTACCCCACACTATCAAACATACACAGACATGCCTTTTTATCACACTTTATGACTTCACTTGTGATTTAACACATAGTGACTGTATTCACTACTAGAAAAAGGACCTTCCTTGACACGCGAACGATGACACGCGCTACTTTTATGACGCGCAAAAACGCGTGTCATTAAAAATGTGTGGTAATTTGGGAAATTCTAAGGGTAGATGACGCGCATTTCTGCGCGTCATAAATGTTGTGTCATATAATAAAAAAAACACGGAGTACACCTAAAAATGTACGCGTCGAGAAGCTATCATCGTTTTATAATTTGCCTACCAAAATTCTGCCCTAAAATTACTCCCACTCACTTTTCCTTAAAATTTTGCCCTAAAATTCTCTCCCGCTCACTTTTCCTCAAAATTTTGCCCTAATTCCCAAATATACACCCTCTCTCCTTGCGCGCCGCCCAAAATTTTTTCCCTCAAGCTACTCACCGTCTCAAATATACTCACCGTCTCAAATATACTCACCGTCCCAAATATACTCGTCCACTCACGCCGAAGCACGCACCAAGTCCGCCGTTCTCCTCCGTTGGTCTCCTCCACCGCATCGTCCCCGTCATATTTGACGACGAGTCTCAATCGTAGACGCTATACCCTTCCCTTTCACCGACCACTCAATCAACCCTCAAAACGACGTTTCTTGACTCTGTCGGTAGAGAATCCTCTATATTCGATATCCAAAAAAAGCTTGTTGCCTTGGTTATGCCAGAAAACGATTTGTTATGCTCATAAAAGATCCCCGATGTTCTCCCAGAGGTACTTCCAGCAACCTATTGAGTTTAATTTGTTCATATTATGTGATTTAATTTGTTCTCTTTTGCTTCAGTTCCGGTGTTTTATCTCTAACTCTCTCATCGGAAAATTCAGTTCTGGTGTGCCGGAATTCAAATATGAACTTCAATTTTAAGGCAATTTCAGCACACTAATTCATTTCAAACTATGGGTACGCTTCCATTGACTCTATGAACTTGTTCGTTGCTCTTCTTTGTTCTTGTATCGTGAGAGGTCATCTTATGGAGGAGAGTCGATGGATGAATGAGTCGATTACTAAACTGGTCATTGTAAGTATTTATGCGTTTGATGGATAATCCATTTGGTTTGTTGAAATTATTTGGACATCGATTACTTTCTCCATAAAATCAGCATCATTGATTATAGATTGATGGTCTTGAATCCACAATTTCGATGGGTTATGGTCGAAGTGAGTTGTTGATAAACATGGAAAGGATTCTCAAGCCAATTGTTTCTTCTTTTTGTTCAATTTTGATGATAGGGTATCTGCATCGAAGTTAACTGTTTCTTCCTTTTGTTCAATTTTGGCCATGTATACCAGTATATGTTCATTTATGTAATGAGTCTAGAATGACCCAGCTACTATCCTTTCATGTTGCTTGAAAGCTTACGTTTTTTCCCTAATGATGAGCTTTAAGCCAATTATCATGCACCGAGCTTTAGAATTCATCTGGTTGTTAACATTTTTCACTTCATTGCATATTTTTTATGTTAAAGCAGGAATCCATGATGAAATATTTAGCAAAACTTGAACCTTTTGCTGAAAAACTTACGTTCGAGTATCCATTTCCTCTTCAACTAGAGTGATTTGTACTGCCACTCTTGCTTTCTGTAAAATTTACAAAATTATCCGGCCTTCTAAGCTGCTGATTGGATTTTAGTTTGTAGTTTCAAAAAAAAATTAGGTTTATACTGGTTATAAGAAATTAATAGAGTGTGTAGGATCGTTATTAGTTAGAGTTAAACTAAAACAAAAGCCCTTTACTTGCAAATATAACCCTACAGAATTAAAGTTATATTTCACTTTACTTAAGCGAGATTTAGTTCTTGTGTATAATGTAAAAGCTTGATTTGCTGAAAGATAGTAACAACGAAGTAACAAATACTTGGCACTATTTGAATTAACTCAAAGCTACACTATTACAAGTTGTTTAAGAACAGATGATATGTAAACTATGAGCTAACTAAGCTATATATAGTGCTGATGAGATCAATGAAAGCCATTGATCTCATGCGATCTAATCTAGACCGTAAACAATAAAGTCAAATACAAACTACCAAAAGAATAAACATCGGAAATTGGAATATCTTGCGTGTTTGCAACAACATACTACTTTGGAGAGCGGCTTGAATCAGACATAGAAGCATACGAGAAGCTTTTGTAGGATTGGACTTGCTGAAAAGACATCTCAGGAAAAGTCCGGTTGAACTCATTATCTGGTGGATAATCGAGTTCACCTGGAATATTCGCTAAAGGACAAAACTTCTTCTTTCCGCTTGAACTGCCAGTTCCGCTTGAAGTGAGAATTCCGCTTCAACTTCAACTTCAGCCGGAACATAACAAAATTGGCATTCAGCCGGAAATCTTCCAAGCGCAAATTTACCGAAACCTCGGATTTAGTGTACCTTTGGGTTATACGGTACAACCGGGTAAAGCATGTCTTTATCCAAAAGTAAATTTACTGAAACCTCATATTTAAAACAGTTAAAAACTTAATGGGTAAATAAATGTATATCCGCTTAGAAAGTTGTGCCTTCCGGGTAATTTAAATGAGACCTTCACTTTGTTGACCCGGAAGTTCAAGCAGAACCCATTTCTCCTTTATTTTAAAAACCATATTTCTTCCGTTTGAACTTCAAGCGGATGATTTTTTCGCTTGGAAGAATTGTTTTCAAAAACATGTTCCACATCATTTACAAAGCATTTTTCCGGTTGAAATTCACTCGGTGAGTTTCAAAAGTTGTTTTTCTCACAGGTTGAACCAGAACTTGAAACTGAACACGAAAACACAAGATTTTTTCAAATTTGTGATAAATTTTCATAGTGTAACAGAGGTTACTGACTATGAACTGAAACTATCATAAGAAATTCTCTTTTTCTTTTTCTTTTTGTATCAAGAGACGGGCCTTTAAGCACATGTCTCTATTTTATTTGAAAATTGTGAAAAGTTTTATTCAAAATTCATCATCCCAATGGCTGTGATGAGATAAAAAAATCTTGCCTCATCAAAGGCTTTTGTAAACAAATCTGCCAATTGATGATCAGTATGAACTTTGAATAATTTGATCAAATTCTTTTCTGCACAATCTCTAATAAAATGGTACCTTATGTCAATGTGTTTGGTTTTGGAGTGCTTTACTGGATTGTTGATGATGGAGATGGCACTGTTGTTGTCAGCAAGAATAGGAGTTTCCATGAATTTGATCCCATAGTCAAACATTTGATTTTGGATCCAAAGAACTTGACTGCAATAACTTGAGGAAGCAATATACTCAGACTCTGCAGTTGAAGTGGAAACACAAGTTTGTTTCTTGCATTGCCAAGAGACAAGTCTTTCACCCAAAAATTGACATCCACCTGATGTTGATTTCTTATCAATGTCACAACCACCATAGTCACTATCTGTGAATGCTCTGAAAGAGAAGTCAGAGTTCTTGGGATACCACAAACCCAGTTTTGGTTGGCGATTTAGATACTTGAAGATTCTCTTAACAGCTAGCATATGTGACTCCTTTGGTGAGGACTGATATTTAGCACATAGGCAAACACTGAACATGATTTCAGGTCTACTAGCACTAAGATACATCAGTGAGCCTATCATTGTTGTGTACATGTGTAAATCCACTGGCTTGCCACTTAAGTCACTTGTTAACTTGTGGGAAGTGGATATAGGAGTTTTTGCACTTGAGCAAGCTTGCATATCAAATATCTTCAACATGTCTTGAATGTACTTTGATTGGTTCAGAAAGATTCCATCTGTAGTTTGCTTCACTTGTAGTCCTAAGAAGAATGTTAATTCTCACATAGAGCTCATTTCAAATTTGGACTGCATCAAAGTTTCAAACTCCTTGCACAAAACAATATTAGATGAACCAAAAATAATATCATATACATAAATTTGTACCATCAACATATCCTTACCAATAGTTTTAACAAAAAGTGTTTTGTCAATTGCCCCTCTCCTGTAGCCATTCTCTAGAAGTTAGTTAGAAAGACTTTCATACCAGGTTCTAGGTGCTTGTTTGAGTCCATACAAAGCTTTGATTAGCTTGCACACCTTGTTGGGATGGTGAGGGTCCTCAAAGCCAGGAGGTTGGTTGACATATACTTCTTGTTCCAGTGGGCCATACAGGTGGGCACTTTTGACATCCATCTGAAATACTTGGAAGTCTTTGAAGGAAGCATAGGCTAAGAAGATTCTGATTGCTTCTAATCTAGCCACTGGTGCAAACACTTCATCATAATCAATGCCTTCTTCCTGTACATAGCCTTGCACTACCAGTCTTGCTTTGTTTTTTATAACAATTCCCCTGTCAGATTTCTTATTTCTGAAGACCCACTTAGTGCCAATTGGTTCTGCTCAATCAGGCAGATCTACCAATTCCCAAACTTTCTGCTTGTTAATTTGAAATAACTCTTCCTGCATTGCCTCTACCCAACTGTTGTCTTCTAAGGAATCTGTTACCTTCTTGGGTACTTCTTGAGACAAAAATGCAGCATGCAAACAGATGTTTGCATTAGCAGATCTACTCCTTGTCAACACAGGTGCTGACACTTCTCTAATAATGTTTCTCACTGGATGATTTCTGTTGATTCTTCTATCAAGAAACATAGGGAACTCATGGCTTCTTCCACTTGAGGGTATATTGAGCTGAGGAAGTCTGTGATCAAACTCAATATCACCAATTTGTGATACAGGATTTGAACTTTTTACTGTATTATGAGAACTATCCTCTGAAATGTTGGTCAGATGCTCAAAACTGAATTCATCATTTGAATTTTCAGGTTCAGTTGACCCGTAATCATTGTTTTCAACGGGATCTGAAATTAAGTTTTCCGGTTGAACTTGAGCTGGAGAAATATTCGTTTGAACTTTAGCCGGAGAAATTTCCGTTTGAAATTCGACCGGAACAATTTCTTCTTCAATTTGAATTATTTCAGAAGGTCTCCATCCATTGCCTGGCAAGATAGGTTTGATGCTCATTGAAGAGAAGAAGTTTTGCTTCTCAGTTCCAGCAGAGCTTCTCTTCCAATGTTCATCAGCAGACCTATATAAGTTATGTTCCTGCATTAGAGATCTCACAGGCTTATCAACAGTTATGTTGAAAGCAGTGGTTAGTGCGTCAATATCAAATAACCAAGTGGGTTGAGATTCAAAATTGTTGGTAGATTATTCATTAAAAGATACATTCATAGTTTCCTCAACAATTTTGGTTCTCTTGTTGTACACTCTGTATGCTTTTGACACACCTGAGTATCCAACAAAATATCCCTCATTTGCCTTTTCTGCAAATTTGGGCAATAACTCATTGGTTATTAATATTGTAACAGGACAACCAAATGGCTTAAAGAAATAAATGTTTGGATTTCTTTTTCATCTAAAGCTCATAAGGTGTTTTGTTTTTGCCCTTGACAATTAAAATCCTGTTTTGGACATAACAGGCAGTGTTCACTGCTACTGCCCAAAATATCACAGGGAGCTTGGAGTCTGCTAACATAGATCTAGCAGCTTCAATTAATGTCCTATTTCTCCTTTCAGCAACACCGTTTTGCTGTGGAGTTCTAGGAGCACTGAATTGTCTCACAATTCCCTTTTCCTCACAAAATGTATTAAAAACATGATTTTTGAACTCTGTGCCATTGTCACACCTAATTGTTTAGACTTTGAGATTGGATTGATTTTCTAAATTTATCACAAGTGTTTTCAACAATTCAGCAGTTTCATCTTTTGTTTTAAGAAAGAAAACCCAAGTGTATCTAGAGAAATCATCATTTATTACAAAACAGTATGACCTTTTCCCTAAACTCATTACTCTAGTTGGACCAAAAAGATCCATGTGCAACACCTCTAGAGGTTTTGAAATAGAAGACTCAACTTTTGGCTTAAAAGAGGTTCTGTGTTGCTTACCCTTGAGATATGGCACACAGTTTTCAGAACATGCAAAATTCTTGTTAGGAAGACCCTTAACCAAGCCAAGATTCACAATTCTGTTCATGTTTTTGTAGTTCACATGACCTAACCTCCTATGCCACAGGTCACTTTCATCAACAGAGGCTTTGGATACAAAGCAAGCAGTGCCACATGAGGGTGTAGCAACTGTCATATCCAAAATATACAATCCATCTCTCCTGGGTGCCTTAAGCATAATAAGTTCATCATGAATTTTGACACCAGGTTTGAGGACTATAGCCTCTTTCTCATTAAACATTAAATTCAAATTCTTGTCGCACATTTGTGAGACACTAAGCAAGTTGAAATTCAATGTATCAACAAAATTGACTCTGTCAAATTTTACCATTCCATTTGTCACATCACCTTGTAATGTGATATGGCCTTTTGTGCTTCCAAAGGCAACTGGTCCTTCGTTGATTATTTTTGTATTTTCCAGAATTTGCTTATTCCCTGTCATGTGGCAAGTGCATCCACTGTCAACTACCCATAGGCTATTTTGGCCTTTATTTTGCACCTGCACACATCAGAAATGATTAATTTCTATAGGGGACCCAAGCCTGAGTGCTCTTGGGTCTGCCATAAGCATCATTATACTTATACTCCTTGAGTACTAAAGTATTTAAAACTGGAGCTTCATTACGCAGATCATCATTGTCAAAACTGAAGTTCTCATATTGAGTACTTGTTTGACTAAATCCTTCACCTTTGGTGTTTTTCCTTTCGGCAACTTTTCTTTCCCTGTACTCCTTAAATTTTCTTTTCTTGTTGGTTATTTTCTTGGATTTTTCATTTCCTTGGTTAACCAACTTAGTTCTTTCAGGGGATTTGGAAAATCTTTGAGGAAAGTGTTTGTTTTGATTTGAACTCTCCCCCTGAGGTGGAACACAGTAACTTCCACTTGAACTAGTAGCAAAAACAATTTTAGGTTGGTTAGACTTTTTGCTTCTTGAAAAGTTTGCTCTAAAAGTGGTCTTTCCTCTAGAGGGATTTCTTCTTCCTTGAGCTTCAAAATGCTCAAACCCATCAGCAAAGTGTACGTGTGGTCTCTGCTTTGGAGCAGTAGCTGATCTGGGTTGAGTTTTGTTTTCCGGTTGAACTTGAGTTCGAGCAGAAAAATGTTCCGCTTGAACTTCAACCGGAAAACGATTTTGCCTTAAAACAGAAAAACTTCCATTTTTATCATTACCAATTAAGACCCTGTTGGATTCAGATAAAAAATGCTTCATTGTGTGGCTTTTCACAGGTGAAATTCTTCCTGTGAGTTTCTTTTGAAAATTAGCTTTTGGTTCCAGAACAGGTTTTGGTTTCAAAAATGGTTTAACTTTACTCATTGGATTGAACTGACATACAGCAGCTAGGTGACCCTGTTCACCACAGCACATGCATTCAACCGTTTTTGTCTCAAATGTTCTGGGAGACTCATGCTTGGTTACTTGGTTGAAAGTGAGTTTACCAAGCCTTTGAGTTTGACTTCCCTTTGGTTTGTCAGGTTGTTTCCCTCCAACTTTTGAATCCTTGGGTTCATAAACAGTTGGTGGTGGAATAGCAATTGATGGTTTCAAAATGTTTGATTGGTCAGCTGATGCAGAGGTGCTTGCAACAGTGACTTTATTTTTCTTAGTCTCAACAGTATTTTCAGAAATTGACTGTGATGAGATGTCATCAACTATGAGACTGACTTTACATTCTGATTTTAAAGCTTCAATTGGTTTGATTACAGGTGAGTATTCAATTGGTGGGTCAACATTGTTATACCCAACACCTGCTTTACCATACATCCCTCCCATCCACAGCTTCTCAGCCTTTCTATTTGCAGCTTGGAATTTGTCACAAGTAAACAAAGCATCTTTTAGCTTGATCTCAAGAACATCAACCTCAGCCTTAGCATCTTTAGTTTCATTCCTTGATTTCTCAATCTTTGACAGCAAGTCATCAAGCTGTGTTTCAAGCACTGAGTTGGTTTGTTTTAACTGTTCATACTCTTTGGTTAAATTTTCAATTTTTGAAATGTATGATGATTCAGTTTTCTTATTACATTCCTTTAACTCATTTAGGTTTGAAACTTCATCAATCAAATCAGTGTTGTGATTTCGGTACTTTGCCACTTGTTCTATGCAGGCAAAGCTGTATAGGTTTTCTAAAACTTTCTCAGGGATAGAGTTTACCTGATCTGAGGTGGAGTCTTGTTTAGCCATCAAAGCATGGTTGATAGGCTCAAACTCAGCAACGAAATCTCCCCATTCAACACATGAGGTTTGATTGGCAACAGCAGCAACCACATTCTAGTGGTTTTGACTTCCGGTTGTTGGCTTTGGTGGAGTAGGGTGAGAACCTGAGTTGTTACCAGAATTGTTATTGTTAGAGTTGCTTCCTCCTTGATTTTTCACTTGGACATGACCCTGATTCTGTCCTTCTCTTCTTGGTTGAGAGCACTCCCTTGCGAAGTAACCAAGTTGGTGACAGTTATAGCACTTCACTTTGCTTTTGTCAAGGCCTATGTGAGCACCCTTTACTCCCTTGTAGGTTCTACCAGTTCTTTTGTAAAATCTTTGAGGTCTGATAGACACCATAGCAAGTTGAGTTATTATGTCCATTTCCTCCAAATCATCAGCACCTATATACTCAAGATCTTCAGGTATGAAGCCTTGGTAAGAGTCAGTTGCTACATGAGCATTGTGAGAGTTTTCAAATGTGTTTGAAAAACTTTCTTGACTCCTTGGTGTCTCAGGGAAACCGACAATAGGTGACTGATATGATGATGAATTTGAAGACCTTTGACTGTTAAAAGTAGTAGTTACTAGTGCAGATGAAAACAGCTGAGTTGACTCAGAAGATGAGATTTGTTTAAGATCAAGTTCCCTTTCATCGGCACTGAGTATGCCATGAAGTTCACTGAGTCTCATCTTTTTCAAGTTTTTGCATTTCCTGATGCTCACTGTGTAAATTATCCACACAGAAGGCAGGGAACGCATGAACTTTCTGTTAACATCTACCTGGTCTAGTTTTACATCTACCTTTTGGAGTTCATCAAGCAAAGAAACAAATCTTAGGTACTGGTTTGTCATTGTTTCACCAGATTTGAAAGTAAAGTTTTCATACTTCTGTTTTAAAACATCTTTCTTGTTTTCTTTTACTTCACTGGTTCCTTCATACATTTCACTTAAGGCATTCCACAGGTCAAATGCAGTTTTATATCCTTTGAACCTACTTAAGATGGAGTTAGGAAGTGCAGCCTATAGAGTCCAATATGCCTTATGGTCAAATTCGAGAGCAGTATAGTCAGATTCAACATATTTATCTAGTGGTTTTGGTATCTTGACTTCTGCATCATCAGCAGATGAAACCATGGGTGGGTAAGGTCCTTCAGTAAAAGATTTCCAAATACGGCGGTCCAAAATCCTAACAAAACCTTCCATCCTGAGTTTCCAGGTACCAAAGTCATCTTGAGTGAACATTGGCGGTTTGTTGGAAGAACCATTTGGACAACTTAGACTAAAATCACTCATTTTAAAAACCTTTTGAAAGAAGAAACAGCAAGGCTTGTAAAGTATCAACTTTGAAGCACTGAAAGTCTTCAAAGTGAGAGCCAAAGCTCTGATACCACTTGTAGGATCGTTATTAGTTAGAGTTAAACTAAAACAAAAGCCCTTTACTTGCAAATATAACCCTATGAAATTAAAGTTATATTTCACTTTACTTAAGCGAGATTTAGTTCTGGTGTATAATGTAAAAGCTTGATTTGCAGAAAGATAGTAACAACGAACTAACAAATACTTGGCACTATTTGCATTAACTCAAAGCTACACTATTACAAGTTGTTGAAGAACAGATGATATGTAAACTATGAGCTAACTAAGCTATATATAGTGCTGATGAGATCAACGGCAGCCATTGATCTCATGCGATCTAATCTAGACCGTAAACAATAAAGTCAAATGCAAACTACCAAAAGAATAAACATCGGCAATTGGAATATCTTGCGTGTTTGCAGCAACATACTACTTTAGGAGAGCGGCTTGAATCAGACATAGAAGCATACGAGAAGCTTTTGCAGGATTGGACTTGCTGAAAAGACATCTCAGGAAAAGTCCGGTTGAACTCATTATCTGGTGGATAATCGAGTTCACCCGGAATATTCGCTAAAGGACAAAACTGCTTTTTTCCGCTTGAACTACCAGTTCCGCTTGAAGTGAGAATTTCGCTTCAACTTCAACTTCAGCAGGAACATAACAAAATTGGCATTCAGCCGGAAATCTTCCAAGCGCAATATTCCTTACAGAGTGGTTATAACAATGTAGAAGTAAATAACAATGTAAAAGTAAAAGAAGACAATGGATTACTTAGAAAAAGTTTGTAAAAAAATAAAGTGTTGTCATGTTTGAAGGTGGGGGTTGAATTGAGTCTATAGATAAGAGCTATCTTCTCTTGCAGGATATATAGTGAATGCTAACTACATAGCTACCATTTGACCATTCTCTTTACATACTATATAGTTTCCAAATATGTTTGTAATGTCCACTAAGTTGATGAGTTTTTGCTTGAATTAAAAGGCTAATAAATATGGTATCTTTTGCATGCATCTGTGGTGATATATCAAGTAGTTGTGTTGAATGTGGTGCTGTTTGAGTGGTTTCTAAGTGTAAAAGGTTCGGATACAAGTAACTGACTCTGGTTTCCCATGCTTCAAAGGTGGTCCTCGGACAATACAGAACTTAAGAAAACGATTTCACTTAATTTTGACCGAAGAGGTTAGTTTACTCTATTATTTTAACAACACAGACTTTTACTGAGTCTAATTCTTTTTATTTTATCATAGCAATGTGTGTCCCTGGTGCTCTCATTGATTAGTAGCAGCTCAGTTGGGGAGTTCAAGCCACACGGAGAAACAACACTACTGATGTTTTCTTCAAGCCGCCATTGGAATAATAAGTTCTTCCTCTCCTCTCCTCTCTCTACATATTGCCTTATAACGACACAAAATTTTACATGTATGGTTTGTATTTGTTAAACATAAAAATAAAGAGTTTACCCATGTCGCTATTGATCTGAATATCATAAGTAGAGTATAAATGATCACAGACTCTATATACATGGATTACTAACACTTCAAAGGATAGTTTATGACTTGGATTATTAATACTTTAAGGAATAGTTTATGATCCGTATAGTTTATGATGCATCAAAATATTCCTTATGATGATTAGATTAATTGACTCTTCAACATTATGTTTTAAATTGTTCCCTTTGTATGTCTATTGTAGATCATTAATCATACATGACTAGAATAAAAAGGATATCAGTAGAATTAGATAGCATATTGAAACAAATAATAAAAGAACTATATTCTAAGTTCAAAAACAACACTAATACATACTGAAATTAAAGCATCTACACATTACTCCATTAACTATTCAATGTTACATTAAAAATTGTTCCCTCTTGTTCGTGAATTATGCATCATTAATCATATATGATCAGAATATAAAGGATAACTATGTTCCACTCTTAACACAGATAAAAATTATGGTCATCGTGTTTCTTGTGGAACTGATCGACTATCAGGTCCTGGGGCCATGGAGGTCGGGTTTAATAATAACTAGTTATTTGCTTTGGTTATCTTCAATTTCAGGGCAACCCAACAGGCATCTGCTTACTACAGGGTGGAGCATCTTTGTGAGCTCTAAAAGGCTTTCTACTGGTGATGTTGTCCTGTTTGTAAGGTATGAGGGAACCAAATAAACAGATAAAATAATCAAAAAGGAATTCTTTAGATGCCCAAACAATGAATTCAAGATGCGTTTTATAGGGGAGTCTGAAATTGACTATCGGAATATGGAATTGGCATGCTGAGTGTTTTTACATAAACAACAAAATAAATCAAAATTAAAAATATTTTGAAAAAATGTCTGTTCGGAAATTTGGCACCAGATGATGGAATTCAGGTCCAACAATTGGGTTAAACCGCCTATGGTTGTTGAGATACTTCCATCCATTATTCTGCCCAGTTTTCCTCTTTCTAGCTAAGTATGAGTCTACCAGCTATCGGATTAGCTGCGTATCAATGACTATTATTATTACTCTTCATTTTTCTTTGTTGAACTTTCACCTAATTAACTGATGCTGGTGATTGTAGAGATGAAAAATCATAGCTTTTGTTGGGAGTTAGATGCGCTAACTGATAGCAGTCTTCTCTCTCATCATCAGTTATATCAAGTGACATCATGGACATTGGAATCCTTGCTACTGCTGCTCACGCTGCTGCAAATAACAACATGTTCACCATTTATATCAATCCTAGGTAATTAACATAGATGGAAAGTCTTAAATGCTTCAATTTATGCATAAATAAGTTGAAAAAAATGTTAAATTGACAGGGCGAGTCCTGCTGAGTTTAAACTGATAATACATTGTACCCATGATATTGTGAAAGAAACTTAGGTTTATTTTAATGATTTAGGTATGGGCTTGACAAAAAGGTTCTCTACACACTTATGATTTTCCTATCCCTTTCAGGTAACTCTTCTAATCATCCGTTTCTATCATCATCGTTCTAATCCGTTAAATTTTTTTGCTGTTAATTAATATTGTGTGTTTTCAATGATTTGTGTTTGATTGATAATATTAGCTAGGGTTATTGTAACGATTAACTGTTTATTTTTCAGGAGAGGGGATTAAATATATATCCCTTTTGTTTTCTATTTTTGTGGAAGTTATACTGTTATAGTCTCGTAAACCTCACAAAATAGTCAAAATATCAGTTGCAATTTATAGGTTACATGAAATGCTGATAAATATATATTTTCTAGGCTTATTGACTTGCAGAATGATTGAATATCATTCAAAATGGAAAGTGATTATGCATCTTTACAGAATGGTAGATGAATCATGGTGATATTAGGGTTGAATTTCATCTGTTAGAATTGCTGATAAATGTGGTGAAGGTGTAACTGGTATTGACTTACAGGATTGTGATTAGTTGTTATGTTCTTCTGTTTTGGGTGACTCCCTTTTGATATTATTACTTGAAACCTTATGTTTTTGTATTTAAGTAATGCAAGATATGACATATGTATCATTAGGAGCTGAGCTAGGCTTTCTTATTAAAATGGTTCAGGTTGCAACAATGAAGAAGGGAGAGCAGGCTGCTGGCTGCTGCTGCTTCTACTATAAACTATACTAAGAACTAGTTATATTTTAGTTTTGTTGTTGAGTTTTTATAAATGAGACCACACACATCGGATTATTATTATAGGTTTATTGTTAGCATACCAAATCCATTTGTAAACTCATGGTAACGATATGGATTTTACTATTGCATGAAATGATCGATTCAATGAACACGAGGTAAATTAATGCTTGTTTGATTGATTTCGAGAGAAAACAGTTACAGAGAGAACCAGAGAGAGAACACCTAAGAAAACACACACTTAAGAGTGTATGAACTCGCTCTTCTAGCTGTGAACAAAAGACTCGAACTTATTTATAGTCACCTACCCAGCGTACCAACTTAACCAATGTACCAGTTGGTCCGGAGCTACGTACCAACTGGTCCGCCCACTGGTACGCTGGGACATAAACTTTACAAAATAGTCAATACAATTCAAAACACCTAAACCTAGCATCAAACACTCTAGCATGTTCTAACCCCCCCCCCCCCCTTGTCTTATGCTAGTCTTCAGAAGCTTTTGAATCAGTCTTCTTCCAAAATTGATGTCTGTTGTTGCCATCGTGAATTTCGAAAGCATAACAAACTCTAATCACCTTTTGAAATTATAACGCTTGATCAGCATCTTCAACTTGATATAGTATATTGTTGTGATAGAGCTTGTCAATGTCTACTTCAGATAAGTTTATCAATCACATCGGATCAAAGATCCTCACCAGCTTGTTCTCTTCTTTCACCACAATCACTGCTTCTCCTGTTCGCTCGTCATAATACCACCATTTTAACGTCTTTGTAAAATCTTGCTCAAACAACTTCAAAGGTATCTTCTTTAACTGAATTGGCTTCTTGTATTTCAACAATACTACATCTTTTCCAGTTCTCGGATGATTTTCGTTGGATGATCTGTATACTTCGGTTTTTGAGGAGTTAAAAATCTGAATCTTCCTTGACATTCTTCAATAAATTTGTTCTTGAAGAATTCAGCCGAAACATTTTCACCATAGTTCAGAAATGGTTTTCTGGTCAACTCTCTAACATCACAGACCGACAAGGTATTGAACCTTTTTGCACTTTTCAGATAGATAATCCTAAATTCTTTCTTAACAGCATAACACTTGATATGTGAATCATACATCCAACTTATAATATTCCCAACGGCTTCAGCTCTGTTTTCAAAGAAACGCTTCTGGTTCACAGATTTTGTAGGTTTCACCGAGGGTATCTTCTTATAGCCCTTTGCTCTTTCATCCATTCATCAAACAATTTCCTCTTTTCTTGTTCTTCAGAAAAACTATCAGACTCAGTTGTTTCACTCTGTTTTTCAGGTTCTTTCTTTTTCAATTCCTTTTTCAATTTCTTCCTCATCATCTTTACCAAAAAAAATTGAATCCTCTAGAATGATTATCATTAGTGAAATTACCATAGACCTTAGGATCATCTGGATAATCATATTCCACATCATCGCTAGAATCATTTTATTTTTAAGGTTCAGCGACAGGAACTTTATCAACATCTTCAACATTCAGAGCATACATAGTAGCAAGCCGCTCTTTCAAATACTGATGTAAATACTCTCCTTCTTCAATAACAACCCTAGTAATTGAATTCACATCATACACATCTTTTCTTGATGTCTCCCCCTGAGCTGTAGAACCACTCGCAGCATATGTACCAGTTAATTTTGAAGTATCAGCTACACCGGAACCATCTCCGCCTATTCCACCTTCAGGATCCTCATCATCATTATCATTTAAGTATTTGGAGACATCATCATCATCTCTGCAAGTATCCTCTGGGTTTGGTCTTATCTCCCTCTGAGCAGGTAAATCCTTTAACAAAAGATTTAACTGCGAACCCAGTGAAAGAGAAATCTGTTGCAATCGGGCAATCTCACGATCTTTTGCATTATCCCGTGCTCGTAATTTTGTCACAACAGCTTTTAATTCAGTAATTTCTTCAGCTTGCTGACGATTAGTACTTTCTAAAGCATCAAGCCTAGAACTATGCAATCCAAGCTACAAATCAGCAGCAGTGATTATTAATGAAGCAGGAGCAGTAGTAGACGTGGTAGAAGCAAAATTTGATGAGATTTTGATAATTATCTTTCTTACTGGTGGAGCACCAGAACGTTGAACACCAGCTGTGGTTGTGGTTGGTTGATTTAGAACTGAAGACTGTTTATCAGCAACTTTTTGCTTCTTGCTAGGCGGACTGCTATGATAAGATTTTCTCATCAGCAAGGAAAGATCCCCTTTGCACCAACATCTTTGGTCTAGACACATGTTTAATTCTCTTGCCAGTATAATGCATTGGGGCTTTTCCTTTATCAGCAGCAACAGTCTTTGTCACTGATTCCTCCATAGCAGGAGTATATGATAGATCATCACCAGAATCTCTATCAGCAGACTGTTTTGATCTGCTTTCATACATAGAAGTATCTTCATTTATGGACTTCAGATAATCAATGTGTTGCTTGGAACCTTTCCATACTAACACATTTCTGGCATTAAGAGTAATTGAGACATAATCACCAGAATAAGATTCAGTATCAGACGAACTCACATCATCATCTTAACAGAAACATCATAATCATTCAACATCTCATTATCCTGGACATTAACACCTTCAGGTTTATCTCTTACATTTTCAATAACAGGATCTTGAACAACTTGCTCTTGATTTTGTTGCGGGATAGGTTCTTGGATTACTGGATCTTGCACATTCGGTTCTTGATTTGGTGGTTCATCTTCATCTGAATTTTTATCATCTTCAATCGGATTACCCTTGTTATCATATTCCCATTCATCATTGGAACTATCAGCATGTCGAGGTGCACCATTTTCAGGAGCCACATAGTCTGGCTTGGCAATGTGACATATCAATCTCTTCAATAGTGGAGGTACATTCACCCCTTTTCTTTTCTGATAGACCGGTAATTTGCCAACAGCAACTTGATTAATATGCTTTAATATCAGAATAGAATTTGCATTCTGGAAGATTCGGATAATCATCATCAAAAATCATTTGAACAAATCTAGGATACATCGAACTTTTCTTTTGCTTCACAATGATGTTTTCTTTCATATACGCAAAAATCCATCCAGAAAAGTTGAAGTTCCTGTTCATAACCAGGGCAGTAAAGAAAAAAAGAACTTTCATATCAAATTCTTCATGCCCTCTTTGTCTGTTTCCAAAACATCTGATAATGACGTGCATCAAATACTTGTAAGGAGGAGACAGATAGGCTTTGACGAACCATTTGTTAGTTATGTTTCCATCATATTTGATTCTTCGAAGTAAACCAACCAGATCAGGTTCATCAAATTCAACAGGATAATCAACATTGTATTTGAACTGTAATACTCGGCGAATATCAAGTTCTGAAATAACAATATTAGTCTCGTGAACCCTTGACCTTATCACCGGAGGAACAACCGAACAATCAACTTGAGCTTCGTGCCAAAAAAATATGTAGAATATCCTTAAATGGCGTACACTCATGTGTTGCGGCATAGAAGATTTTTGATCTTTGCATAAACTTAAATATCCCCCAGAAATGAGGTCTCCACCTTGCAGACACACCGAGATATGCACATATATTATGTTCATCGTTTGATGGTAATTCAGCTGCCATTTCTGAAAATTCACAAAAGTAAGTCACGTTAAATTTGTAATGAATAATAAAAAAAGCTATCAATTTTAACTCGAAACGCTTGAACTTTTAAATTTTGACAAAAACCAAGTCGGCCTACCACATCACGTACCACTTTGGTCATACGGACCAATCTGGTACAGACGTACCAAATTTCGTTGACTGTGTAAGGAACATCGCATTAGAGATTTCCGGCTGAAAGCCATTTTTGATGTTTTCTAGTTGAAGTTGAAGTTCAAGCGGAATCGGCAGTTGAAGCAGAAGAAGCAATTTTGCCTGTTAGCGAATATTCCGGGTGAACTCATTTATCCACCAGATAATGAGTTCAACCGGACTTTTCCAGAGATGTCTTTTCAGTAGTCCAATCCTGCAAAAGCTTCTCGGTTTCTTCCAAATCTATCAAAGCCGCTCTCCAAATATAGGTTGTTTCTGTTGACACTTAAGATATTCAAATTTTCAAAGTTTGTTCTTTTGGTAGTTTGTATTTCACTTTGTAGTTAACGGTTTAGATTAAATCGTTCGAGATTAATGGTTGTCATTGATCCATCTGCACTATATATAGCATTAGTTAGCTCTAATTTACATACAGTTCTTGATCACCTTGTAATAGCGTAACTTTGAGTTAATGCAAATAGTGCCGAGTATTTCTTACTTGTTGTTACTATACTTATGCAAATCAAACACTACCTAATACAAGAGAACTAAAATCTGCTCAAGTAAAGTGAAATATAAATTTAATTCCGCAGGGTTATATTTACAAGTAGAGGGTTCTTGTTTAGTTAAAATATAACTAATATCGATCCTACAAGTGGTATCAGAGCTTTGGATCTCACTTTGAAGACTTCTAGTGCTTTAAAGTAGATACTCTACTCGTTTGCTTTACAAGCTTTGTCGTCTTTGTCTTTCAAAAGTTTTTCAAAATGAATGAACTCGGTCTAGGATCTTCAAACGGTAGTGCTAACAAACCGCCAATGTTCACTCCTAATGACTTTGGTACCTGGAAACTCAGGATGGAAGGTTTTGTTAGGATCTTAGATCGTCGTATATCGAATTCCTTGACTGAAGGTCCTTATTCACTCACGGTTCCATCTGTTGATGAAGCTGAAGTCAAGATACCAAAACCTTTAGATAAATATGTTGAATCTGACCATGCTGCTCTCGAATTTGACTATAAGGCATATTGGACTCTACAGGTTGCACTTCCCAACTCTATTTTAAGTGGGTTTAAGGGTTAGAAAACTGCACATAGCCTGTGGAATGCCTTAAGTGAAATGTATGAAGGAACCAATGAGGTTAAAGAAAACAAGAAAGATGTTTTAAAAAAAATATGAGAACTTTACCAACAAATCTGGTGAATCTATGACCAACCAGTACTTAAGATTTGTCTCCTTACTTGATGTACTGCAAAAAGTAGATGTAAAACTAGATCAGGTCGATGTTAACAGAAAGTTTTTACGTTCTTTGCTTTCTTTGTGCACAATATACACTGTAAGCATTTGAGAATGTAAAAGTTTTTAAAAAGATGAGGCTTAGTAAACTTCATGGCATACTCAGTGCTTATGAAATGGAACTAAATCTTAAGCAAAACTCATCTTCTGAATCAACTCAGCTGTTTTCAACTGCTCTAGTAACTACTGATTTTCAAAACCAGAGATCTTCAAATTCATCTTCTTACCATTCACCTATAGTCAGTTTCCATGAGACACCAAGGTGTCAAGAGAGTTTTTCAAATTCATTTGACAACTCTCACAATGCTTATGTAGTAACTGATTCATACCAAGGCTTGATTCCTGAAGACTTAGAATGTATAGGTGCCGATGACCTAGAAGAAATGGATATTTTGACCCAACTTGCTATGGTGTCTGTAAGAGCTCAAAGATTTTACAAAAGAACAGGTAGATCTTACAAAGGAGCAAAAGGTGCTCACATTGGCCTAGACAAAAGCAAGGTGAAATGCTATAACTGTCACCAACTTGGTCACTTTTCAAGAGAGTGCCCCCAACCAAGAAGGGAATGACAGAATCAGGGTCAAACTCAGATGAAGAATCAGGGTAGAAACAACCACAACGATTCAAGCAACAATGCTACTCATAGTTCATGACAAAAACCCACCCAACCAAAACCTGCTGGAAGTCGAAACCATCAGAATGTGGTTGCTGCTGTAGCAAACCAAACTGAATGTGTTGAATGGGGAGACTTTCTAGCTGAGTTTGAGCCTATCAACCATGCTTTGATGGCCAAGCAAGATTCTCCTTCTGATCAGGTAAATTCAATTCCTGAAAAGGTTCTAGAAAACTTATGCAGTCCTGCCTGCATTGAACAAGTGACAAAGTACAAAATTCACAACTTAGATCTAATTGATTAAGTTTCAAACTTAATGAGTTAAAGGAATGCTTTAAGAAAACTGAGTCATCTTACATCACTAAGATTGACAACTTAAATAAAGAATTTGAACAATTAAAGCAAACCAAGTCCATTCTGAAACATAACTCGATGATTTGTTGTCAAAACTTGAAAAATCAAGAAAAGAAACCAAAGAAGCTAAGGCTGAGGTTGATTCTCTTGAAATAAAACTAAAAGATGATTTTTTCATTGGTGATAAGTTTCAAACTGCTAATAAGAAAGCTGAGAAACTCTGGATGGGCCAATCAAAGCCCTGTTAAAAGAATGTAAAATTAGTCTCACTGTTGATGATACCTCATCACAGTCAAGCACTGAAAAATCTGTTGAAACCAAGAAGCCTGAAGTCAGCAATGCAAGTACATCTGCATTAGTTGAGCAATCAAAAATTTTGAAACCGACAATTGCTATCCCACCTCCAACTATTTAAGAATCAAAGGATTCAAAATTTGGAGGGAAACAACCTGAACAACCAAAGGGAAGTCAAACTCAGAGACTTGGTCAAGTAAATCACAAGCTACCAACAAAGAGTCTCCTAGAAAAAATGAGTTTTATGAAGCAAAAAGTCTTGTATGTGTTTTCTGCGGTGAAAAGGGGCACCTTTTGCTGCCATGTGTTTATTCAACCCACTGAGCAAAGTTCAACATCTTCCAAAACCAAAACTTACTCAAAAACCAAAAACTAATTTCCAAAGAAAGCTCACATGTAGAATCTCACCTGTGAAAAGCCAAACAATGAAGTATTTTGGATCTGAGTCTAACAGGATTTTGGTGGGAAATGAAAGAAATGCAAGTTTTTATGTTTTAAAGCAAAATCGTTTTCCGGCTGAAGTTCAACCGGAACAACCTTCTGCTCGAACTTCAGTTCAACCGGAAAACCGAAACAACCCAGATCAGCTACTGCTCCCAAGCAGAGACCGAAAGTACACTTTGCTGAAGGGTTTGAACTTTTTTAAAGTCAATGTAGGAGAAATCCTCAAGAGGAAATACCACCTCATGGGAAAGTTTTTCAAAAGGCAAGAAAACTAACCAACCGGAATTCGTTGGTAGTTCAAGTGGAAGTTACTGTGTTCCACATCAGGTTGAAAACTTTTCTCAAAGGTTTCCTTAATCACCTGGAAGTACCAAATTGATCAATCAAGCTCACTACTCATCAAGTGAAATACCAAAGAAAGTGACCAATAAACAGAAAAAATTCCGAGAATACCGTGAAAGAAAAATTGCTGAGAGGAAAAACAATAAGAGTGAGAGATCAGGTCAAACAAGCACTCCCTATGAGAGCTTGAACCTTGATAATGATGATCCGCTTACTGATGCTCTAGTTGTGAATACTTTAGTACTCAAGGAGTACAAGTATAACGATGCTTATGGCAGACCCAAGACCACTCAGGCTTGGGTCTCCTATAGAAACTGATCAAATCTGATATGTGCAGGTGCAAAATAAAGGCGAACATAGCCTATGGGTAGTTGATAGTGGATGCACTTGCCATATGATAGGGAATAAGCATATACTGGAAAACACAAAAAGAATCAATGGAGTACCAGTTGCCTTTGGTAGCACTAAAGGCCACATCTCAGCAAAAGGAGATGTGAGCAATGGACTGGTAAGTTCTGATACAGTCAATTTTGTTGACACGTTAAATTTCAATCTTCTTAGTGTCTCACAAATGTGTGACAAGAATTTGAATTTGATGTTTAATGAGAGGGAGGCTATAGTTCTCAAACCTTGTGTGAAAATTCTTGATGAGCTAATCATGTTGAAAGCACCCAGGAGAGATGGACTATATATTTTGGATATGTCAGTTGCCGCACCCTCCTGTGGCACTTCTTGCTTTATATCCAAAGCCTCATTGGATGAATCTGATTTGTGGTATAGGAGGTTAGGACATGTAAACTACAAGAACATGAACAAAATTGTTAATCTTGGCTTGTGTCACACCCCCAAATAACCACCAACGGAGTTTATACCGTTAAGGGGTGCGGCTAGACCAGGATCCACAACCATTAGTTACAAATACTAAATGAATCAGAGTTAGTTCAAAAATCAGTTATAAAGTAAAGTCTCAAATACAAATGCAGCGGAATAAAATATTGTCTTAGCACTAACCACGTGCTTTACAAATTCTTTGTTTAAAATTCCCAATTAAGTTTAACAGAAATAAAATTGTCTTCACGTGCCATGCCAACCCGCTCCGGATACTCCTTAGCGTTCTGCAAAAGTTTAAACCACGCAAGTGTCAACCTAACGGTTGGTGAGTTCACAGTGGGCTTGTCATGCATTGGCCCGGTCTCATAATCATAATTTGTATCAAGGTATACTTACATAGTATTCGTTTGTGAAAAGCAATGCTAAATGTTATGTCTTAGTTTATAAAGGAATTGTCCGTGACCTACGTCATCGGGTATGAACTAGTTTTGTAAAGTTAAAGTGCTCAACCGATATCGCGGGTAGCTAATCCGTTGTTCCATGCACTAAGGAAGTTTGTACCAAAGCTGACCATAAATTATTGTAGTGGCCGTGCCATCAGTTCTGCGGACCTACGTCATCGCGGTTTTGCCTCCCCCGTGTCCTCTCGGGATCACGGTCAAATAGGCTGATATTGTACCTCCGTGCACTCCCCGTGCCACGGGGCGGAGTTTGTCAAACTCCAGTAGATCTACCCAACATCCCCTCGCTTTACAATTAATGGTACAATTTAGTTGAGGACTTTTAAGTTTTCAAGGCATCCTTAGAAATCATGTGATATCATGTGGTTTAGACTTTAACCTACACTAGCCATATTAAAACGGTTTTCCGGATTCTCATGAATCTCAAAAGTGTTTTCAGTTTCGTTTTCAGAAATAGTTGTTTAAGAAATTCACAAGTGCTTCCCATAAAGCACTTCAAGTTTATCAGGGAGGTGCCTCGCACTCTCGAGTTTGTCAGCATTGTTTTACTTTTAGTTATTCGGTGTGACCCAGACGGGTTCACGGTAATCGGGTTAGTGACACTCACCTTTGGTTGCACTGCTACACTTGCTAATAATCCAAGTATTGCTTATCGAAGACCTATGAACACGTTTAGGTCTTAAGTATTAGTTTTGTGTCTAATCTTTACTTAACGTCACTATGGCCCATAACATAGCACGTTGGAACTATGACTCGACATACAGACACACGACACCAATGGTTGATCATAAACAAGGGTTCACATATATCAGAAATCAAAGCATGTATCATCATGGCATAATCATGTAAGTCATGGCATAACATTCAAGCAAATTGCACAAGTTTGGATTCTGGTCTCAGTTTCGCTAGCAGTTTCGCTAGTCAGTTTCGCTGTGTGCACGGGCAGCACTTTCGCTAGGCAATACCCAATGACACAGTTTCGCTAGGCTAGTTTCGCTCGAAACTGTTGGCACAGTTTCGCTAGCCTAGTTTCGCCCGAAACTGGTTTGAACTTTCGTTCAGGGAATTTCGCTCGGTAGATTCGCTCGAGCTGGTCTGGTTGGTTTACCCGGCGACACTGCAGTTTCGCTGCATAGTGTCGCTGGAAGGAGATCTATACAGTTTCGCTACATGAAGATTCACTTAGTTTCGCTACATGATCATACAGTTTCGCTAGTCGCAAAAATACACTTTTCAAGTCTGAAAATCAATCTGCTGGCCTCTAAACTTCATGTAAGTTAACATCTAGCATGGATAATCATTTACCAACACATAACAATCATTTTTGACAGCTCAAACATGGATTTCCATCATCAAATCAGCTAAAACACCAAAAAGTCCATTTTCACATATTTTGACCTAGATCTACCTAGATCTCTAACATGGGCGAATTTAGCACGTAAAGTTAGCAACTTTATGATAGATCTAGCATTCCTAAGCATCCAGAATACAAACATAACAACTTTCATGAAGGTTTGATCATACTTTATTGAAAATACATAAAACATGCACAAACTAGGGTTTCTTGAATCTTACAGGTTTGATGATGATGATGTGCTAGCTGGTAAGGTCTCCTAGATGGTCTGATGATAGTTGGATCCTTTCAGAAATCGTGAGAGAGCAAGAGTGTGTGTGTTTGTTGTGTAAAAGAGGCAAATAGGAGAACTAGGGTTTATTAAGATTATTTATATCAGAGGCTAGTTTCGCTGGCAGTTTCGCTGGCCAAGCGAAACTAGCTCTGGTCACGTTTAACTGATTGGCTTAGCTGGCTACCGGGCGACACTATAGTTTCGCCCGGTAGTTTCGCTGGCTGCACAACTTAGGCAATTTTCACAAAATCAAGGATTTACAATTTGTCATGCTATTCATAATATTAAATCATGCGTTTAAATCACATTGCACATAATGACAACAATAAATGAACACATAGCACATATGGGCGGGTTCGGTGATCAACCAAAGGACGTGGACGTATTCGGCCTAGTTAAGCATTAGTTACTAAGTTAATACTTATAACGTAACTAACGGAGATTGTCTAACGGAAGTTAACCTTGGAATTCTCAGATGTCACAGCTTGGTTAAGGGTCTTCCTAACAAGCAATTTACATGTTCTGAACATTGTGTGCCATTTCTCAAGGGCAAGCAACACAAAACCTCCTTCAAGCCAAAAGTTGAATCTTCTATTTGAGAACCTCTAGAGCTGTTGCACATGGATCTTTTTGGTCCAACTAGAGTGATGAGTTTGGGAAAAAGGTCATACTGTTTTGTCATCAGTGATGATTTTTCTATATACACATGGGTTTTCTTTATTAAAACAAAAGATAAAACTGCTGAATTGTTAAAAACTCTTGTGATAAATTTAGAAACTCAATCCAATTTCAATGTGAAAACAATCAGATGTGATAATGGCACCGAATTTAAAAATCATGTTTTAAATTCATTTTGTGAGGAAAAGAGAATTGTGAGACAATTCAGTGCTCCTAGAACTCCACAAAAAAATAGTGTTGCTGAAAGGAGATATAGGACACTCATTGAAGCTGCTAGGTCAATGTTAGCAGACTCCAAACTCCCTGTGATATTTTGGGCAGAAGCAGTGAACACTGCCTGTTATGTCCAAAACAGGATTTTAATTGTTAAAGGCAAGAACAAGACACCATATGAGCTTTGGAGAAAACGGAAGCCAAACATTTATTTCTTTAAGCCATTTGGTTGTCCTGTCATAATATTGAGAACCAATGAGCTATTGCCTAAATTTGCAGAAAAGGCATACAGAGTATACAACAAGAGAACCAAAATTGTTGAAGAAACTATAAATGTGTCTTTTAATGAAAACTCTCACAACAATTTTGAGTCTCAGCCCACCTGGTTATTTGATATTGACACACTAACTACTGCTTTCAACTTAAATGTTGATAAGCCTGTGAGTACATCTGTGCAGGAACCGAATTCTTATAGGTCAGCTGATGAACATTGGAAGAGCAACCAAGCTGGAATCAAGAAGCCAATCTTCTTCTCTTCAATGAGTATCAAGCCTATCTTGCCAACCAATGGAAAGAAACCATCTGAAATAGTTCAAATCGATGATGAGATAGTTCTGGTTGAAGTCCAAGCGGAACAAGTTTCTCCGGTTCAAGTTCATCAGGAAAACTCCATTTCAAAAGCTGAAGAGAATACTGAGTCAGGGTCAAATGTAGCTGAAAATTCAAATGATGCCACATCAAATGAGCTAAATTTAGAGCATCTGACCTACAATTCAGACACAAATTCTCATGAAACAGTTGAAGTTTCAGATCCTGTATCACACTTTGGTAATGTTAAGCTTGAACACATACTTCCTAGGCTCAACATACCATCAAATGGAAGAAGCCATAGGTTCCCCATGCACATAGATAGAAGAATCAACAAGAATCATCCTTTGGAGAATGTTATTAGAGATGTATCTGCACCTGTGTTAATAAGGAGTAAATCTGCTGATGCAAACATTTGTTTGCATGCTGCATTTCTGTCTCAAGAAGTACCCAAGAAGGTAGCTGAAGCCTTAGAAGATAACTGCTGGGTAGAGGCGATATAAGAAGAATTATTTCAAATTAACAAGCAGAAAGTTTGGGAATTGGTTGATTTTCTTGCTGATGCAGAACCAATTAGCACCAAGTGGGTGTTCAGAAACAAAAAGGATGACAGGGGCATTGTCATTAAGAACAAAGTAAGACTGGTGGTTCAAGGGTATGTATAGGAAGAAGGCATTGATTATGATGAAGTGTTTGCACCAGTGGCTAGATTAGAAGCAATCAAAATTTTTCTAGCCTATGCTGCCTTCAAAGACTTCCAAGTCTTCCAAATGGATGTCAAGAGTGTCTTTCTGTATGGCCTACTAGAATAAGAAGTGTATGTTAAGAAACCTCCTGGCTTTGAGGATCCTCATCATCCAAATAGGGTATGCAAGCTAATCAAATCCCTGTATGGCCTCAAACAAGCACCTAGAACCTGGTATGAAACTCTTTCAAACTATCTTTTAGGGAATGGCTATAGGAGAGGAGCTATTGATAAAACCTTGTTTACCAAAACTATTGGTAAAGACATGTTGATGGTACAAATTTATGTAGATGATATGATTTTTGGTTCATCTAACACTTTGTTGTGTAAGGAATTTGAAACTTTGATGCAGTCGAAATTTGAAACTTTCTTCTTAGGGCTACAAGTAAAGCAAACTGCAGCTGGGATCTTTCTGAACCAGTCAAAGTACATCCAAGACATGCTGAAGAGATTTGATATGCTGACATGTTCAAGTGCTAAAACTCCTATCTCCACTTCCTACAAGTTAACCAATGACTTAAGTGGCAAGCCAGTGGATGTACACATGTACAGAGCAATGATAGGATCACTGATGTATATCACTGCAAGTAGACCTGACAGCATGTTCAGTGTTTGTCTATGTGCAAGATATCAGTCATCACCAAAGGAGCCACACATGCTAGTTGTCAAGAGAATTTTCAAGTACTTGAAGGGTCAACCTAAACTGGGTTTATGGTATCCCAAAAATTCTGACTTCTCTTTCAAGGCATTCACCGATAGTGACTATGGAGGGTGTGACATAGACAAGAAGTCAACATCAGGCAGATGTCAATTTTTGGGTGAAAGACTTGTTTCCTTGCAGTGCAAGAAGCAAACTTGTGTTTCTACATCAACTATTGAAGATGAGTATATTGCTGCTTCAAGCTACTGAAGTCAAGTTCTTTGGATCCAAAATCAGATGCTTGATTATGGAATCACCTTCATGGAAACTCCAGTTTTTGCAGACAACAACAGTGCCATCTCCATCATCAACAATCTAGTCAAACACTCCAAAACAAAGCACATTGATATAAGGTATCATTTTATTAGAGATTGTGCAGAAAAGAATCTGATTAAGTTATTCAAAGTTCATAGTGATCATCAATTGGCTGACTTGTTTACCAAAGCTTTTGATGAGGCAAGATTTTTCTACCTTATCACAGCCATTGGGATGATGAACTTTGAATAATACAAAACTTGTCACAATTTTAAATAAAATAGAGGCATGTGCTCAAGAGCACGTCTCTTGATACAAAAAGAAAAGAAAAATTAAAATTTCTTGTGTTAATTAGAAAACATTTCAGTTCATAGTCAGTAACCGCTGTTAAACTATGAAAAATTAACACAAATTTTCAAAAATCATGTGTTTTGGTTTTCCGGTTTCAACCTGCGAGAATAATACTTTTGAAAATCTCCTGGTGAACTTCAACCGGAAAAATGCTTTGTAAATTGTGTGGAAAAAGTTTTTGAAAACAATTCTTCCAAGCGGAAAAATTATCCGCTTAAAGTTCAAACGAAAGAAATTTGGTTTTTAAAATAAAGGAGAGAATGGGTTACGCTTGAACTTTCGGGTCAACAAGTCAAAGTCATCTTTCATTAAATTACCTGCAAGGAACATCTTTTTGAGCGAATACACATTTAATTACCCATTGAATTTTTAACCATTAAATATCCGAGGTTTCAGTAAGTATCCTTTTGGATAATGACATGCTTTAACGTGTTGTACTGTATAACCCATATAGCACCAGTCACATCAGTTACTAAACAGTTGGTCAAACCCTCTCTCCTCCACGTCACCAACGAAAAAGGGTAAAAATCCCTAAATTACCGTCATTTACCCATTTCTCTCAAACCCCGTTCAGTAATTACTCCCAAGCTCTCCTCGTAACTTCCCAAAAACCGTAAAATTTCTCTCAAGTTCGACATCAACAATGGCTCCCAAGGCGAGTTCGAGTGGCAAACAGCCTGCCAGTGATTCAAGGTTTCCGGTGGAACATAACCTGGTGGCTTACCTTGAAGCACCCAGTAAAACCGACATTTACAACTGCATGATTGACTTCCTAAAAAACTGTCATCTTCATCACGCGGTGATCTTTGAAGAAATTATGGAGGAGTTCTGGTCACATGCTAGGGTTGCTGAAGGAGACAACGATAGTGAAAAGATTATGGCAACAGTTCAAGGC
This sequence comes from Deinandra increscens subsp. villosa, assembly GCA_039602395.1. Taxonomy (NCBI): domain Eukaryota; kingdom Viridiplantae; phylum Streptophyta; class Magnoliopsida; order Asterales; family Asteraceae; genus Deinandra; species Deinandra increscens. The sequence continues at coordinate 51,718,407 of JBCNJP010000010.1, forward strand.
ACAACAGTTGAGATAGATGAAGCCAAAATTAGAAAAGTTCTGAGACTAAGGGATGAAGATGGGTATGTGTTTGTTGACTCACAAGTGTACCTACCTCTATTCAGAGATATTGGTTACGGCGGTTCAATGGGAAGCAAAACCATCAAGAAGAGGCAACTGCCATATAAATGGAGATTTTTGGCCCACACTCTCTTGGTTTGCCTAACTCCCAAGAAAGCCGGTTTTGATGAACTCGCTATTGAACAGGCATCAGCATTCTTTGCTGTGGTAATGGTCAAAATTTGAACTTTTCCAAATTAGTTTTCAAAGGACCTAAAAGAAACATCACACCGGACTACTTTTATATATATCCCAGGTTTTTTACTTGTATTCTCAGAGAGGACTACTCCCAAATTGTTTTGGGTGGTACCATTTTACAACCAAAACTTCTCACTGAGAAAACTTTTTCTAATCTTTCTTACAATAAGACATCTTTTCTTGGAAGTGATACTGACCATCCCCTGCCAATTCCAAGGCAGTTTCCTAATGAACCTGCTCAGACTGAGGTTCAAACGGAAACTATGGCTGCATTTGAGCAACCTGCTCAGGATGACAGGACTACAAACCCAGTAGTTCTTGATCCCACATTTGTCCCTGCTTCCTCTACTATTAAAACCTATCATTCCAAAAAGAGGAAAGCTTCCACTCAAACTATCACGGCCACTTCCTCATCCGAGTCCCCTCCTGTCATTTTCAAAAGACAGCGAAATGTGGTTATTAGGTCTCCTCCACCTACTACCACCAACCAACCTGAAGCTTCAAACGCCGCAAAAGGCATAAAGCCCAAACGGAAACTGGTCAAAGTGCGATATTCTCTTAGAGATGAACCTTCTACTAATGGGGAGTCATTAGAAATGGATGTACCATCCCCATCCTCAAGTTTTTCACCCCTACAACCCCTATCACATAGGAGTGACAGTGCACCCATTCTTGATCCAAATGAGGGTGTTATTAACTCACCAACCTCCTTATATGAGAACATACTGATGGATCAAAACCCTGCTGCACTGAACCCCCACTCCTCACTGGAGGTGAATCTCAGGAGTTTTGAAGAGATTCATGCAGAGAGGGTTGCTGCTGCCCATGTGTCCCCACTAGACCATAGATAAGACCCAAACTACGAAAATCTTCTCTGAATCAGCACCCATGGGTCCTTCATTGGAACCAAGGGTTGTTGAGACAGCAGAAGAGAATCCTAGGTGCCAAGAAGCCACGGGTACCAGGTTTGATCAATCTCAGATTGATAACCTAGTTTTGTCTAGGGAAACTGGAAAAATGCCAGTTGAGGACAGCTATACACTACCTGAATTGACGAAACTGTACATGAATCTTCAATCACAGGTTAATTCTCTGAATTCCACTGTGCTACTTTGGTAAAGGCTTCTCCTACTGATGCCGAGGCTGGTCCTTCAAACCCAAACAGAGATGCTGATGAAGCTGATACTGTTAAATTAGGGGGGGGGGGAAGTTGACTTCAACACCTACCATGCTCGAAATAGAAGAAACTGACAGAATTCGGACTGAAGTTAGAGCCACAGCCTACAAGAAATCTGGTGTCAAATCCTTCATAGTTGAAGAAAGTTGGGTCAATATGAGGAGCATTCAACTGATTGCCATTTCTCCATTTGAAGACCCCAACCTTACTGAATTAATTCAGTCTTCCATGTTGATTGTTGGTTCTCTCCCTGAGCACATAAACATGATTACCAGACTGTTGAAAGAAGTCATCTTTCCGGCTGAAAGAGCTATTGATCAAGTGGGGAAGAGCATTGATTCCACTAGCAAGGCAACAGCTGAAAACTTTGAAGACAACACTGAAACATTGGCAGTGGGAACTACTACTGAAGGAGGTGATGAGAATATGATTGGAGAAGGAGAAGGAACTGAAGTGTTAGAGTTAACTGATATATAACCTGAAGTCACCCAACCTCAGGTGGTGACTGAAGGTCTACAAGAAGTTGGAGCGGAAGTTTAACCGGAAGTTCAACCAGAACCGGAAACACAGGTTGAGGCAATTCTGATCGATGAAAATACCCCTGATCCAGTACATGGCCCTGGTCATTCAATATTTGGGTCCGATCAACTCCCTGTTTTTCAACCGGAAGAACAGTTGAGTGATGAAGCTGAAGGCATAGCTGGAACATTAACAGCTTTGAGGAGCACAGAACATGTTCAAGCTAAAGAGCCAGTTCAACCTACAAACATCAGAACCATTCAACGGGTTGTTCAAACTCCCGAATCATAAGCTATGAATAAAATGGTGGAAGATGCTAGAATGGCTGTTGAAGATGAAAGGATAGCAAGGGAGCTTCAAGAGGTTTTGGATCTATTTTCACAGGACAGGGTTGTAGAAAACTTGCTTGAAGAAGCTAAGCAGAGGTACTTCAACTGGATATTGAGGGAATATAATTTGGATGCCATGACTAAGCTGAAAGGCAAAGGCTAATTTCCACTGCCTCTCAGATGCCCACCAAGCTGGTGAAGAATGATGAGAATTACTTGCTGTTAACAAAGGTGAAAAGGGTTCTGGTTGTCAGGAATTTGAAATCAGAGGAAGAGGTAGCTCAGATGAAGGTAAGGGAGTTGTGCAATTTAATTGACTCAATCTTTCACGAGCTCAAAGGAGATGTAGCTGCTGTAAACCCAAAGCTGGTGCTGCCCCCACCTTCAGAATTCACCTCAGGTATGGCAGCTAACTTAAATGTTAAACCGGAATTCACTGATGATGCTGATATCCTACCTCCACCTTCCTTCTTCTTTAACCCAAATCCTACACCTACAGCTACTCAATCAACATACCGGTCACTTGCCATTATACCATATGAGCCACCCTCAATATCCAAGGTTGCCACCAAACTTTCTAACCCAAGGTATAGAATAGATAACTTCACTCTAATTGTCCTCTTCAAAAAGAAGCCTGCCCCTACTATAGACTTCTCAGATATTTTCCCACCAACTCCTCCTTCCAGCCCTACACCTGAAGCCAGTAGACCACCAACTCAAACATCCTTGCCTCCACTTACCATCAGAGAACCTTCTACCACCACCACTCCTGTCCCACCAATCAAACCAACTGATACCCAACCTGGTCCCTCTTCTCCCTCGTCAAAGGGTAAAGACCCAATTGAAAAGGAATCAGCAAATGAGTCTAATGAGGAAAACAAAATGAGAAAGAGGAGACTGATGCATCACAAGAGAAAGAAAGAACAAAGGCCAAGGAAGAAAGGTCCCCCCAGGAAAAACAAAATTGTTGGGTGGACAGTCAATGAAGACAACTTTGACTTCAAATTTCAGCTCCTGAATGGCACTTCTAAAGTGGTTAAGGCACATCTTGCCACTAGAATTCTTGATATCTTCCAACTGACATACATTTATGCCAAATTGAAGAGACATCATGAGTCCTACCAGAACCGAGCTACTACTGAAAATGAGCATAGAAACCAAAGTGCTCGAGCATGGAATACCTTCTGAAGCTCAGGGCGATGATGATTTTGAAGAAGTTTCTACCGGTCCGATAAGATTTGTTATCTAGGAAGAAGAAAAGCTATTCTATGTGCACAGGGAAGATAGCTCATTCACCACTCATGAAGCAATCAATGTTCTCTGAAAAAGATTGGGAAGATCTTAAACATGTGAAGGTCACCATGACTAAAATGAATGTTCTGTCGAAGGATGTGAATGCAAGTATGAAATCCTTTGACAAGTAGGTCAAGGAGAAGATCACTTTTGGGTACAAGTCAGCTTTTAAAGATAGACTTCGAAGTTGAAGAATAATTTGACAGCATCAGCTTAGGGGGGAGATTGTAAGGAATATCACATTGGAGATTTCTGGCTGAAAGCCATTTTTGATGTTTTTTGGTTGAAGTTGAAGTTCCAGTGGAAGTTCCAACTTCGAGCGGAACCGGCAGTTCAAGCGGAAGAAGCAATGTTGTCTGTTAGCGAATATTCCGGGTGAACTCGATTATCTACCAGATAATGAGTTCAACCGGACTTTTCCTGAGATGTCTTTTCAGTAGTCCAATCCTGCAAAAGCTTCTCGGTTGCTTCCAAATCTATCAAAGCTGCTCTCCAAATATAGGTTGTTGCTGTTGACACTCAAGATATTCCAATTGTCGAAGTTTATTCTTTTGGTAGTTTTTATTTGACTTTGTAGTTAACGGTTTAGATTAATCGTTCGAGATCAATGTATGTCATTGATCTCATCTGCACTATATATAGCATTAGTTAGCTCTAGTTTACACACGGTTCTTGATCACCTTGTAATAGTGTAACTTTGAGTTAATGCAAATAGTGCCGAGTATTTCTTACTTCGTTGTTACTATACTTATACAAATCAAACACTACCTAATACAAGAGAACTAAAATTTGCTCAAGTAAAGTGAAATATAACTTTAATTCCGCAGGGTTATATTTACAAGTAGAGGGTTATGTTCTATGGCAAAAATCGACTCTCATCATGCGTTTAAAATCAGTGGAGATACACTTTAACCAACAGAACCAACCAAGTGTTAGGTTTTACGAAAACCCGAAACTTAAAACCTAAAAATCATGAAATTCTGAACGTGATAATGAGATCTAAGACCATCACCAGATGCGCAAATCCAATACCTACCTGTAGCCACAAAAAATCGAGCAGAGGTTTGTTATATCTCGAGAAATCAGTGAAAAACACGTACGGCGGTGTTAGGGTTTCGCAGAAGGTTTTTTAGAGTGGTACACGAGTTATGAAGTAGGCGTACCAGGTGAACCCTTTTATTCCCTAGTGGTCCGGCCCAGCGTACCATGTGGTACGGGCGTACCACCCACCGTATCACTTTGGTACGTGCATACCAAATTTCAAGTTCCACTTTTAACCCCTCAACTTTTCAAATTTGTCATTTTGGAAACAAAAATCATAAATTTTTCAGTGTTGCACATTTTCATAATAATGATGAGCTGATGTAAGCTTCGATTGTGGTTCACATAACAAGAAATTTGCCGATTGCCGTATCCAGTTGATCAAAAAAACTCCGAAGCAAAATCTTTTTGTATTTTAGCAACTTTATATCAAAACACACTAAAATCTTTTTGATTTTTCGAATTTATGCTAAAACACACCAAAAATCTTTTTGAGATTTTCTAAAAATAATGAATCAACAGAAATTCAACAATGTAAATGTGATAAATTATGTTTTTGTGAAAAATATCGCAACATGAGATCATATCAGTGATATGCACTTAACACATTTCAATTTCAATCTAATCAGCATGCAAGTCAAGTTGTCCACGAATACAACACGTTCATGTTTATTTCAGCCAAACCAAATCATTGTTTACAGCTTTCTGATATGCATTAGGTATATTTTTCATGCAAAGAAATCATGGTACCCATTGATTCAAGTAATTGATAATCTGACTTATGATATTTTTGATATTTCCTTTATTCATCAAAGAATGTATTCACATATATAAGTTGTTCATTGTGTTTCATGCAAAAAGAAAGCAGAACCCTAAACAAACAACAATCAGGTCGGCCTTGTGAGCACGCAGAGAAAGTCTGATTGTTTAGGAAAATAAGAAAGCAAACAAGTTGAAATTGTAAAATTCAACAGCAATTAGGTCGATACTCCCGTATACGCAGAGAAAGCCCGATGAATTATACGAAACACCAAGAAAAATAAAGCAGAATGTCAAACGAACAACAATCAGGTCGATCTTTCGATACGCAGAGAAAGTCCGATCATTTGACAAAATAAACAAAATCAAATAAGTTTAAATCTTTCAAAAGCAAGCATGCATACACTATAACACTTATTTATTCTATTTTTGTATTTTTCAGCTATAATCAGTATTACACAAAAACAAGAATCATGTTTCACCACTGATTTTAGGCCAGCTTTATATTTGTATCACACTAACATGTATCAGATATGATTGGCACATTCAATGAAACAAGCAAAAACATACAGCCTTTCAATCTAATTTATCCATGGTTAGTAACATTCACTGATGTACTATCATTTCTCACAGAGTTGGATCACATTTCTTGATTTTGAATTTTTCCATTTTTTTTATTTTTACATTTTTCAAATTTTTTTATGCTTTTTCATTTTGAATACAAGAAATCACACTATTTTTGTATTTTTTATATATCTCCCCTAAAAAGCAGAAAAACAAATGAAAACATAAACGAAATCAAAAGTGATCAACCGAAATGGATTACTTGGCATTTAACCAAGTAACACCATTGATTTGCAACAGAAATTGAAAACGAGTTTTATCAAATGCTTTTTTAAACAAATCAGCTCTTTGAAAATCTGTGTGAACTTTCTACAAATCAATCAGTTTCTTTTCATAGCAATCACAAATAAATTGGTATCTAATGTCAATGTGCTTTGTCTTGGAATGTTGCACGGGATTTTTCGTGATTGATATAGCAACCGAGTTATCTATATAGATAGGAGTAGTCAGAAATTTCAAACCGTAATCACGTAACTGCTGTTGAATCCACATAACCTATGAACAGCAACTGGAAGCAGCAACGTATTCCCACCTCCATAGTAGACGTTGTGACCGAAGTTTGTTTCTTGCCCAGAAATTGGCACCCGACGGTAGTAGATTTAAAGTTGATTTTACATCAGCCATGGTCTAAATCTGAGTAGGCTGATAACTTGAACTTACTATCATTAGGATACCAGATACCGAGATCCGGATAACCCTTCAAATAAGCAAAGATTCTCTTTACTGCTAACAAATGTGAAGCTTTGGGAGCTGCCTGGTACCTAGCACACATGCAAATAGCAAACATTATATCGGGACGAGAAGCAGTAAGGTACATAAAAGAACCAATCATGGCGCGAAACAATGTTGGATTAACATTGTCACCAGATTCATCTGGGGAAAGTCCATGAGAAACCTGAATAGGAGTATTAGCAATCCGGACATCATCAATCTTGAATCGCTTCAGGATATCCGACACATACTTCGTTTGATGCAAAAATATGCCGTTTGCGGATTGATTCACCTGGAGACCCAAGAAGAAACCCATCTCTCCCATTGAACTCATCTTGAATTTAGTTTACGTCACACGCTCAAACTCTTTACACAACTTATCATTGGTGCTTCCAAAAAAATAATATCATCCACATACACTTGAACCAATAGTAGATCTTTCCCAAACTTCTTTGTAAACAACGTTCAATCAACTTTGCCACGTCTGAACCCATTTTTCCAGAAGATGTGTAGATAATGTCTCATACCAAGCCCGTGGAGCCTGGTGGAGACCATACAAAGCTTTATCCAGTTTGTACACACACTCAGGAAAATCTGGATCATAGAAAGCATGAGGTTGCTTCACATACACCTCCTCACGAATTTTCCTGTTGAGAAAAGCACTTTTGATGTCCATTTGATACATTTTGAACCCGTGACATGCTGCGAAAGCCAGAAAAATTCTGATATCCTCAATACTGGCTACAGGAGCATAAACCTCATTAAAATCAATGCCTTCGATATGAGAGAAACCTTGAACCACTAATCGAGCTTTGTTCTTGACGATGATCCCGCGATCGTCCTTTTTGCATTTAAAACCCCATTTAGTACCACACGGTTCTTTTGAATTTACGGGTAAATCAACGAGATGCCAAACACCTAATTTTTGAAATTGCTGCAACTCCTCCTACATAGCCTCCACCCAAGAAGCATCTTGCAACACTTGGTCTACATTTATAGGCTCAACTTGGGATAAAATACAAGAATGAAATACTTCATTTTGAACCCCAAAATCCCGAATCTCAGCAATCAAAGCATCAACAGAATCAAATAATTGATGTCATGTGCGTACTCCAGAAGTCGGATCTCCAATAATATTCTCTTTTGAGGATGTATGTTATGAATCCGAAAAGTGGTTGTGTCGGGAACCACAATATTTTCCGCAAGAGTATTTACATTTTCATCTGCACCCTCTGAGCTAGAAAGATCACCAATCGGTAAAGTAACCAGAACTGAAGAACTAGTGCTTGGTAATGTAATCGGATCATCAACCGGTGCCGATTCAGCTTCATGAAAAGTACTTTCATCATTATCAGATAAACTCATAGTTTCTAGATTAGAAACATGCTGACTTGATGAAGCAGTAATAGAAACACTTGAAAGCTTTGGAATACATGATCCATGACTATTCGTTGAATGCAATATAGAAGCAGTTATGAGTTCTTCAGAAGGCTCGTCAGCAGATTCAGTACGTCGAACCGAGAAAGAATCAAATTAATGATTGTAAACAAAAGCAGGAATATCTTCCTCTTGGGTATTATAAATGTGTATCTTTGACAATCAACATTCAAGTGACACTCAATTATCTTTGAAGCAGGAAAATAAACCCTTTTCATTGGATGTTGATATCTAACAAAAATGTCATCAACAGCCTTTTCCTCAAACTTTCCACCTTCCTTGAGAACAGTGCACTTACACCCAAACGGCTCTAAAAAGTTTAAGTTCGGCTTATGACCTCTCAGCAAGTGATAACTTGTTTTGTTCAACCGTTTTAAAATGTAAACATGATTTGGCACATGACACGCAGTATGAACTGCTTTAGACCAAAAAGTAATTGGTAAGTGTGCATTAGACAACATTATTCGCGCAGTCTCAATCAATGTTCGATTCTTTCTTTCAGTAACTCCGTTCTGTTGTGGAGTACACGATGCACTAAACTCTTGAACAATACCAAGAGCATCACAAAAAAGCTGTCATTTTCGCACTTTTGAATTCGGTACCATTATCAGTCCGAATGCGACAAATTTTGAACTTGTACATAGATCCGAATTTGGATAACAACTTCTAAATGATAGCCGGAGTTTCATCTTTCGAATGCATAGGCGCCTCCCACGAGAAGCGAGAAAAGTAATCCATGATCACCAAACAATAAAAACATCCATCAACACTATAAACATTCATAGGACCAAAGAGATCCATATGAAGTAGCTCTAACGGCGTAACAGTTGTATTAATTCGTTTGGAAGGATGAGACTTTTTCCGTTGTTTTCCCTTCTTGCAGGAAACACACACATCATTAATCGAGAAACAATTCTTAGAAACGCCATCCACCAGATTATTATTAACTAAATAATTCATCTTCCGGTAGTTAATGTGCCCCATACGGTGATGCCATAAAACCGACTCTTTTTCCACGGCTTTTGAGATGAAACAGGTAGCTGAAACAGCAGATGAAGTTTGATTAATATTCAGTACATACAGATCTCGAAACCTAGCGAACGCATCACGATCCATTCTTTAGGAATTTGGATTCCGGGTTTCAGAATTAAACATTCAGAACTTGTGAAAGCACCAGTGTACTGCTTGTCATAAATCTGTGAGACACTAAGCAGATTATGTTGCCGTTCTTCCACAAATTGAACTTTATCGAACGTGACCTTCTCGTTACCCATTTTTCCTTCTCCGGTTATTCTTCCACATTTATTTCCAGCAAAGGTAACATTCCCGCCATTAATTGGTTTGACATCGGAAAGCAGGGAAATATTCCAGTCATGTGCCTAGATGCTCCACTATCCACCACCCAGAAGTTTTTGATGGTTGGTTTTCGACCACCCTGCAAAATATAGCAAATAATTAGTTAGAATCCAGACCTAAGCTTTCAGCTTTGGGTCGACCGGTATCTTCTGAGTAATCTTCAGTGGCTTTTGAAGACAGTTTTGGAAGCCACTTTTGCCTTAATGACGGAATAGATGAATTAGTGGTGGAATGAGAAGTTGATGAACTACCAAATGACTTTTGAGTATGTTTGAAAAATTTTCCTGTCTTGAAAAGCTGTTTCGTAACCACTTTCTCATCTATTACCTTTGGCTTTGAATCAGATTTTGAATCTGAATCATATTTATCACTATTGAAAGTGGAAGCACGTTTCTTAGGCAAAATTGGACATCGATTACGTCGATGACCACGCTTATAGCAGGGTCAACACCTCCTACGATCAATATAGAACATAAGAAGAGCATTTCCAGAATCATTTGAGGTGCTATCATCACTCATTGGTTGAGAAACTTTCTTGGGTGCATTGTTCTTAAACCTCCGAGATTTGGAAATCGGAAGAGGTTTAAGCAACAGAGTAATATACCTAAATATGTTATAGAACCCATACTCATCCATCCCATACTGATCAGAATAAGCCTTTGGTTTGACATGTTTGTTTTTATTTTGCTCAAATTGCTCAAATTGCTCAAAGTCATCATAAAAATTATAGTCTTCACAAAAACCATATGATTCATAGTCAAAACTGTTTGATTTTGGAGAAAACTGACCATCAGAGTTGTAAACTCTTTGTTGAGTAATATGAAGGTTTTGACTTTTATTTAAATTTATGATATCTTTGAGCTGGTGGAGAGTATGATCTGTTGTGAAAGCGCCAATCATTTGACTTGGATTTAGAATTTGGTAATGAAACATTTTCCACAGTTACATGATCAGACACAGCTTGCTCTTCAGACTCAGCATAGAAAACTTTAGCAATTCGTTTTGGATCAACACAACACAGTGGAAACATCGCATCAGAAAAAATGGTATCACTGCTTTTGAGACAATACAGTTTCATTTTCTAAGAGGATGATTCACCAATCTCAATTTTACTTTTCAGTTTATCATCAGACTTTCCATACTTGGTGTCACATGTGTTGACACTTTTCTTACCATGCTTCTGAATATTATGAGTTTTCTTCTGATTAACCTCGGAATTTTCAGAAGTTGATACAAAACCAACGCCACTAAATTTCACCGATTTAGGAGGAGGAATCGGAATGGAATTAACATAAGGTGTGGTTTGATTGCCTTTAGTTACTGAATCCTTTTCATAAAACAGGTCACGACCTTTGACAAATTTTTCATTTTCAAAATTTTTCATTTTCTTTTCAGTCTCCTTAATTTTCATGGCTTCCTCCAAAGGGTGTCAATTTCACACCACCTTTTGGTTTAGTCTTAGTGGCAGATTTGTCACCCACATAAACACTTGATTCATCTTGTTTTGGAGCATCATGGTTTGATTTGGACACATGTTTGCCCGGCCTTTTCTTATAAGTGCCTTTGTGTCTATCATATGATCCAATTAAGTTCTCAGTGAACTTGGAATAGTCAAACACAATGGATGGTTTAGTCTCAGTGTCAGTAATTTCCAAACGATGAACAATTGGTGGAGGAACTTAATTGCATCCCGACTCTTTGAACACTTCTTTTAAAGTTTCATCTTTGCACATAAAACTTGCAAAGGAAGTTGAATTTTTAAAATTTTTACTTGTCGTTGAAGATCTAAAATTTCAATGTTCAATTCAGAAATTTTTAGCATTAGCTTCTACAATCTTCTTTTCACAATAAATGTATTCCTCAGTTTTGTTATTCAGTTCAGTTTTCATGTTCAAAGTCAAGGCATGTTCACTTTTCAGTTCAACTTTAATGGCCTCCCACCTGTGTTCATAAATCTTGGTGTTTTCTTCTGCTAACATATACTTGTCATAATACAAAATCTTCTCATCAGAAAGTTCCCTCAATTGGTTAGCAGTTGATATGCAATGTTCACAGAGTTTAGAATCGGCATGAATATTTAGCCATAAAAGCTTGTTGACCATCTCCAAAGAAATCTTCTCCTGGAAGCTCAGAATTGTCTTCCATCATCACATTTTGATCTTCAACACTGCATAGAAAAGCAGATTCATCAGGAAAATCTGCACTCCAATCGTAACCTTCACCAGTTTAAGAAGCTAATGCTTTAGAGTCTGAACTTGAAGCATTAGCATTTCCATTTGCATTTGAACTAGATGGATTATAATTAGTCCCTGATTCTTTAGCACTTTGAGCCGCATATTTCTGATAGAGTTTTGAAGTCTCTTGCTTCTTTCCATTACTACATTCCTTGGCAAAATGACCATAATTCTGATAATTATAGCAACAAACTTTGGATTTATCGAAAGCAAGTTTTCCTTCCGGATTAAGATCCTTGCGCCCCGTCCTTTGCTTATATTTCTTACCCCTCCGGACAAGCATAGTCATTGACCAATTTATACCCATGAGTTCTAAATCATCGGTATCAATCTGCTCGTAATCTTCAATAGTTAATTCAGCACTTGTCAGCTTTCCTGCCACTACACCATCAAAAGAAGAAATCATTGCCGAAAACAATGCCATGAAGTCATTTGTAGTTTTTGCTGAGAAAGCACTCTGGTTTGATGCAGAAGCAGATTGATTTGTGTAAACTGGATATGTCACAACAGCCTTGTGAGTATAAGTATCTCCAAAAGAACCCTGAGATACATTTGCATGACCAGACGAAGAATTTTCCACATAGAATGCCGTAGTTGGTGGATTTGAACTTGCTTTGACTTTTGCATGCATAGTAGATGCATTTTCCCCAAAATATACATCTGGGTTCTGGACTTGTGCTTGAAGTGTTTTAACTCTCATCATATCCAATTCCAGTGCCAACAAATTCCTGGTTAAATCATCATATTATACATCGTTAAATCCTTTATCATGAGTTAATAGCAAAATATATCCTTCCTATTTGGCTGGTAAAGCATCCAATAAGTTTTCTTTCAACTCATTTGCTTCCTTCTTTACACCAACAATTTCAAGCTCGCTCACCAAATGTGACAATCTTGAAACAAGATCATTGATTGTTTCGTTTTGAACATGGCAGAAGTTATCATATTCTCTTAACAAGACTTTCTTTTTGCTTTTCTTGTACTGGGCGTTTCCTTCACATCGGTTACATAATGCATCCCACAACACTTTCGAAGTTGTGTGCATCTTAAATTGATGAAGAATATATTTCGGTAATGCCATTGACAAATAAGAATAAGCCTTCTTCTCCAATTTGAATCCTTCTTTTTCAGTGTCATTCATTTTATTGTATGGCTTGATTTCACCAGTTGTAAACTTTGGCACAACATACCCATCCAACATAGGAGTCCAAACCGTAACATCGGTTACACCTATGTATGATTCATAACGATTCTTCCAATTGTGAAAATCCTCGAACTCTATCAACTTAGGAACCTTGTTCGTGGTTCCAATCTCGTTGTCGTAGTTAAGTAGAGCTTGAACCGTTGTTGACATCACAGCAAATGCTTAAAACGGATCTATGATGATTATATCAAAACTGACTCGGCGTACCAGATGATCGACTTCCATACCAAAACAATTTCAGCATACCAATTTCAATGCCCGTACCGCTGGCATACCAAACAATCTCAGGCGTACCACCTACGAACCCGAATACCTCGCGTACCAGAATATGCAGTGTACCAGACTGGTACAGTGTAACCGTCTACGTACCAAGGAGTAACTGTCACGTACCACCTAAGAAGATTATCCTACATACCAATTTGAGCATACCTAAACACTGAAGGAGATTGCCTTGCGTACCAGCTGGGTACCAAAGTCTTCTACAGACGTACCAACGGTGTACCAGCAGAAATCGAACACATTTTGATATTTTTGGCTTTTTGGACAGGGAATTGACACAGAACTCAGCTAAAACACTCAAGGATCATTTTAAAATCAATTTTTGTATCGAATACACTTAGAATTGAGACGAAATGAAGAGAATTGACTCAAAATCCTACTTTCTCTCTCTAAAGTTCGAGAATACGACCAGAATCTCAACAACAGAGCAACCACAAGCTCTGGCACTACTTGTAAAACACGATATGGATCTTACTATTGCATGAAATGATCGATTCAATGAACATGAGGTAAATAAACGCTTATTTGATTGATTTTGAGAGCAAACAGTTACAGAGAGAACCGGAGATAGAACACCTAAGAAAACACATACTTAAGACTGTATGAACTCGCTCTTCTAGCTCTGAACAAAAGACTCGAACCTGTTTATAATCACATTCCCATCGTACCAACTTAACCAACGTACCAGTTGGTCTGGAGCTCCGTACCAACTGGTCCGCCCACTGGTATGCTAGGACAGAAACTTTACAAAATAGTTGATACAATTCAAAACGCCTAGACCTAGCATCAGACACTCTAACATGTTCTAACACAAATACCACACCTGTTCAAAATGTTGTTCCATCTACTACCGAGAATCCAAGTCGGTCTGTTAACACTATTGGGTGATTTGTACGCGGAGACCCAAATCATGCTGCAAGGGGTTGTCCATTCAACTCAACAAAAGCGCAGATGGGGTACAATCCACCTATGGTTGCACCCAATGGACCAAGAATGATGATGCATCCATTCAATTAGCCAGGGCCTCGGTTTTATGGAACTTACAGCGAAGACAATTAATACATGAATAATCAGCAAATGCTCATGCCAAATTTCCAGAACTAACAGTTCTTCAGAGGCATGACACCTCACTCTACAAGAGGTTTGGGTGCAAGTACCAGGTACTTTCAACAGGTAGTCCCTGGAATAGTAAACATCCTATCTCCCATTTCCTCTAGACCTCGTGCACCATGGTCTCCTTTGACTGATCATTAGAAGCCTTTTGCTCAGGCCACCATTCCAGCTCCTCGTCCGCCTAAGAAACAGTCTGCCAGGAAAACCCAAGGTCCTAAAGACCTGGGTTCATCTGTGAACTAATCATTTCTTTGCTCGTGCAGGAACAACGAAAGAAATCAATAAATATGTGGTACATGGATAGTGGTTGTTCCAGGCACATGACGGGTGACAAGGACATTTTGCATGATGTCAAACTGATATCTAGAGGAGGTTCTGTTGCTTTTGGAGGAAATAAGAAAAGTGGTCAAATAATTAGAACTGGTCATCTAACAAATGGTGAAGTTTCGTTTGAAAAAGTCAATCTCGTGTCAAATCTGCAATTCAATATGATGAGCGTCTCGCAGATATGTGATAATAAGATGCCAATGTTCTTCGGCGATCATGAGTGCTTCACTCTAAAACCTGGGTTCAAACTACCTGATGATCAGATTTTATTCCACGCTAATCATAGGGGGAACATGTATGCACTGGACATGAATGTTGCAAAGCCGTCTAGTTTAGTTGCGTGCCTCTTCGCTAAAGCTTCGGAGGAAGATTCAACCTTGTGGGATCGACGGATGGGACATGTTAATTTTCGCAACATGAACCACCTGGTTAGGGGGAAACAGGTTTTTGGGTTACCTAACAAAGAATTTGTGCACTGTGTTGCGTGCTCGAAGGGAAAGCAACACAAAACGTCTCATAAGTCAAAGCTGCCTGGAAGAACAACAACAATCTTTCAACAGTTGCATCTGGATCTCTTTAGACCAGTTAGTATCAAGAGTTTATGGGGGAAATCTTTATGCCTGGTCATCACTGACGATTACTCAAGATATTCTAGGGTGTTCTTCTTAAAAGAAAAATCCGAGACTCCAGTAATACTAAAGGATTTTGTTATTCGCATCGAGAACGCCAGCAGAGAGAAAGTTCGAATAATTAGATCAGACAACGAGACAAAAATTTAGAAACCACGTCTTCGACTCGTTCTGCAACGAGAAGGGAATCACTCGTCAATTTTGCTCTCCATATACTCCTCAACAGAATGGGATTGCTGAAAGAAAGAACCGTACAATACTACTTGTTATGCCTTGAATATAACTCTTTTAGTCAAACATGCCAACAAGACATCCTTTGAACTGTTTTCTAAACAAAAACCAGTGCTAAAGCGCTTAAAACCATTTGGATGTCTATGTACGGTTTTCATCTAGTCTGAGCAATTAGCTAAGTTTGCCCCTCGGGCAGATGAAGGCTATTATGTTGGATACTCGATGATCTCTGCAGCCTATCGAGTGTACAACAGAAGAACTCAGGTGATTATGGAGTCTTGTAATGTTAACTTTAACGATCATAACCATAACTCCAGAGAACCTAACTCGGACGGCATGTATGACTTAAATAACTTCTCTTCTTCTTTATTAATGGTTATTCTGTGTTTCAGGTGATACTGGAAACATGCAAGAAGATGCTAATAATGTGGATGCTACTTCACCTGAGGGTTCTGCTCCAATTACATCATCGATACTGGATACGATATATTCCGATGATCTTCCCGAATTTACTTTGAGAAATGAATCAACGTGAGCTTCAACCTCATCTGCCACTACTCTAGTTGTCACTCCTGTTGAAATCCAAATAACAGAAGAAGTCGTTCAAGATGAAATGCCCAATCATAATCAAGAAAATCAACAAAATCAAGAAATCCTAGAAAATCAACCTGAGAATGAGCCCACCAATAATGGTTCAGACTCAGTTGACACAGCTGTGATTAAAACTAGTGAAACTCTGGGTAATGATGTGTAGATGGGAACTCTAGACTCCATTATTCTAGTTCCTGCTATAGAGGAGACTAGAATTCACAAGAAACATCCCGTCTCTAACATTATCGGTCCACTCAATAAGGGAGTCACCAGAAGTCAATCAGGAACAATAAACACTTGCCTATTTTCATGTTTCATATCTCAAGAAGAACCTACTTTCGTAGCTGCTGATATGAAAGATGACAACTGGATAGAAGCTATGCAGGCTGAAGTACTTCAATTCAACCCCTTAGATGTCTGGCAACTTGTAGACACTCCTCCTGGTGTGAAATCTATTCCTGTCAAGTGGATCTTTAAGAATAAAAGAGACGATAGAGGAATAATCATAAGAAATAAGGCAAGATTAGTGGTCAAGGGGTACATGCAGGTAGATGATTAGACTATGATGAAGTCTATGCCCCGGTAGCTCATCTTGAAGCCATCAGGATTTTCTTGGCATATGCCGCATCAAAGAACATAACTGTTTATCAACTTGACGTGAAGACTGCCTTCCTATACGGTGAACTAGACGAATAGGTGTATGTCGATCAGCCTCTTGGGTTTGTTAATCCGTCCTTTCCAAATAAGGTGTACAAACTGAAAAGAGCTATCTATAGACTCGATCAGGCACCCAGGAAGTTGTATGAGACTCTGTCTACCTATCTGTTTGAAAATGGCTACAAGCGAGGGGTGATTGATCAAACACTGTTCATACAGCATGTGAGTGACGATATGCTACTGGTTCAAGTATACATGGAGGACATCATCTTCGGATCTACGAATACAACTCTCCGTCATGAGTTCAAGAATCTGATGGAAAAGCGGTATGAAATGATTTCAATTGGGGAACTCACATTCTTCCTAGGGATTGAGCCGAAATAGAATGCTGAAGGTATTCTAATCAGTAAGGGAAAGTATGTGAAAGAAATGGTGAAGAAGTTTGAGTTTCATGACTCTAAGGGCTTTTCCACTCCTGTCAACACTCGAGTCAAACTCCATCCAGACCTTGAAGGCGAATGTGTTGATGAAAACTTGTATAGATCAATTATTGGGTCACTCATGAACCTGACGGCTAGTCGTCTCGACATCATGTTTGCCATGTGTCTCTGCTCATGATTTCAATCCAAGTCGAAACAGTCACACTTGACAGCCATGAAAAGAACTTTCAGATACTTGAAGTCCAGTCAAAAGAGAGGGCTTTGGTATCCCAAGGATGAGCTCTTTGTGTTACAGCACAATGTAATTGTAAAACAAACAGTCAAGTATTAGAAGAAAAGATTAGACACATCCTTAGAAGAGAAAGGATACGAAAGTCTGTATTAATTACAGATTTCTGCATGATTTCTGTATTCGGACAAGACTACTCTGGAAATTCCGAAGTAGTTCTGTATAGACTAAAATCTACAGAAATCCTCATTTCTATAGAATGCTTCTAATGGGAAACATCAGCAGTCTTCAAATAAGAGTCCAGAAGGAGTTCTGGATTATCAAAAGATACATATTACGAGAAGAACAATTTCTATGTTTGTGTGAAGAACAGGCAAAATGAATGCCAACTTGGCATTAATCAAGAAGGCAGTTGAAAAAGAGATAAATTGAATATGTTCAATTTATCTCTATATACTCTGACACACTCCAACATCAACCGTCCTCAACCAACTTATCCAAATACAACTTGCTACATCTGCCTATAAATAGCAAGCTGACTTCACCAAACAAAGCAAGACATTAAGCATACAATTCAATATCTTCTCAAAGCAATTACAACATCACTCCCATAGAAAAGTTATTTCTGTTGATACATAGTTATACTATAAACTCGTGTAAACCCTTATTTACATTTGAGATATACAGAATAACCCTTTTATGAATGTCTTCCAATTTGATTTACCTTCCGCAACTTATTTATCTTGTTTAAATCAAATTGTGCCAATATTGTTAAAGAGCCCTTCAAGGGACCCAACACTTTGATCTAAGAGGCTTCTCTGATAGTGATTACGGGGGTTGTAACATGGATCAGAAGTCAACCACCGGAGAAGCTTAATTCTTAAGGAATCGATTAGTTTCGTGGCAATGCAAGAAATAGTCAACCGTGTCTACCTCACCTGCTGAAGCGGAATATATTGTTCTTGCTTCTGGATTACGGTTTGAATTTCATGTCCACTCCTATTAACATTGACAATACTGCTCCCATGTTCATTGTTAAGAATCCTGTTCAGCACTCTAATACGAAACACATAGAGATTAGACATCACTTCATTAGGGACTATCACGAGAAAAAGCTTATCACTTTAGTTCTTATTTCCTCTGAGAATCAACCAGCAGATCTCTTCACTAAGGGATTTGATGTTTCTAGGTTTAACTTCCTTGTTCAATCAGTAGGAATGATCAACTGTGTTTAAGCTTATCTTTAGGTTCCTTATAGGTTAGTGCCTTAGTATTAGGTTGTGTAGTTTAAAGGTATTGGCTTTGTTCGCTTTCTGCCTTTCAATAATCCTTTTTTGCAAATCTAAAAAGATGTCTCTTTTAATTTTTCTAGACCTCTCTTGAAAAGCCAAAAAGGTTTTACCTTTAAAACTTTTTTCAGAAAAAAACAAAAAGATTTTAATTTAAGTATCCTTGAGTCTTACTGAGTTTTTGGTCAACCCTTCTTGACCAACAATAAATAGTTTCATTATGTTTTGATCAGAATTTGTAGAAAATATCAAAAATATGTTATTTTGCATCTTTAAGTAAGTCGGCCATGTGTAAACAGACTGACGGGTGGAAAAATCAAAAATAATTGCAAAATTAAATAAAAATCACTAAAAATAGAATCGTGTGATTTCCAAAAACTTCTATGAATGAACTTCTTGGATACTTGATGATAAGCACAAGAATTTTGAAAATTAGTAACGTTTCAATAAACTTTAAAACTTCAGAATTTTTTTTTTGGTTTTTGGTTGGGCAAACTATGTGGAAAATGAAATAATTCTGTTATTGTGATCTGACCATTGGAAATGGTCCAATCGATCAGTAATACTATCATTCGATGTGTCGGTAGACTCAGCAAACTAAGAAGTAGGCAAATCCTGTGTTTACACACTTAATTGCATGAAAATGTGGAGCTTAAGTAAAACTAGTTGCTAAATCATTTAAATTTGCTAACATCTGAGCTAAGTAATTCAACCAACACACTCGAGTATTTCTTTTGCGGAAAGTGTTGATTTAACTCAATCAATAAGTGTGAATCATCACACATTCATCAATAAGTGAAACAAACCTTACATCCATCCTTTGACCATGACACATCTGCTGAGGAAACTCTGACCTTGTGTTCACGCGTCCCATTATTATCATTAAAAATATTTCGTGACACATCTGCTGAGGGAACTTTGACCTTGTGTTTACGCGAATCAAAAAATTATGTATCCATTTTGAAATCAGTACTTACCTCTAAAGAAATAGGGGAAAGAAATTCTATGTGTGTGTTGTGCGTGTTTGAAGTGCTTAAAAGACAAAGCTAGGAAAACTGTTGACTTAGTTGAATAAATGGTCAACACATCTTACAATTAACCGGACAAAAACATTTTAACTTACATCACAGTGATTCCGCTGAAAATTGCCTTGCTAGAGCTTTAGTGGATAAACAATACCGACAATCTGACTTAGGTTATTGAATCTGTGAGGTGATTTGAAATGTAAGTGTCTATGATCACGTAATTTCACCGGTTTGATTCCTATCATAGTCCAACCATTACCGAGCAAAAATATGCAAATTTTGCAAATAACTGGTAATTACCAGAAAAATAAGGCATTAATTGTGCAAATGAAAGCACTACGCCTTGACATATTCGAATTGGTGATAATATGTCAAATTGGGTGTTTTGTGCTTGAAGACATCAAATTTGTGAAAAACAAGTAAAATTTGTGGTCCATTTGTAGAATTAAGTCAAAACAACCATTTGGCAAGTTCTAGAAATTTCCTTGGTAGAGCTTTTGTGGATAAACAATACCGATAATCTGACTTAGGTTACTGAATCTATTAGGTAATTTGAATTGTAAGTTTCTATGATCACGTAATTGACCGGTTTGATTCCTATCATAGTCCAACCATTACCGAGAAAAAATATGCAAATTTTACATATAGCTGGTAATTGCCAGAAAAATAAAGCATTAATTGTACAAATGAAAGCACTACCCCTTGACATAATCAAATTGGTGATAATATGTGAAATTAGGTGCTTTGTGCTTTAAAACATCAAGTTTGTGAAAAGCAATTCAAATTTGAGGTCCATTTGTAGAACTAAGTCAAAATCAACCATTTGGCAAGTTTTGGGCTGGCCTGACTCAAGTTAAACTAATTAAATAAGGTTTTTGGTCAAGTGTGTGAATTTAAAATTTTTCTGAGTCCAAATGGTGTTTTTGACATGTTTGTGCACTTAGAAAATTTTATGTTTCCAAAATTGCCCTTAATGATTTCACTAATGTCTTATCAACCATTTGGCAAGTTTTGGTTTAGCCTGACTCTAGTTAAACTGATTCAATAAGGTTTTTGGTCAAGTGTGTGAAATTTAAAAGTTTTAAAGTCTTAGCAACTAACTGAGTTTATATCTGTGTATTTTTTGTGTTTTTGCTACGGGTGTTCTCATTTGGTTGAAATTTTGGCTTTAAATCAGAAAAATCTCAAAAAAAAAACATGCTATTGAAAATTTTCTGTTGTTGGCGATTTCGAGGCTATCGCTTAGCGATTTGGAGGAGGTTTGCATATTTTTCCCTTAGTGATTTCGACTTAATCAAGTTTTTTCCTTAGCGATTTCACTGCTGGCTTGACTTAGCGATCTCGAGTACCGCATATTACTGCATATGTACTCTTAGCGATTTCAGGAAGGGATAATAAGCCTTAATAAGCCTTAGCAATCTCGCTAACCCGCTTTGAGCTTAACGATCTCGCTGGCCTAGTGATCTCACCAACTCGATTTGTGTTAAGCGATCTCATTTTTAGTTAGGTTTTTTTTTAATAAATCTCAGCATCTTAAAGTTAACTTTAGCGACCTCGTCCAATACTTGAGAAATTTCTTTTCATTCAGTCAAGAGGTATATAAACATATCAATTCTCCTTTCTCCTCACTTTTTCAAAACAAACGTATCCCTCTCTCTCCCTATTCAGAACCGACGGCAACTCAAGAGCCTCAACTCCACCACATCTTCATCTCCCTCATTCGAATTTGGTCTCTCTTGCAAATAGGTTTGGCGCGCACACCCTCTTTGCACTAACAGGTTTGATTTCGCCATTCTTTTCGAGGTTTATTGAGAAATTTGTTGGTTTGGTTATGGGTTCTTGAAGCCAACTAATTATGTAGCAGAAATTAGGGCTCTAACTAATAAATCTTATGGTTTACATAAATTCGATTCCTCCCATGTGTTACTAATTGTGTCCAAACACAATTTAAGGTACTTGATTCTTGTCTCTACTACGTGATTTGTGTTCAAGTTTTTTCAAGAACAATGGGCCGCCTCTGTTCATAAAACTTGAGAATCAGGGTTCAAAATTTAGCTTGTTTGGATTCAAAGGATTAGAGTGTGTTGAGCTAGTTAGAACTTCACACATGTCTTCTGATTCATCATTTAATATCTTGTATGTGATTAAGTGAAAACCTTTTCAAGTTAGTCCCTTATGAGTGATTAAATAGAATATATATGTCTGTAAGGGTCGCAAATTGCTCAAATCATGTTGAACTGATGAATCCTTGTGTCTGGAATCCTGTTTGACTCCAAACTCAATAATTCCAAACTATGAAAAGCTCAAGGAATAAATTTTTGATTCTTTCTTGAGCCCATTGGATTATTTTGGGTCAAAATTTTATTTTTACAACTAAAGTCCACTCATTTGAGTAATATTTACCCAAATTTCCCAAACGTTCTCACAATCTGCTATCACGTGAGTTTTTTTTCTTCAAATAAACTTTAAACAAGATTCTTGTTTCAAAATTAACTTAGTTCTTTACCGAAGTCAACATTTTCCAATAAAATTAGATTTTCAAGGAAAATACTGGAATTTTGTTCATGACTACTGACGTCCTTTGTTAAACTGAATTGATTGTTTTAGAGAAATTTTAATCTATGTATTAAGAAAATCTCTTTTATTTCTATGATAGTTAATTGAACAGCAATGTCACTATCACGAATCAAGTGTGCCATTACATTCAATTAATTCATCAAACTAGATGTAATCATGTTATTTCTTTTATATAGATGGCTCCCAGACGTGCTAGAGCAACCGATTCATTCGTCCTAGTTCCTCCCCTTGGGGAGCACATGTTCTATTCGTAAAGAAGAAAGATGGGACGTTTTGTATGTGTATTGATTATCGTGAACTCAATAAACTTACCATCAAGAATCGTTATCCTTTGCCTAGAATTGATGATCTTTTTGACCAACTTCAAGGCACCTCTAGATTTCTCCAAGGCCCATAATCAATTCTGTGAAATTAACAGAAGCTGGACTGATTCCGGACTATATGAACAGACTTTCGGAATTCTGGAAAACTCATATTGGATCATTAGTATCCTTATGGAGCCTGTCATCAGCTCAGATATAATAAATGGCTTTTGGAACAATGCTAGCACATTTGCAGCTGACAATGGTTCCAAATCCATCAGATCGAGGGTTCACGATACGTATGTTGAAATAAATGAGGAAAAGGTTTGAGAAGTGCTGTAGTTGAACGATGCACTATGTCCTGATTCCTTCCCAAAGGAGCAATGGTAAGACACAATCCTCACGATGGGATATGAAGGACATCTTTCTATAGATTCAAACGAGAATATTAAGAAGAAGGTTTTCCCAGATAAATGGAGGTCTATTATCACCTTCTTCATTTCTACTTTCTCTCCAAGAAAGTCTGGGACCGACGACTTCGTGGAAGAAACAGCCTGGGCACTACATGGTTTGGTCTCTGGTGCTGGTTTTTACCTCTCTAGACAAATAATCAATTGGATGGACTACAACTTACATGCCACTCGACAATCAGAGAAGTTCTTGATGTATCCTAAATTCATACAAGCAATCCGTGATCATTACTATCTGAACCTGCAGAAGACGGAGCCATACTTGGTTGCTAGGAGGATGATGTCCGGTTCCTACACTCGTTACCGGTTGGGTCAGTATAATGGAGCCGAAATTCCATTCTTCCCGAACATGATTGAGGGAATTGATGTCGATGAAGACTGGGATGAAAATCAAGGAGATGACGATGTTGATATAGCAAAAGCAAATGCTGAAGAATCTGAGAATAACGCAGAAAATATCCAAGATAATCATCCAATCAACTCCCCCATTCATGATGACCCTATGCATTCATAACATGAAGATAAAGGTTCAACCAATGATTTCACCGAATCAGACGAATCAAGAGATGAAGGTGAAGAGTTTGGTAATGAAGCTGATGCATCTTGCAATGATGCTGACAATAATTCAGATGCATCTGGATCCAAACCCGAATCTGGTTCAAGATTCCAACCTAGATCGGAATCTATGTTCTGACTCTAGCAGTTCTGTTGCTAGGGGTCCTAAAAGAAAGAAACGGAAAACAATGGAAAAAGGCAAAGTTAGTGAACAACCTGAAGCATCGAGTCAAAAGAGACAAAAGAAAAAAAGTCAAAGCAAGCATAAGATGACATCTCATCCAATTCCTCAAAATCTGATTCACCTGAGCCCGAATCAACCTCACTTGTATTTAAGGGTGGATACGTTGTGCCTTAGTACAACAGGGAATCAAGATCAAAGTATGCTTAAGAAAGGAAGCTTGAAATAAGAAGAGATCCAACCTTTGGCTCTATAACTGCTGCTGTCGTGCAATCATCTGTTCAACCTGAACTAGATAATATTGTACAACAAATTGTTCAATCTTCTCCCATCACCGCTATTGAAGCAACCATTCAATACATGGACACAACTGTTGACAACACCATCACAAGTCTAGATCCGGCCATTCAATCAGAGTCTCTGCCTATGCCTACTGCTCCTACTCAAGCAATTGTATCTAGGGCAGACACCTCTGTGATTCATCAAGAGTTGACTATGGAGAGAAATCTTGAAATCTCCAATCCACTTTCTGCTGATAAGCTTAAAGAAGCCAATGACAGGATCAAAGAACAAGATCAAGAGCTTCTCAAAGCTAATGAGAAAATAATAGAGCAAGCTGAGGAAATTGAAAGACTAAAGAGGTTATTGGCTAAGCACTTCAAAAAAATCAAGCCGCTAGTGCTAATGACAATGATGTAGATGGTAGTGGAAATGCAAGTCATGGTGATGATCTGATGATAAAACCAGGCTCCCTCTGCTTAAAATGTTCAACCCAAATAAACAGCCTAGTCCAAGCCAAGCTGGCAAAGAATCTAGAGCCAAATCTTCTATCATTGTCACAAAACAAGATGTAGATGACACTCATCTTGCTGATTTCCCATCAGGTTGTTGATGAATCTTCCGAGTCTGATGTGTACATTTCTTTTGGTGACTCTTTCTTAAATGATGAACTGTGTGGAGAAGATGAAGATTGTAAGGAATATTGTGCTTGAAAGATTTTCGGTCGAATGTCAATTTTGCTATGTTCCAGCTGAAGTTGAAGTTGAAGCAGAATTCTCACTTCAAGCGGAACTGACAGTTTAAGCGGAAAGAAGCAGTTTTGTCGCTTAGCAAATATTCCAGATGAACTCGATTATCCACCAGATATTGAGTTCAACCGGACTTTTCCTGAGATGTCTTTTCAGCAAGTCCAATCCTGCAAAAGCTTCTCGTATGCTTCTATATCTGATTCAAGCCGCTCTCCTAAAGTAGTATGTTGCTGCCAACACGCAAGATATTCCAAATGTCGATGTTTATGCTTTTGGTAGTTTGTAATTGACTTTATATTTTACGGTCTAGATTAGATCGCATGAGATCAATGGTTGTCATTGATCTCATTAGCACTATATATAGCTTAGTTAGCTCATAGTTTACACATCATCTGTTCTCGAACAACTTGTAATAGTGTAGCTTTGAGTTAATGCAAATAGTGTCGCGTATTTGTTACTTCGCTGTTACTATCTTTATGCAATCAAGCAATCACATCAATACAAGAGAACTAATATACGCTTAAGTAGACTGAAATATAACTTTAATTCCGCAGGGTTATATTTGCAAGTAGAAGGGTTTTTTCTTAAGTTAATCTATTTAACACCGATCCTACAAGTGGTATCAGAGCTTTGGCTCTCGCTTTGAAGACTTTCAGTGCTTCAAAGTTGATACTCTACTTGCTCATTCTACAAGCTTTGTTGTTTTATCTTTCTAAAAGTTTTTCAAAATGACTGACTTCAGTTTAAGTTGTCCAAACGGTAGTGCCAACAAACCGCCAATGTTCACTCCTGATGACTTTGGTACCTGGAAAGTCAGGATGGAAGGTTTTGTTAGGATTTTAGACCGTCGTATTTGGCTATCTTTTACTGAAGGACCTTACTCACCCATGGTTTCATCTGCTGATGATGCAGAAGTCAAAATACCTAAACCTTTAGAAAAATATGTTGATTCTGACTATGCTGCTCTCGAATTTGACTATAAGGCATATTGGACTCTACAGGCTGCACTTCCTAATTCCATTTTAAGTGGGTTTAAGGGATACAAAACTGCATTTGACATGTGGAATGCCTTAAGTGAAATGTATGAAGGAACCAATGAAGTAAAAGAAAACAAGAAAGATGTCTTAAAACAGAAATATGAGAACTTTACTTTCAAATCCGGTGAATCAATGACAAACCAGTACTTAAGATTTGTTTCCTTACTTGATGAACTTCAAACGGGTAGACGTAAAACTAGATCAGGTAGAAGTAAACAGAAAATTCCTTCGTTCCTTGCCTTCTGTGTGGACAGTTTACACTATGAGCATCAGGGAATGTAAGAATTTGAAAAAGATGAGACTCAGTGAACTTCATGGCATACTCAATGCCTATGAAATGGAACTGAACTTTAAACAAAACTCATCTTCGAAGTCAACTAAGCTATTTTCAACTGCCAGTTTCCCTGAGACACCAAGGTGTCAAGAAGTTCACTGAGTCTCATCTTTTTCAAGGTGTCAAGAGAGCCTTTCAAACTTTTTTGTCAGTTTCCCTGAGACACCAAGGTGTCAAAAGAGCATTTCAAACTTTTTTAACAACTATCATAATGGTCATGTAGCAACTGACTCTTACCAAGGCTTCATTCGTGAGGATCTTGAGTGTATAGGTGCTGATGATTTGGAAGAAATGGATATCTTGACCCAACTTGCTATGGTGTCTGTTAGAGCTCAAAGGTTCTATAAAAGAACTGGTAGAACCTACAAAGGAGCCAAGGGCGCTCACATAGGCCTAGACAAAAGCAAGGTAAAGTGCTATAATTGTCATCAGCTTGGTCATTTTGCAAGAGAATGCCCACAGCCAATAAGAGAAGGACAAAATCAGGGTCATGTCCAAGGAAAGAATCAAGGTGGAAACAACTCAAATAACAACAATTCTGGTAACTACTCAGGTCATCAACCTACTCCACCAAAGCCATCCGGAAGTCGAAACCACCAGAATGTGGTTGCTGCTGTTGTCAATCAAACCTCATGTGTTGAATGAAAAGATTTTGTTGCTGATTTTGAGCCTATCAATCATGCCTTGATGGCCAAACAAGACTCCATCTCAGATCAGGTAAACTCTATCCCTGAGAAAGTTTTAGAAAACCTATGCAGCCCTGCTTGCATAGAGCAAGTGGCAAAGTATCGAAATCACAACATTGACTTGATTGATGAGGTTTCAAACCTAATTGAGGTAAAGGAATGCTTTAAGAAAACTGGATCTTCATACATTTCGTAAATTGAAAACTTAACCAAAGAGTATGAACAGTTAAAGCAAACCAACTCAATTCTTGAAACACAGCTTGATGACTTGCTGTCAAAACTTGATAAATCAAGAAATGAAACTAAAGATGCTAAGGCTGAGATTGATGTTCTTGATATCAAACTAAAAGATGCTTTGTTTACATGTGACAAGTTTCAAGCAGCAAATAAAAAGGTTGAGAAATTGTGGATGGGAGGGATGTATGGTAAAGCAGGTGTTAGGTATAATAATGTTGAACCACCAATAGAATACTCACCTGTAATCAAACCAATTGAAGCTTTGAATTCGGAATGTAAAGTTAGTCTTACTGTTGATGACATTTCATTACAGTCAAGTTTTGAAAACACTGTTGTATCAAAAGAAACTGAAGTCACTAATGCAAGCACTTCTACATTAGCTGACCAATCAACCATTTTGAAATCTTCAATTGTTGTTCCACCACCAACTATTTATGAGCCTAAAGACTCAAAAGTTTGAGGGAAACAACCTGAGCAACCAAAGGGAAGACAAACGCAAAGGTTTGGTCTACTCACTTTCAAACAAGTGACCAAACATGAGTCTCCCAGAAGATATGAAACCAAACAGGTTGAATGCATGTTCCGTGGTGAACAAGACCACTTAGCTGCTGTGTGCCAGTTCAACCCATTGATTAAAACCAAACCACTTTTGAAACCAAAACCTGTTTTGCAACCAAATGCAAATTTTCAAAAGAAACTCACAGGAAGAATTTCACCTGTGAAAAGCCACACAATGAAGCATTTTGGATCAGACTCCAACAGGGTTTTAATTGGTAATGATAAAAATGGAAGTTTTTATGTTCTAAGGCAAAATTGTTTTCCAACTGAAGTTCAAGCGGAATACTTTTCCGCTCGAACTCAAGTTCAACCGGAAAACAAAATTCAACCCAGATCAGCTACTGCTCCAAGGCAGAGACCACATGTATACTTTGTTGATAGGTTTGAGTACTTTGAAGCTCAAGGAAGAAGAAATCCCTCTAGAGGAAAGACCACCTCTAGAGAAAACTTTTCAAGAAGCAAAAAGTCTAACCAACCTGAAATTGAATTTGCTACTAGTTCAAACGGAAATTACACTGTTCCACTTCAGGGGGAGAGTTCAAGCAAAAACAAACACTTTCCTCAAAGATTTTCTAAATCCCCTGAAAGAACTAAGTTGGTTAATCAAAGAAATGAAAAATCTAAGAAAATAACCAACAAGCAAAGAAAATTTAAGGAGTACAGGGAAAGAAAAATTGCTGAAAGAAAAATTGCTGAAAGAAAAATCACCAAAAGTGAAGGATTCAGTCAAACAAGTACTCAATATGAGAACTTTAGTTTTGACAATGATGATCTGCTTAATGAAGCTCCAGTTCTAAATACTTTAGTACTCAAGGAGTATAAGTATAATGATGCTTATGGCAGAACCAAGACCACTCAGGCTTGGGTCCCCCATAGAAACTAATCAATTCTGATGTGTGCAGGTGCAAAATAAAGGCCAAAATAGCCTATGGGTAGTTGACAGTGGATGTACTTGCCACATGACAGGGAATAAGAAAATTCTAGAAAATACAAAAAGAATTAATGGAGGACCAGTTGCCTTTGGAAGCACAAAAGGCTATATCACAGCACAAGGTGATGTGACAGATGGACTGGTAAAATTTGACAAATTCAATTTTGTTTATACATTAAATTTCAACTTGATTAGTGTCTCATTTATGTGTGACAAGAGTTTGAATCTGATGTCTAATGAGATAGAGGCTATAGTTCTCAAACCTGGTGTTAAAATTCCTGATGAGTTAATTATGCTTAAAGCACCCTGGAGAGATGGACTATACATTCTGGATATGTCAGTTGCTACACCCTCATGTGGCACTGCCTGCTTTGTATCCAAAGCCTCTACCGATGAAAGTGATATGTGGCATAGAAGGTTAGGACATGTAAACTACAAGAATATGAATCGAATTGTCAATCTTGGCTTGGTTAAGGGTCTTCCTAACAAGCATTTTGCATGTTCTGAAAACTTTGTGCTATGTCTCAATGGCAAGCAACATAGAACCTCTTATAAGCCAAAAGTTGAGTCTTCTATTTCAAAACCTCTAGATTTATTGCACATGGATCTCTTTGGTCCAACTAGAGTAATGAGTTTAGGGAAAAGGTCATATTGTTTTGTCATAATTGATGATTTTTCTAGATACACTTGGGTTTTCTTTCTTAAAACAAAAGATGAAACTGCTGAATTATTGAAAACACTTGTGACAAATTTAGAAAATCAGTCTAATCTTAAGGTCAAAAAAATCAGATGCGATAATGGCATAGAATTCAAAAATCATGTTCTGAATTCATTTTGTGAGAAAAAGGGAATTGTGAGACAATTCAGTGCTCCTAGAACTCCACAGCAAAACGGTGTTGCTGAAAGGAGAAATAGGACATTGATTGAAGCTGCTAGATCTATGTTAGCAGACTCGAAACACCCTGTGATATTTTGGGCAGAGGCAGTGAACACTGCCTGTTATGTCCAAAACAGGACTCTAATTGTCAAAGGCAGAAGCAAGACACCTTATGAGCTTTGGAGAAAAAGAAAGCCAAACATTTACTTCTTTAAGCCATTTGGTTGTCCTGTTACAATATTGATAACTAATGAGTTATTACCCAAATTTGCAGCAAAGGCAGATGAGGGATATTTTGTTGGATACTCGAGTATGTCTAAAGCATACAAAGTGTATAACAAGAGAACCAAAATTGTTGAGGAAACCATAAATGTCTCTTTTAATGAAAGATCTACCAACAATTTTGAATCTCAACCCACTTAGTTATTTGATATTGACGCACTAAGCACTGCTTTCAACATAACTGTTGATAAGCCGTAAGCTCTCTAGTGCAGGAACAGAACTTATATAGGTCAGCTGATGAACATTGGAAGAGCAACACTGCTGGAACTGAGAAGCAAAACTTCTTCTCTTCAATGAGCATCAAACCTATCTTGTCATGCAAAGGAAAGAAACCTTCTGAAATAGTTCAAATTGAAGATGATATAGTTCCGGTCAAAGTTCAAACGGAAATTTCTCCGGCTCAAGTTCAACCGAAAACTTAATTTCAGAAACTGTTGAGAACAATGATTCCGGGTCAACTGAACCTGAAAATTCAAATGATGAATTCAGTTTTGAGCATCCGACCCACATTTCAGAGGATAGCTCTCATAATACAGTTGAACGTTCAGATCCTGTATCACAAATTGGTGATATTGAGCTTGATCATAGACTTCCTCAGCTCAATATACCCTCAAATGGAAGAAGCCATGAGTTCCCTATGTTTCTTGACAGAACACATTCATGGAAACTCCTATTCTTGCAGACAACAACAACGCCATCTCCATCATCAACAATCCAGTAAAGCACTCCAAAACCAAACACATTGACATAAGGTATCATTTTATTAGAGATTGTGCAGAAAAGAATCTGATTAAATTGTCCAAAGTTTATACTGATCATCAATTGGCAGATCTGTTTACAAAAGCTTTCGATGAGGCAAGATTTTTCTATCTCATCACAGCCATTGTGATGATGAATTTTTAATAAAAACTTTTCACAATTTTCAAATAAAAGAGAGGCATGTGCTTAAAAGCCCGTCTCTTGATACAAAAAGAAAAAGAAAAAAAAATTAATGTGATAATTAGACATCATCTCAGTTCATAGTCAGTAACCTCAGTTACACTATGGAAAATTATCACAAAATTTCAAAAATCATGTGTTTTATTGTTCAGTTTCAAGTTCTGGTTCAACATTTGAGCAAAACAACTTTGAAAATCACCGGGTGAACTTCAAACGGAATAGTGCTTTCTAACTCACGTGGAATATTTTTAGACAATTCTTTCAAGCAGAAAAATTCTCCGCTTGAAGTTCAAACGGAAGAATTTTAGTGTTTAAAATAAAGGAGAAAATGGGTTCCGCTCGAACTTCCGGGTCAACAAAAGTCAAAGTCTCATTTAATTACCCGGAAGGCACAATTTTCTAAGCGGATACACATTTATTTACCCATTAAGTTTTTAACTGTTTAATATCCGAGGTTTCAGTAAATTTACATTTGGATAAAGACATGCTCTACCAAGTTGTACCGTATAACCCATAAAGCATCTGTCCCATCAGTTACTGAACTGTCTGTTTAAAACTTCTCTCCTCCACGTCATCCACGTCAAAGGTAAAAGCCCTAAATCACCGTCACATTCCTTATTTCTCTCAACCCACTCCGAAATTACTCCAAATTTCTTCCAAACCTTCTCCATAACTTCCAAGAAAACATCAACCCTGCTCAAATCGATCATTAATAATGGCTCCTAAAGCAAAGTCAAGTGGCAAGAAGCCCGTCGGTGATTCCAAGTTTCCTGTAGAGCACAACTTAGCAGCGTACCTAGAACCACCAAGTAAAACCGATATCTACAATGGAATGATCGACTTCCTCAGGAACTGTCACCTTCACTATGCACTGACAGTTGAAGCTATAATCTATAAAGAAATAATGGAAGAATTCTGGTCAAATGCTGTGACTGGTGAAGCCGAGGATGTTAGTGAATCAACTGTATCTACAGTTCAGGGTATGATAGTGGAAATCACTGAGGCTAGAATTCGAAAAGTTTTGAAACTAAGGGATGAAGATGGGTATGTATTTGTAGACTCATCGGTGTATCTAGAGCTGTTTAAAGAAATTGGATATGGCGGTTCAATGGGAAGCAAAACCATCAAGAAGGGGCAATTGCCTTACAAGTGGAGATTTCTAGCCCACACCCTTCTGGTTTGCCTGACTCCCAAGAAAGGCGGTTCCGATGAACTTGCTGCCGAACAAGCCTCAACATTTTTTCTGTGGTCAAAGGTCAAAACTTCAACTTTTCTAAACTGATTTTTAAGGGTCTCAAATCAAACATCTCACCAGACTATGTCTATTTGTACCCAAGGTTTTTGACATGTATTCTCAAAGAGGAATACCCCCAAATTGTCTTAAGTGGTAAAGTTTTGGAACCAAAACACCTAACAAAGAAAACTTTTTCCAATTTAGCTTTAAATAAGACTGCATTTCTTGGAAGGGACAATGACTATCCCTTACCAATTCCAAGGCAGTTTCCTGATGAACCTGCTCCTGCTGAGGTTCAAACAGAAACTGTAGCAGCAACCGAGCCTCATGCTCAAGATGACAGAGCTAGAAACCCAATAGCTTCTGATCCCACATCTGTCCCAGCTTCCTCTACTCTAAAAACTTTTCAATCCAAAAAGAGGAAAGCTCCCACTCAAACTACCACTGCCACTTCCTCAGCTGAATCCCTTCCTGTCGTTTTCAAAATACAGAGACAGGTGGTTATTAGGTCTCCACCACCTAGTACAACAAGCCAACCCGAAGCTTCAAACCCCGCAAAAGGCAAAAAGCCCAAGCGGAAACTGGTTAAACTAGGATTTTTTCTTAGGGATGAACCTTCATTTGAGGGGGAGTCATTAGAAGCAGATGTACAATCCCCATCTGAAGATTCTTCACCCCTACAACCCCTATCACCTAGGAATGATAGTGCAATTAATCCTGATCTAAATGAAGGTGTTATTAACTCACCTACCTCATTACATGAGAACATTCCAATAGGTCAGGACACTGCTGCTCTGAACCCCCATTCCTCACCGGAGGTGAGTCTCAAGAGTCATGAAGAGATTCATGCACCAAGGGCTGTTGCTGCCCAAGTATCCCCACTGGATCTTGGTGCTAGCAGTAACATAAGTAAGACCCAAACTGCGGCAATCTTCTCTGAATCAGCACCCAAGGGTCCTTCATTGGAACCAAGGGTTGCTAAAACAGATGAAGAGAATCCCAGGTGCCAAGAAGCCATGGTTACCACAGTTGATCAATCTCGGATTGATAACTTGGTTTAGTCCAAGGATACTGGTAAAAGGCCAGTTAAGGACAGTTATACACTACCAGTATTGATGGATCTGTACCTTAATCTCCATGCACAGGTTGATAAACTGAATGCAACTATTGCTCACTTGGTGAAAGCTGCTCCTACTGACACTGAAGCAGGCCCTTCAAACCCTCTCAGAGAAGCTAAAGAAGCTATTGAAGCTGATGAAGCTGATACTGTCAAGTTGGGGGAGAAGATGCCCTCAAGGCCTGTTATGACCGAAATTGAAGAAACTTAGAGGATACCGGCTGAAGACAGAGCCACAGCTTGTGAAAAGATTGGTGTTAACCCTTCCATAGTTGAAGAAAGTTGGGTAAACATGAAGTGCATTCAACTAATTACCATTTCTCCTTCTGAAGACCCCAACCTTACCGAGCTAGTTCAATCATCAATGCTGATTGCTGGTGCTCTCCTTGAGCACATAAACATGATCACAACACTTCTGAAAGATGTCATCTTTCCGGATGAAAGAGCCAGTGATCAAGTGGATAGAAATATTGCTTACACTAGAAAGGCAGCTATTGATATTGAAGAAATCACTGCAACTGTTGTAGTTGCTTCCATGACCGAAGGTGGTGATGAAAACTTGATCGGTGAAGAAGAAGGCACAGAGGTGTTGGAGTTAACTGATAAGGAACCTGAAGTCACCCAACCTCAGGTGGTGACTGAAGTCCTTGAAAATGCGTAAGCATCGGATCGTCTACTCGATCTAGCTAATCGGACATTGAAACGTAATTAACCGATTGTTTTATTGATCAAAATGAACAATTACAATCAGTGAAACACTCAGAAACACAACATAGAGAAACACCTTGAAAACACACACTTAAGAAATCTCACACGCTCAGAACCCCACAAATACAAAGACCATACATCTATATATACCCGCTGGTCCGAGCTTCGGCCGAACCTCAGGTTCGGCCAGTCTGAACTTCAGGTTCGGACCTAGTTCGGCCAGACCTAGATGACTTGATCTTTGAACTTGCTTGATACTTCACACGACGCACATATCAGGTATCAACAAACTCCCCCTCGTCGTGTGCAGTATCTCTTCAACATCATCAACTTTGTATCTTCAACCAAACTCCCCCTCAAGTGTAGAATCCGTTCGTTCAATGAAATGAATCTTCAAACAAACTCCTCCTCAACTCGATCGTAGCTTGATCTTGAATACTTGATGACATTTTAGTGTATCTCTGGTCTTTCATCAACATCTTCAGAAGACTTGAAGTTGTGATATCTTGCACATAGCAACCTGCTCAAACAGTTAAGATAATCTTGGCGCAAAACGTCTCTTCGAGACTCCAAGATATGACTTTGAAAATGATTTGTATCACGTGTTGATCAAATCGAAAATAAAGCAGAAACAATATATTTTTTTTCAAAGTTTATGCTAAAACACACCGAAAATCTTTTTGTTCTTTTCTGAAATGAAATGAAATTGCAATACAGAAACAAACACTATTTTTGGTATGAGAAAGATCACTATATGGGATCATATTGAACATAACGCACTGAACTGCACTTCAATTTCAATTAATCGAAGCACATAAGTCATGCTGATTGCAGGTATAATTTGTCCAACTTAAACTCAGGCAGAATCATACTCATAACATCTGGATATGTTAAGGTACTGATTAGATTTGCATTGACCAGTGTATCCCACACTATCAGACATAATCAGACATTGTCAGCTTTTCTTTTCTTTTCCTTTTTGTGTGACAGCACCTGTGATTTTTCACAATGCATAATATTTTCATGATATTGTCAACTATGTTCCATGCAAAAAGAAATAAGAACGTTAAATCGTATACCTTAAGGTCGATCTTTCGATACGCAGATAAGGCCTCGGATTTAACAAAATAAGAAAATAAAACAAGTTGAAATTGTATAACCCAACAACAATCAGGTCGGTACTTCCGTACACGCAGAGAAAGTCCGATGGATTATACGAAACACCAATGAAAATAAAGCAGAACGTCAAACGAACAACAATCAGGTCGATCTTTCGATACGTAGAGAAAGTCCGATCGTTTGACAAAATAAAGAAAATCAAACAAGTTTAAATCTTTGCAAAATGAACACATGTATACACAGTGACTTCTCATTTTGAATTTCACACTTATTTTTCTATTTGTGTCATGAAATATGCATCAAGATGTTATCCACATGGTCAAGCATTAGTATTTAGTGTATATCACATCTGAATACTTTCTGAATTGCCGAGCCTACCAAGCATATCAAACAATGATCTTATGGCCCTTTCATCTACTCTATCCATGAGTCAGATACGTAAGCCAATGTACCATCATTTCCCAATGATCAATTTCTCACAATTTTATATATTTGACATGAATTCACCTCCTTCATTATATATTTGGCATGTATTCACTTTCTCCCCATAACATGCATTTTCTCAATTACTCCCCCTTACTTACAATTCTCCCCCTTAAAATGAAAACTCTATTTTTTGGATTTTCATTTTATACAAAAACGAGACTCTATTTTTGGGTTTTTGAGAAAAACTTGTAAGCAAAATGCGTGAGCATCGGATCGTCTACTCGATCTAGCTAATCGGACATTGAAACGTAATTAACCGATTGTTTTATTGATCAAAATGAACAATTACAATCAGTGAAACACTCAGAAACACGACACAGAGAAACACCTTGAAAACACACACTTAAGAAATCTCACACACTCAGAACCCCACAAATACAAAGACCATACATCTATATATACCCGCTGGTCCGAGCTTCGGCCGAACCTCAGGTTCGGCCAGTCCGAACTTCAGGTTCGGACCTAGTTCGACCAGACCTAGATGACTTGATCTTTGAACTTGCTTGATACTTCACACAACGCACATATCAGGTATCAACAGTCCTAAGCACTGATCAACCGGAAATTCAACCGGAAACTCAAGTGGAAGCTCAATTGGTTGTTCAACCGGAAACCCAAACAGCAACACAGGTGGAAGTCTATGGCCTTGGCAATTCAATCTTTGGTATTGATGGGTCTAATCAGCTATCTGTGGTTCAACCGGAAGAACAGGGAAGCGAAGAAGCTGAAGACATAGCTGCAACTTTGATAGCTTTGAGGAGTACAGAACCAGTTCAAGCTGAAGAACCTGTTCAAACTGAAACTCCTAGAACTATTCAATAGGTGGTTCAAACTCCTGAAGCTGAAGCTATGCTAAAGATGGTAGAAGATGCCAAAAGGGTAGGAGAATATGAGAGGTTTGCCAAAGAACTTCAAGAGGAAATTAATCTGTACTTACAAAATGAGGTCTTTGAGAACCTGCTTGAAGAGGCTAAGACAAGATCTTTCAACTGGAGGTTAAAGGACTATGATTTGGAAGCATTGACTGAAGTTCATAGGCAGAGGTTGATTTCTATTGCTTCTTAAATGCCTACCAAGCTGGTAAGAAATAATGAGAATGACCTACTGTTGAAAAAGGTTAAAAGGGCTCTTGTGGTTAGGGATTTGAAGTTAGAAGAAGAGGTAGCTCAGATGCAAGTCAGGGAACTTTGTAGCTTGATCGATTCTATCTTTCATGAGCTAAAAGGGGATATAGCTGCTGTGAATCCAAATTTAGTGATGCCTTCACCTTCATAGCTCATCTCAGGTACATCAACTAATATAAATGTTAAACCTGAACTTCCTGGTGATGCAGATATCCCTCCTCCACCTTCTTTCACTTACAACCCAAATCCCATACCTACAACAGTTCCATGACTTCTACAGTCACTTGCCATCATACCTTTAAAACCACCTCCTTTTTCCAAGAAAGTAGCCACCAAGCTTGCCAACCCCAAATATAGAACAGATAACTTTACACCAGTTGGTCCCCTCAAGAAGAAGCCTCCACCTACCATGGACTTTTCAGACATCTTCCCACCTTCTCCACCTTCAAGTCCCACACCAGAAGCCAGTAGACCACAAACTCAAACCTCCCTACCTCCACTCACCTTCAAAGAACCAACAATCACCATCACCAAACCTACTGAAGTTCAACCTGGCCCTCATTCTCATTCCTCAAAGGGTAAAGCTCCAACTGAAGTAGAATCAAGAGATGACTCCAATGAGGAAAATAAGATAAGAAAGAAAACGCTGCTGCATCACAAAAGAAAGAGAGAACAAAAGCCAAGGAAAAGAGGCCCACCCAGGCAAAACAAAATTGTTGGGTGGACAGTTAATGAAGACAACTTTGACTTCAAATTCCAACTCCTCGATGGCACAAAAAGAGTAGTGAATGCTCATCTTGCCACTAGAATGCTTGATATCTTCCGACTGACTAACATCCATGACAAACTGAGAAACATAATGAGTCCAACCAGAGCAGAGCTCCTGCTAAGAATGAGCATAGAACCAAAGGTGCTCGAGCATGGATTGCTTTCTGAAACTCAGGTTGATGATGATACTGAAAAGGAGTCAACCAGTCATATCAAGTTTGTAATCTAGGAAGAAGAAGAAAAGCTCTTCTATGTACACAGGGCAGATAGCAGTTTCACAACCCATGAAGCAATCAATGTTCAAGATCAGTGGAATGAACAAGATTGGGAGGATCTGAAACATGTCAAGGTCACCATGACCAACATGCATGTTCTCTCAAAGGATGTGAATGCAGGGGTTAAGTTCTTCGACAAGTAGGTCAAGGAGAAGAAAGTTTTTGGGTACAAGTCAATTTTTGAAGACAAACTTTGGAATCGAAGAATAAATTTGACAGCATCAGCTTAGGGGGAGATTGTAAGGAATATTGCGCTTGAAAGATTTCTGGCTGAATGTCAATTTTGCTATGTTCCGGCTGAAGTTGAAGTTGAAGCGGAATTCTCACTTCAAGCGGAACTGACAGTTTAAGCGGAAAGAAGCAGTTTTGTCGCTTAGCGAATATTCTGGATGAACTCGATTATCCACCAGATAATGAGTTCAACTGGACTTTTCCTGAGATGTCTTTTCAGCAAGTCCAATCCTGCAAAAGCTTCTCGTATGCTTCTGTATCTAATTCAAGCCGCTCTCCTAAAGTAGTATGTTGCTGCCAACATGCAAGATATTCCAAATGTCGATGTTTATGCTTTTGGTAGTTTGTATTTGACTTTATATTTTATGGTCTAGATTAGATCGCATGAGATCAATGGCTGTCATTGATCTCATTAGCACTATATATAGCTTAGTTAGCTCATAGTTTACAAATCATCTGTTCTCGAACAACTTGTAATAGTGTAGCTTTGAGTTAATGCAAATAGTGTCGAGTATTTGTTACTTTGATGTTACTATCTTTATGCAATCAAGCAATTACATCAATACAAGAGAACTAATATACGCTTAAGTAGACTGAAATATAACCTTTAATTCCGCAAGGTTATATTTGCAAGTAGAAGGGTTTCTTGTTAAGTTAATCTATTTAACACCGATCCTACAAGGATGAAATATATCAGTCCGTCATAAGCTTAGTGCCACCTCCTGGGAACCTCAAGCTTCCGAGATTATCAAGTGCTGCACATGAAGCAAATCTATCATCTTCAGGAGACACCATTGCTATAACATTGGGAGAGCCAGATGTACCTCATGTCATTCTTGAACTTTCATTGCAACTTTAATTGGATCCTCTAGTATAGCATCCAATAAGCATTGAAATGCCTGCAAGTGTTATCTCTGATATTTCATAACAACTAAAGTACATGCATGTTGATCCTGAATTTCTAGACCTTGGGAGAAATGCGTTTCGCGAGTTTTATGGAAACACCCTCGCTACTGACCCCAGCAGCCGAAGTGGTGTAGTTTTTACTGAACAAAATGTAGAAGCCAGAGAAACATTGCAAGTTCAACTTCTTAGCTTGATTCCAGATGAGATCTATAATGACCTCTTGTTTGCTGATCGTCTAAACAATCTTATCTATGACTCCAGTGCAACAAACTTCATAAATCTGGAACTCACTACTGATGGTAAATATGATGAGGAAATCATCTATGGGATCAAGGAAGAGCCGGCTATATCTTACTCCTCTAAGATATGAGCCTGTGTTTAGTGAGCATCAAATGAAATATGATGCCAATATGTCACCAATCTCTTCACCAGTTCATCATACTGAAGAAAGACAAATTACTCAAGAAGGAGAAGTTTATGCTTTCTGAGCCTGCCTCAACCACCACTGGTGACGCTGCTGAATCCATTCCAGTTGATCATGTCTAAAGTACAGGCGGTGGTCCAGCTACAAATATTTCAGGTACTGCACAAGAAGTCGGGCCTTCTAGCAAACCTGACAAAGGCAAGAAGAAGTTGACTCCTAAAGAAGCTTACCAACAAGAAATGGAAAAACAAAGGAAGAAAGATGAAGCTCTCAGGATTGCTAAAGAAGAAATAATGGTTAAAAGGACACTGGATAAAATTGCAAAAGAAGTTGCTATCAAACAGATAATAGAATCCAGTCGTCCTCAAACAAAAATTGATCCTAGATTTGAACATTTTGAGCGAAATGATCCAAATAATGAAGTAGGAGAACCAAGAATAAGGATAATCCCCAACCTTGCTGGAGACAATGTTAATCCGTCTGACACCTAATTGATAGCCAATTATGTTAGAGAACTCATTCCTCGAGGCATAACTTTATCCTACTTGATAACTCTTTCGGATGTCCAGCTGGTTGAATTGTATACCGACGAGCAAGATATGGAGAACCACCTCTATAACTACAAGCTTGCCGAAAAGCTAACTGATCCCAAAGCGAATCCTTTTGCTGACACAAATAAGAAGTTTAAGTACGTGCAATTCAATGAACCTAAGGGAAAAGATCTGTGAAATGCACGCACAGTATATGCCTCCTCCTCCAGGGATCATTGATCATATTTCACCTCCTCCCAGTTCCAATACAGCTACGTTTGGAGTCAACCGTATGACCAATAAATAAATGTGAGACTTTCTAAGCAGGAGAGGTTATGCTCGCTAAAGCTACAACAGAAAGTAGCTTCCTGGTCTTAGAACAATGGTCAGAAATCACGTAATTAAAGAAAATAAGAAGTTCAAGCGACAGCTGCATGAACAGGAAGCGAGGGGGATTGAGGAATATCGAAATAAAGAAGCCCCTACTTTGGTTGACGATTAGAAGGAAATGGCACCTTATCGAAAAGCTTTGGTGCATTTCACTGCTAAGAAGCTTAGAGATATGCACCCCCAACGTTGAATCAGATGACGGGATGAAAATCCTCGGTTAGAAGTATGATCCGGAGTTCAAGGCATTTATTGTTAAATGAAGGAATGGATTTGTGTAGTTCTTTTCTAAAGTAAGATATCTTCAAAACTTGTTCTCCTGGGAGCTGAAACAACTCAGATGGAGAAAGCTGATCAACCACACAAATGATCCTGTGAGGTGGGATGCTGAAGGTTAAATAAACTCCATCTACAACGCATAGCTCTAGCCGCCCTTTAGAGAAAGAGGATAAGAAATATAAAAGGTTCAGGCCATATGAGATCATGTACAAAAGAATCAGCAAGGAACTAAACACAAAAAAAATAACTGTTGATCAGGTTAGCAATCCCATAAGGTGTTGGTATTACAGTGGAAACACAATAAGACACTTCGCAGGAATTGAATTAAGGATGCTGCATAGGAGTTATCTTAAGTGGTTATTCTACAGTCGCTCGGACACCATTCATCGAAGGCTCAGGCGATACGAGATAGTAGATGCAAACTACTTCGGTTTGTTTCTAAGATGGTGGTACTGGGAATGCATTACTCTAAGAAGATGACCACAGAAAGCCTAAGTACCTTAAAAAAACTGGATTATGGGTGGTCGAGGGATTTGTTATCTCTCTCATGGATATCAAAGAGTGTTGGAGATGTGGCTGTTGGGCTATAGTTATTTGAGGCATGAACATTAGTTTTGGGCTAGCTTGTTGTTAGGTTTGGGCTTTGGTTAGTTTATTTTATAGGCCATGTGGGCCGATTATTAGTTTATGATTGGGCTTATTTAGTGTTTATGATTGGCCCATGTGCTTGTAAGAGGTGGTATAAATACCACCTCATGTTTATGATTCAAGTAAGCTTTCCTAATACAATTTGCAAGTTTACGATTTCTAGGTTCTCTCTAGATTATAATCAGCTTCAACAAGTAGTGTTATTCATTCAAGATTCAATCTTTCTTATATAGATTGAGTCTATTTCTTCTACTTGTTTCTTGAATCAATCACTCACGAGGTTTCCACACTCGTTTGTGATTAGATATCGTGTTTTTGGTTTGATCTCGGACCAACAATTGGTATCAGAGCCAAGAATCAATGATTCGAGGCTCACACGATATTGATTCAAGTTGTTTTCTGGGTTATAGTTCGAGTTTTTGAAGATTTGAAGGGTTTTCTGTGTTTACGACATCTGCTGCTGCTGTTCATCGCGTTTACGACTGCCTCTGTTTGAAGATTTGAATCGTAATTGCGTTTACGATTTCAAGCAACGATTTTTAGCCGTTTACGACCCAAATATTCGGCGTTTACGACTTTTCCCGCTCGGAAACGGTGTTTACGATTTATCGCTACTGGAATCACAAATCGTAATCGGTGTTTACAATTCCCTCAGTCGGAATCAGGGTTTACGACTAACCTCTATCGTAATCAGAGTTTACAATCGCACGTTTACGATCGGCTCCGTGTCTTTATCGTAATCGACATTCTCGATCGTAATCAGGTGTTTCAATCGGAAACAGGTGTTCTTTATCGTAATCAAGGGTTTTCAATCGTAATCTCTCTTGTTTGGATATTTGGACTTTAAATTTTTGTTCCCTAAGCTATCATGATGGATTTCGAACCAAGTATGTATCAGAAGTTGGATTTTGAGATTGGATCCATCACTTGCCCACCTAGACTCACCTCGGCGGATAACTTTTTGGAATGGAAATATCGATTTGAAAATCACTTGAAGAGTGTTGACCTAAGACACTGGAGGGCAGTTATTCATGGACCATTCACACCTACTCACGTAGAAGGAGTTAATGCAGGGAAGGTCAAGACAGAAGATGAGTATGACGATGATGATTGGGAAAGATGCAACAAAGTAGAAAGAGCTTTTGCCATCATGACTATGGCATTAACACCAGATATTGCTCAAGGATTTAAACACTGCAAGACCGCTAAGGAACTCTAGAACGCTTTGGTTGTGGCCTATGAAGGGAATCCTGACATAAAGGCAAGCCGCAAGCAAATGCTGAAGCAAAAGTTTAATCTGTTCAACCATGTACAAGGTGAATCCTTTGAAGCTCAGGTGCAAAGGTTTGTGTCTCTGATGGCTGAAATGTCCAGCTATAATGTTGAACCAGACAAGGAAGGAAAGAATCTGAAACTGTTGAATAGTTTGCCCAAATCTTGGAACACCAATATCTCTATCATCAAGG
The DNA here is from genome assembly GCA_039602395.1 of Deinandra increscens subsp. villosa. Taxonomy (NCBI): domain Eukaryota; kingdom Viridiplantae; phylum Streptophyta; class Magnoliopsida; order Asterales; family Asteraceae; genus Deinandra; species Deinandra increscens. The sequence continues at coordinate 51,760,894 of JBCNJP010000010.1, forward strand.
ACAACAACAAACTGAGTGAACTATCCCTTGATGAGTTAATCAACAAACTCAAGTCCAAGCTAATCGATGACAAGCAGAGAGAGTTGAACCATATAAGCTCTCTTAGTTTGGCGGGGAAACTAAATCAAGCTTTGTTGTCACAAGATGTGGAGGCTAAGCATGAGGGGAAGACAACTGGAAATGGATCAAGCTCAGTCGCAAAGTCAACTGCTTTTGTGGCTCAACCTCAAGGAAGTTCAAGTGGAAGTGTCAACCCTGATGATACGAATGATCCCAATTTTGCTCTTGGCATGGGTTTTATGAACAGCTACCATGCTCTCATGGCCGGAACTCTTGTGCCTACTGATATGTTGTCTGGTGAGCTAAACCAGATAAATCCTGAAGATGTTGAGATGTTGGATGTCTCATGGCAGATGGCTATGGCAGTCTTCAGAGCAAAGAAGTTCATGGCAAAGACTGGGAGAAACGTCTGGAAAGATCAAGACAAGATAAGGATGGGGTTTGACAAAAGCAAGCTGAGGTGCTACAATTGTGATGAATACGGGCATTTTGCTAGGGAGTGCACTAAGCCTAAGAGAGAGAAGGTCGAAGAGAAGAATGCTACCGAGGTCAAAAGTAAGGGAGAAGCAAAGGCTTTGGTTGTTCAAGAAGGAGGTGGTTATGATTGGACACCTCAATTGAAAGAGTTTAGTATGTCTCATGCAATGATTGCTGCCATGGAAAGGGATGAAGAGGAAGAGCATGCTTTTGTGGTTACTGATGAAACTCCTGTGGAAGATAAGGAAGCCTTCGTTGCTGAAGCTGAAAACTCAAGGTATGTTCTGATCCCACTCGTGCTCGTATAATTCCTGGTCTTAGACAAATCTGTAAAAATTATCAAATAGAATTGTTTAAGATCAAGTGTGAAAGGAGTTCGTTTAAGGGTAGATGGCAGAAAAATGAGGAGAAGGTTAAAGCACAAAAGCTAGACATAGTAAAATATCAAAAACTGGCAACTGAGAAAACTCTCCTGTATGACAATGCTAAGTTAGAAATAGCTGAGCTTAGGAATCAGGTAGATGAGATCACACATAAGTACAATGAGTTGCAGGTTAAATTTGATATGAATCAAACAAAAAGCAAAAGAATGTTTGAGGCTAGAAAATCGTTGAACTCCTGTATAACTGATGTTAGAATGGGAAAGGACAAGGGTGGAATAGGAATTAGTTTCCCAGACACAAGTAAGAACAATATTCTTCAAGATAACTCTAGAGATATCATAGGAATAATCTTTGAGGAGGACCAGATAGACAGATCTGAATCAGGAACACATGAGATAGGACCTCCCTTAGATAGTGTTCTGGTAGGAGTGACACCCTTGACCCCTCAGGAAATAGAAAATGAGAAACACATGTCTTATGGGTTGGGTAATCAGGATAAAATTGTGACTGACACTTGTGAATCAAGTACTTCCCAGGAGTCATTAAACAATGATGTTGGACCTGCTGATAGTTTTGTTTCATGTGCAGATGAAGTAGGTATTGAAGATGTATCTGGGAAGGATGCAGAATGTTTGAGAGTTAAACAGTGTCATGTGTCAAGTAGTGTAGTTTCTGATTTACCTAAAGATGATGTACTGGCATCAGTGTCTGAATTGAATGAGTCTAGGTCTATGAAATTAGTTGTGTCCAAGTCCTTAAAACATGTTTCAAATTCCAGTAATGAAATTCATGGTTTTAAAATGCGTGTGCCTAACACTAAAGTAGGACGTGAGACCAAACCCAAAGATTTTGTGGCTTATCCTCAGGTTGTGTCTGCTTTTAATAGGACAAACAAATCTATATCAGAACAATTCTGTTTGATCACACAACCTAAAAGGGATACAAAACATGTTATACACAAATGGGATGATAAGCCAGAGTGGAAATCATCGTACCCAAGACGTTCATATTTGTGTAGTCATGTAAATGGGCCTAGACCTATGAATTGTTTTCAATGTGGAAAGCCAGGACATTTTGCTGCAAATTGCTTAAATAGACCTTATCAACCATACTGTCCGCAAAACCCACAGACCAGTATGTTGCAGAAAATGATGGCAGGAGAAAACAAAAACCAAAAACAACAAGCTTTGTCTAAGGGGAAGCAGATTTTAGAACCAATGAAGACTGAACAGTCTAAGGTTTTGAACACAAAAGCTCCGATGACAAAGCATGTTGAAGAAACATGGAATGTGACTAGACCTCCAAACACATCTTACAAACCTAAGGGAGTTTATCAAAGAAAAGACAAAATGAAAACAAAACCTTTTGAGAAACAAGTGCCTAAAGTCAACCATGTTGCTGAACCTAAGGGCAAAGCAGTTATTGAAAAACCAAAAGAGGTCACTCAAACAAAACAAATGGTTTATACTAAATTGAAACTTGAGTGGACACCTATTGTTAAGTCAAAAGGTAAAAAGGTCACATCTCCATCAAAGAAACCGTCACCAGCAAAGAACTCTGCTAGCAGTTCTAAATCTCAAAAGCAACCTAATTGGAGACCAAAAGTCAACATTCAAAATGTGAATGTATCTGAACCAAAACCCGAAATGGTCCTTCAAATGGTTAATTACACCGACTCCAAAGGAGTGCCCAGATCTGTTATGGCCTGGGTACCTGAATCTCACTGATTTCAAATTTTTGTAGGGACAGTCAAGTAGAACTATCGACAATCTCTGGTATGTTGATAGCGGTTGCTCCCGACACATGACCGGAGACTTATCCCTTTTGGAAGAGGTACAAGACTTCAATGGCGGAGGAGTATCTTTTGCAGGTGGGGTAGGTGGAAGAATCAGTAAGAAAGGGGTTGTGAAGAGTGGAAGCTTGACTTTTTCTGACGTACACTATGTAGAGGAACTGTCTCACAGTTTGCTCAGTGTGTCGCAAATGTGTGATAAAGACTTTTCAGTCCTGTTCATCAAGAAGGAATGCATAATCCTCAAGCCAGGCTTCAAAAGTCCAGAGGAGTGCATCTTAATGCGTACTCCAAGAAGAGGAAATTCCTATCAGTTGAATTTGGGCAAACCTCCAACTACTGAAGAAGCCTGTCTTATCTCAAAGCAGAATGAGAATCTAGCGTTATTATGGCATCGTCGCCTGGGGCATGCCAATATGAAGAATCTGTCTAAGCTGGCTAAAGGAGAGCACGTTAGAAATTTACCAATCAAAGATTTCTCGTCTGTGGAGAAATGTGTGGCTTGTGCTAAGGGGAAGCAGCACAAGTTGCCACACCGTCTAAAGGTTGTAAACTCTGTCTCTTATGTACTTCAACTCTTACATATGGATCTTTTTGGTCCCATGCAGGTACAAAGCATCAGCAAGTTTTCTTATTGTCTCGTAATAGTGGATGACTATTCGCGTTTTACTTGGGTCTTCTTTTTATCAAACAAGTACGAAACTCCGACCCTTGTAAAACAGTTCATCACACTTTTAGAAAACCAGCTGAACAAGAGAGTGAAGGGCATAAGAACTGACAATGGAACAGAATTCAAGAATGCAGAGTTGAACATGTTTTGTGGTGAGAAGGGTATTGAAAGGCAGTTCAGTGCTCCCTATACACCACAACAGAATGGAGTTGCAGAAAGAAGGAATAGGACACTCATTGAGGCAGCGAGAACAATGATGTGTGAAGCGAAACTACCAATCTTCTTTTGGGCAGAAGCGGTGAATACAGCTTGTTATGTGCAAAATAGAGTACTTCTGAACAAGCGACACGAGAAGACTCCATATCAGATTGTTTATGGAGAAAAGCCAAGGGTGAGGTACTTCAAGACCTTCGGATGTCCATGCACGGTGCTAATTCAGTCCGATGTAGGGAAATTCGAAGCCAAAGCTGATGAGTGCTATTTTGTCGGTTACTCAGCAAATAGTGCTTATCGCGTGTACAACAAAACCACCAAATTGATTATCGAGACCTTTGATGGGGATTGGATGGAGGATAATCCAACCGATGCGGGTACTGGACCAGATTGGGTCTTTGACTACGGATCACGGTTTGAAGGTTTCAACTTCTCCAATGTTTTCCACAATCTGGGAGAAGAAGAAGATATCGTTGCTCCTAGATCTGAAGTGAGGCCACATGTGGAAAGAGCATCGTCAGAGACTTCACGAAATTCTAATGCAAATATTCCAGAATGTTCAGGAACACATGATGCTCCAGTGGATTCTCAAGGACCAGGTATGTCTGATAATGTTATTAATACTAACCTGCCTGTTAATGCTTCAGTGCCTGATGTCCAAGAGAGTAGAATAAACAGAGATCATCCACTCAGTAACGTGGTTGGGCCAGTGACAGCAGGAGTCACCACTAGAAGCCGCACGGGAACATTAACTTCTCCAATGTTTTCCACAATCTGGGAGAAGAAGAAGATATCATTGCTCCTAGTTCTGAAGTGAGGCCACATGTGGAAAGAGCATCGGCAGAGACTTCACGAAATTCTAATGCAACTGTTCCAGAATGTTCAGGAACACGCGATGCTCCAGTAGATTCTCAAGGCCCAGGTATGTCTGATAATTTTATTAATACTAACCTGCTTGTTACTGCTTCAGTGCCTGATGTCCAAGAGAGTAGAATAAACAGAGATCATCCACTCAGTAACGTGGTTGGGCCAGTGGCAGCAGGAGTCACCACTAGAAGCCGCACGGGAACATTAACTTCTGCATGTTTTCCTGTTTCATTTCCCAGATTGAGCCTCCAAATGTGATGGTTGCTCTCAAAGATCCAAATTGGATGGAGGCCATGCACAATGAATTGAATCAGTTCTCAAAGCTGGGAGTGTGGCGACTTGTGAAGAGGCAAGAAGACAAGAAGGTTATTCCTACGAGGTGGTTATATAAGAACAAAAAGGATGACACCGGAATTATTGTCAGAAACAAGGCGAGATTGATAGTACAAGGGCACAGACAAGTTCATGGGATTGACTATGATGAGGTATACGCTCCGGTGGCAAGATTGGAAGCAATTCGGATCTTTCTGGCTGTGGCAACGTATCTCAATTTTACGGTACATCAGATGGATGTGAAGACTGCCTTCCTTTACGCAGAGATGAATGAAGAGGTTTATGTAACTCAACCACCAGGGTTCATAGATGAAGAAAATCCTGACATTGTTTATCTGCTGGATAAAGCCTTGTATGGTTTGCATCAAGCTCCGCGCACCTGGTATGAAACTATGTCCAATCACTTGGTGGAGAATGGATACACAAGAGGAGTGGTTAATCAAACGTTGTTTAGGAAGAGGGTGAAGGAGGACATAATCATCGTGCAAGTTTATGTAGATGACATTATCTACGGATCAACAAACGAGGTATTGTGCACTGAATTTGAAGAGATTATGAGGAAAAAGTTTGAAATGAGTGACCAAGGGGAGATGAGTTTCTTTCTTGCATTACAAGTAAAACAGGATGAATCTGGAATTCTTATTCATCAGGCAAAGTATGTGAATGAGATTCTGGAGAAATTCAAGATGCAGGATTACAAGCCCATTTCCACTCCCATGGCATCCAGACCACTTTTGTCAGCTGATCTTAATGGGGAACCAGTGAGTGAATTCCAGTATCGGTCGATGATTTGATCACTTATGTACTTGACAGCCAGCAGGCCAGACATCATGCATGTAGTTTGTGTGTGTGCACGCTATCAGGCTAATCCTAAACTTTCACATTTATCTGCTGTTAAGCGTATCTTTAGGTATCTGAAGGGCAATCCTAGGCTTGGTCTTTGGTACCCAAAGAACACTGATTTTCAATTATATGCTTTTACTGACAGTGACTATGGAGGTAGTGACCTTGACAGGAAATCTACTACTGGAGGATGTCAGTACCTGGGAGATAGGCTCATCTCTTGGCAGAGCAAAAAGCAGCATACCGTATCAAAATCAACTGCCGAAGCTGAATACGTGGCAGCGCCTGCCGGTACTTTACAGGTAGTATGGATCCAAAATCAGCTCACAGATTACGGTATGGAATTCGTTAACACTCCTATCTTTTGTGATAACGCTGCTGCTCTGGAAATTGTAAAAAACCCCGTCCAACATTCCAAAACCAAGCATATAGACATAAAGGTACATTTTATTCGTGATTGCTATGATCGGGAGTTAATTCAGCTTCAAAAGGTAAGCTCCGATCAGAATGTGTCGGACATTTTTACAAAACCCCATCCTCGTCCAAATTTTGAATCATGTGTTGAAGGCCTAAAGATGATTGCCTTCGAGGAAATTGACTGAAAAACTGAGTCTTATTTCAAAAGTCTCACAAAAACAGGGGAAGAAATGGTGCTGGTTGAACTAAAAAGTTTTTTATGATGTCTTTTGATAGGATGTGCAAAAATGTTTAAAGACGGTCGGAGACTGACACGTGTAAGGCTGATGTGAAAGACTGCTCAAAGATGATATGTCGGTAAGCTCAACCAAAACTATGACCATCTATGTAAGTGCAGTAATCCTAAACTCTATAAATGTTTAGTTTCCCATCCTAGTCTACATGGTTTAAAAAACTGAGACCCGGCAAAAATGGGTTGAGAGTGGTATTTACCTAGTATTCACTCTCTCACACGCCATGTTTAGACTGTAAATGACAACACCACAGAAAAAGAAAAAGAAAAAGAATTCAAAAAATGAAAATTGTGAAAAAGAAAAGGAAAAAATAAAAGAAAATAAAATTATTATGTTGGTCTTCTCTGCGTGCTTATGCGGCCGACCTGATCACCAACCAATAATTCATGAAAATAGAAATAAGTGGTAGTCAAAGCAGTGTTGCATGGTTCCTCAAGTTGGGGGTTTGTGAATCCTCAATAAACTCTGAGGTCGGGTAGGTTTTGCTATGGAAAATTGGGTGTGGGGACGGATAAACATGTCGGTAAAATTGTACCATATTAAAGCACTTAACTGGATGTGAGTTTATGTGTTCAAATCACCTGGCAATTGTCTAGAGCGTCAAGTAACGGAAGCTAAAAAGGGTTCATCAGTCAAAGACTCGTCTGATATTATCAATGAAAATTATTAGCACCAGGCTTGTAGATATTTAAATTTCTGCAGTAAGTTTGTAAATATTTAATTTTGAGGCATTTTATCTTTTTTTTTAATCTTTTAAATTTTTGATCATGATCAGATACTCGGGGTTAAGTCTGAGGGGAAGCTTTGTAAAATTCTCAAATTTTTCTCAAAGCTAACAATTTTTAAGAGAATTATTGTTTTTTTAAAGGATTGGGAGGTGTTTGAAATGTCATTGATCCTTGAGGGGGCAAAGTTGAATTTTTTTTTAAAAAGGGGTATAAATACCCATCCGAGTTTACGATCCACTCACTTTTCCTCTTTCTCTCGTTTACGACCACCGCCACTCCAAACCCTAGTTCCGCCGCTGACCTCACCGAAAAATCATATCAGACCACCTCCGGCCGCGTTTTGTGTAAACTGAGCTCTCCAACACCCTCGTGATCAATTTCCGACCACAAACCACACCTCAATCGGTTGTTTTCTCGAGTTTTCATAGATCTACTTTTAGAGTTTGTGGTTTATACTCTAACGTGTGATCAATCTCAATTTTTGCTGTGTTCGAGTCGATTTCTCGAAGAGTTGAAGTCGATTTCGTGGTTGAAACTCGTAAAAGGTAGTGCAATGTGTTGTGTTGACGTTTTTGAGGTGTTTTAATGCGTCTACGAGATGATTGCAGGTCCGGCTATGGCGGATTTGATGTTTACGACTTTTGCGATGAAGAAGACGACTGTTGGATGTTTACGATCAATGATTACGATCGTTGTTTGCGATCCGAGTTTATGATCCTCTAATTACGATTCTGTTTACGATCGGGCTAAAGGATTTTATAGAGATTACGATTGGACTTAGTGTTCGCGACTGGACCCGATCGTGAACCCGGTTTTAGGATCGTAAACCCACTATAAAATCGTAAACAGTTAATTAATGTCAATGAAAATCATATACACCTAATTCTTTTTAGAATTTCATCAAACTTAAACATGTATAAGTTAAATTTTTATGATGTTTGTGAACGTGTGATTCAAAATCAAATTTCTATCTTGAAGGTTTAAAATGAGATTTTCTGATCCTAAAAATTTAAACGTGATAATCAATTGAACTTCAAGAAGGTGTTGACAAACATAATTAAGCTTTGATGAATACGTCTGATGCATGTGTCTTGTCTTTCTCAGATGGCAGACGAGATGCTAGACGAAGAGATAAAGTTCGAACCGGATCATTGAATTCCAGCATATCTTGAAGATCCTCCGGAGAAGCATATGGAACTATTTTACTCTCTGGTAGCCGGGATGAATACTTGCAAGATAAACCATGCCCTGAGGTCGAATGTACTTATTGATGAGATGCTGGTGAGGGAGTTCTGGGGTACTGCTAGAGCTGATGCAGATAAAACAACAATTACTGCAAGGATTCAGAACAGGGAGATTGTGATTAAGGAGGATGACATCAGAAAAGGGCTGAACATCAATGATCGTGCCATCGATCCGATTGAATATTCGAAGGAAGCTGTGTTGGCGGGAGCTCAATCCATGGGCTATGAAGGAAAATTCCCGCCTATCTTTAAGAAACTCTTGCCGCATTACTGGAGATGCCTGGCGCACTACATGCAGAAATCTTTTCTGGGTAAAAGAACAAGCTTTGATCAGCTAAACAAGCTTCATGGAACTGCATTCGTCGCATTGGCCTTGGATTAGAACTTCAGTTTCTCCAAGATGATGTTACTAGATTGGATAGACAATGCTGACCTAAGCGCCAGAGAACAGTTCCTGATGACACCACGGTTTGTGCAAATGGTGATCATGAAGAAATACCCAATGATTAAAGAAAGGGTAGAAAAGTTGGATATAAAAGTAATGGATTGTGGGGTATTTGGTCTACAAACCCAGGATAGAAAGGGTAAAAACAGTTTTCAAGGAAGACTTGAATGGGTTAAAAGGGGTGTATTTCCCGAGGTAGCCAGGGAACAAGTGTTTGAAGAGCAAGAGCCTGAAGCCGATGTGCCAACTGTTAATGCATCTATTGCTGAAGATCAAGACATAACAGTAACTCCAGCTGTTAATGTGCAAGAAGAAGATGTGATAATACCCTCCGATGAAGAGAACGTGATGGATGACATTCTTGCTCATCAAGAGATGACAGATGATGATATCTATGGGAATTTGGGGCCCCTTAACCTTAAAAGGTCAAGGGATGACATGATCGGATCATCAGGCAGTGATACAACCCCTCCCGAGCTGAATCTGAATGTTGAGGATGTTCTTGAAGAACCAATTCCTGCACGTGAACCATCTCCAAGGAAGAAGTCTGATCCAAGGAGCATAAGATTCAAGTTTGCAAAGACAAGCTCAAGCTTAATGATAGTACAACCAGCAGGGCCCATTTCTGAAGGTCCCATTGTTCAAGAAGTAACAGCTGCTGACAATGTTGAAGTTCAGCTGCCGAGGTTCATACTGAAAGTCCTCTTCTAATCGAACGTAGCCCTGTTCGAGAAGAAAGGCAAATTCTGGAGGTTGACACCACGTTTGTCGTACCAAGTCCAGTGAGAGTGAGCGCCTCACCTGTGATAAGCCAGCCAACAGCTATTCCTAGTTTTCGTCCTTTTCAAACTGCTGAACTTTCGATTGATCTGAGGATAAGCACTGATCCTCATATCAACTTTTTGATCTCTCAGAATAGATTCAGAGAAAATGAGATAAAGGCACTTAAGGATGAGAACAGAAGGATGAGAGAAAAGGAGGTGGCGGACAAAAATAGAATGAAGTGGCTCTATGAGACTTTGATGGACCTAAAGAAGAAGTTTACTGACTTGAAAGGTGTCGTGGAGTCAAAATCTTCAGGTGCCCCTGATCAAATGTCATCACAGGGTGTGCAAGGTGCAGATGCAATGAATGAAGACGATGGAGATGAAAATATTGAAATATCTGATTATGCCCGAGGTGGAAGGGTCATCTCCAAAGCACCTGAAGGTCACGACAACTGGTTCCGAGAATTCTTTCAAGGACCAGCTCCCACTCAATACTCTCTTGATCTTGGTGAAAGCTCTATAGACAAAAGAGGGAGTCGTGAACCCATTCTATGCTGGCATTATGATTCAGAGAAGAAATTATTTGCCGTAATCCGTGACGGCTACAGTCCAGTTGAATATTACAGAACTCGTGCACAATTCCATTCTTGGACTGAGCCTGAGATTAGAAGTCTGCTTCGAGCCCCCTACATAAACAGATGGAACAGCCCTGACGGAGATCTTATTAGAAATAATTTGCTGAACCATCAAGAAGATAACTTTGCAAATTTTGAGCTAAAGCAAGTAAGGTGGGTCCAGACTGAAACTGACCCAGTAACTGGAGAGCCCATAGGAGAAGCAAGGAGACCACCTACCAAGCGCACAAGAGTAATCAACATGTTGGATGAGATTGAAGACGGTACACTTGTCAAGAACTTTGACTGCTGGTGTTATGATCCAACAACTCATGAGGTGGTGGTGCTCTGCAAAAGGATGGGGCAATTCCGGTTCTATGATCCGGTCGATTTGCTTAGATTTGGAGAAAGAGATATAAAGCTCCTCGCCTCTCAACCTATTCTCGGGGATGAGAACGACATGGAGAATGCTATCAGGGTGGGGATCTTTCATGGAACAGCAAATCGGATCGTGGAGAACGGATGGTGGTCAAATAATGTGCAGAACACGTTCAGATTCGATCTGCAGCTGCCATAGGTGGACTAATGGTTCATGCCTAGGGGAAGATTGTTGGGCTATAGTTATTTGAGGCATGAACATTAGTTTTGGGCTAGCTTGTTGTTAGGTTTGGGCTTTGGTTAGTTTATTTTATAGGCCATGTGGGCCGATTAGTAGTTTATGATTGGGCTTATTTAGTGTTTATGATTGGCCCATGTGCTTGTAAGAGGTGGTATAAATACCACCTCATGTTTATGATTCAAGTAAGCTTTTCTAATACAATTTGCAAGTTTACGATTTCTGGGTTCTCTCTAGATTACGATCAGCTTCAACAAGTAGTGTTATTCATTCAAGATTCAATCTTTCATATATAGATTGAGTCTATTTCTTCTACTTGTTTCTTGAATCAATCACTCACGAGGTTTCCGCACTCGTTTGTGATTAGATATCGTGTTCCTGGTTTGATCTCGGACCAACAGTGGCACTACTCTGATTTGAAGAACTTCTCACGAGAAGACCTTTAGATATTGTATGAAGCACATATCGTCTGCTTAGATGATCGCTACAGGAATCTTTCTAGGAAATACTGGAGGTTCTTATTGAAGCTACTCGGTCAGGTTAGGTAGTTGTCAGTCGTTTATGTTTGTATTGCCACCAAAGGGGGAATTTGTAAGACCTATCTTGGGTTGGTGGAAACTCAAACATAGCATCCTTAGTGCTGGTCTCAATTGTAAATCTTTCATTTCACATGTATTGGTACTTAGACAACTCTCTTTATTCTTATGTTAATCATTCAAGTGTTTGATGTTTTGTATTTCATATTTAATGTCTTAACTTGCTTTGATTAATATTGAGATGATTGCCCTTGTTCTTATACTATTGTGATGTGAATGACATGATCCATACCTAGCTTACTTCATGATTTTACACTTGGCGATTTCAAAACAACCCTTAGGGATTTCAGACTTGTTCCTAGAGATCTCACGTTTGTTCTTACCGACTTCGAGCTTGTACTTGGCGACTTGAACCATAGCCTTGGCAATCTCACAATAAGTATTAGTGATCTGGACCCTAAGCTTGGCAATTTCGAGGTGGCCTTGGCGATCTCACCGTAGTCTTAGCGTTCTGGTCCTCTACTTGGCGACTTCGCTAAAATGCTTGAGTGATCTGGGATTTGCTTTGGGCGATCTCGCCAAGTTTAGCGATCTTACACCAAGTCTTAGCGACTTGGAGATTTGCTCTTAGCGATCTCGTTATTGCTCTTAGCAATCTCGATGGTCTGATATAATAAACTTCACTAACTTCTAGGATATTCTCTTGTGATCTGTGCAATGATTACCTATGTTCTCTCTAGTATAAATATCCACCTCAGGATACCCTAAATAATCTAATTCATTGTCCTAGATGGATGTTGGAGAGAGAGAGCACTTATGTTTGTGAAAACCCTTGTGGTCTTGAGTTTCAGTCATGGAAATATAAGGATTTCAACAAATAAATAACTTGGTTTGATCATGGATTCATGATTTCCGCACTTGAATCTATGCTTTGGATGAGAAAAGGCTTAAATATGGTCCTTTACAGAATGCTTGGTCTAACAACTCGTTAGCCTGTAACGAGCCGTGACGCCAGGAGCTGTTTCATCCTTTTGTGTTTTTTTGTCTTGTTGTTTTCTCGTAGATGAAAGGCATGCGTCTTGTTGTTGAAGTCACCAATGTGACGAAATTGAGGCCATGTTAAACTTCAACATCTTATGTGGAAGACTCACACTCATGGAGGGCGAAATATTAAAGAGGATTGAAGCTCTGACTTGCATCACTCGCGATCTTAAGCGTAAAATAGATAAGATCAACATAATTGTGATGGTAGAAAGGATTCAGCAGCATGATTTAGAGGATCTATGCCGCTATCGGTGAACCCTCTTCCTCTGATGAATCAAGCATTGAAGAAGCTTAAATTTGGAATTATTTATGATTATTATTTTCTATCTTTAGTTAGACTTCTTATGTGACTTAGATTGCTTGTTTCATGTGAACAATTGAATGACAATAAGACTATAATTGATTGAATAAATGAAATGTTTTATATTTTTATTTTTGGGTAATACTTTATTTTTCCTTTCGCGTGTATTGTTTTTATTTTGAGTCTTGTATGTTTCAAAGGAATCAAAGATCGAAGTTCTGGTAGGCAAATGATTGGGAAAGCAAGTAATAGGGTTAATTAAGAAGCATGCTCCACAATCCTCTAGTAATCAGGCTCGTCTTTTCCATTTTCTTTTATCTTATATTTTGCAGTGTTCTCAAGTACATTAAGGACAATGTACGATTTTAAGTGGGGGGGGGTGGGAGACTCGCCTGTAGTTTGCATGTTTTATTATGAATTCGTTCAAAAAAGTGTCAAAATTTTTTAGTTTTTTGCATGCTAAACTTTTTCACACTGCTAAAACTTAAGCGATCAATTGATTTTGTGGATCCTAAAGTACACTTCTTAACTCTGTATGCTAGACCAAAGCAAAGTTTTTTTCCCACCTTCCATTTTTGCTATACAACTCTAGGCATGTGTTTTAGACCCTTATGCATAGCTAAGTCCTGAGTTGCTTTTTAGGATAGATTAGACCTAATAAAGCTGAGACAACAATTCCTGTATGCGAGTACGAGGGAGGAAGCCTAGATGATCAACCAGACTTAAGCCCTATTTCCATTCCGTTTCCATGGTGAGATTTTTTTTAGCCTTAATCAAGCTTTCTACTCACTAGGAGCTTGAGTTTTGTTTTTTGTATAACAATAGAGAGTGCCACATGTGACCTACTTATACAACTTGACATTTGTATACGTTACGAGACTACATCTTACAAAACAAGCAAATATGATAGAGGAAAGCCCTAGGATAACCTTATTTTACATTTTACACCTTCTATTTGCCTTATCTATATTTCTATCCCAATTGCCCAAAAATTTCCTTTAGTTTACCCATCTTGAGCCTATATCCATTTCGTTTGATTACCCAGTTAACCCAATAACCTTAGTCTTTTTCCTTTCACCTTTATTTTCGGGAAACAATCTGGTTATTATGTTAAAATAATCCCGACAAGAAAAAAGTTATGATATGCCGATGTAAAAAAAAAGTTCATTGTGTATTTATTAGAAAAAGAATCTTTGATTTTAAAGATTCTTCTTCAAGGTTATGGTTAGAATAAAAAGGAAGTCTATGAATTTAAAGACTTGTCCTTAGTAGAAAAATAAAAAAGGAAATCTATGATTTTAAAGATTTTCCTTAGTCAGTTAGTTTGTTTATTGTATCCACCAGATTTTGTACACCCAAGTTTCCACATTTATAAAATCCCAGTTCTATTCCCTACACCCACTACAACCTTAGCCCAAAAGTCCTCTTGATTTTTAAGTTAGTAAAGTATGTTAGTTGAACTACGATTACTTTTCATGCATATGGTAAGGAAAGTCCATGGTGTTGCAAATTGAGAGCCATATAAAGTCTAGTACATTATTTGCTAGTTATCCAGATATAAAGCCTGAGTGGAGTCTACATTGTGAGTTAGTCTGGTTGGTTGTTAAGGAATAGTCCTAAGGAAAGAAGTCGAGTGTTTTTTGTCCATGCTTTTCATTGTTAAAATTTATTTTGTTTGGTCTATTCTGAAATTGTTAACCTAGGTGACTAACTATGCCTTTGTGTCTTTAATCGTTTAGATTTGTAACCACCATCCATCACTTCACTTTCAAAAGCTTTGTTAGGGAAGGTAATGAAGTAGTTAGAGGCTTGCTCAGGGATGAGAAAAGTCTAAGTGGGGGGATGTTTGATGTGCTTTATATTACACATCATTTTATAAGTCAAACACCCACGAATGTTGATAGTTTATTGTGACGCCCACTCCTAGACTTGGCGCCAGGAGGGGTCACGTGTCGGATTTACTCATGAACACATGGCACAATAGAGATATTAAGCGGCGGAAAATTTAAAATTTTTATTTATATAAGCCAAGTACTACACTAAGAGAGATATTGTACAATTACTATGACTGTATACAAGCTATTGATCTTGATTTAGTTTCTATGTTGTAGCTAATAAGATGATATGGGTGATGACTCTGCATTCATTTTCGTATAAACCCCATTATTCATTGAGGAGTGTAGTTGTAGCTTATGTGATTCACAATAAACATCATTTGAGTTGGAAATGAAAAAAGATTGGTGATATTCTTTTTGGGAAAATACCATGGCACCACATATATATGTATATATATCAGTTGTGTTATTGATTCACATGTACAAGGAGGGCATTATATGTTATGATTTCTGATGGTAAATCTTGGTGGTCTAAAGGTTGCTTTTGTGAGGCTTGCTAGGAAGAATACTGGATTGATTGTTCCTGTTTATACACATTTGCAGAGGGCACAACCAGTTCCTCTTCAACATCATATCCTAGCATTCGTTGAATAGGTTTGAATATGTATAAACAAAGCCCTGAAATATATAGCTTTTTCAAATACTTAAACGAATTATTGTTGTGTAGCTTGAATGTGATGAGAGCGTCTACTAGATTCCAAAGCTAGGATAAATATAATGAGGAACAGGTATAGCACAAAAGTTTGTCATTATAATATCTTTTTGTTGAATAATTTTTGAGATGTGTACTGAAAATAGCATATAAGCGGTGGTTTCGGATCTTGCTTTTGTTTTGGAGTTTCTTTCTGCTAATTCCATTAGGGATCTTGCTCTATATCTTTCTACTACAAATAGTTTCAGATCTTATATATATGATGGCCTTATAGTGATGATCTTTTTCTCTTTGTTTCAATAAGATTATGTTTGGTTACTAGCTCTTCAAGGGTGTGCTCATTGAGGTTGTTAACTGTTCCTGATGTACATTCAATTGCATATAGGTTTAATACATGTGTGTGATAAGCGGCCAGATTTGGAGAAGATGAGTAAAGGAGAAGATACAGTTTAAAATGAGTAAAAGAGAAGGTATAGTTTCTTCATATTGTTATTTATAGTTATATTGTATTTATATTACTTTATGCTGCTAGATAGTTGAAAAAGTTTTTATATATTTTGTTGGTTTTGTACCCTATTAGTGAGCACATCCATCAGATGAAAGTGCGTGCACGGTAGATCGTCTACTCAATCGTATAGAAATAAATGTTAAACGTGAATGAACACTAGAATAAATACATTTGTATTAGACCATAAAGAAACACCACAGAGTACACAGATAGAAATATGACCAAGAAGCTCTGAATACAACACAAGACAAACTATTTATACCAGACCAACACCCGATCAGCCGAACCTCAGGTTCGGACCAGGTTCGTCTAGGTCCGAACTCTAAGTTCGCCTAGGGTTCGGCCTATAAAAAACTTGTATCATCTTATCTTGTATTTGATACGTTGCATGACGATCATGAACCATGTATCTACAACCCCCCCCCCCCCTCGACATGTGCAGTATCAATTTCCACTTTAAAACTTGTATGTTGTATCTTCAATCAAACTCTTCCTCGATTTGATGCTGAATTGAATCTTGAATACTTGATAGTGCATCGTGTGTAATCTCTTTTTCAACAATATTCGAAAGACTTGAAGCTGTGATGTTTTCTTTCCACGTAGAAACCTGCCAACGTAAATAATCTTGGCGCAAAACGTCTGTTCGAGACTCAAAGATATCATTATTTTGAAATTGATTTTGTATTCTGTGTTGATCAATCGAAAAGAAATAAGAAGTAAAATCTTTTTGGTATTTTCTGAAATGAAATGTGAATGCAATACAGAATCAGACACTATTTTTGTCTTTTGTGAGAAAGATCACAACTTAGGATCATATTAGACATAACATGCTGAAATACACTTCAATTTCGATTATTGTAGCACATAAGCCATGTCGATTGTAGATATAATTTGTCCAACTTTAAACTCTGGCACATTCATACTCATAACATCTAGATATGTTAAGGTATTGATTAGATTTGCTTTGACCAATGTACCCCACACTTTCAGACATACTCCGATATGTTTTTCTTATCACATTTTGTGATTTTACTTGTGCTTTAACACATAGTAAATGTATTCATGATATAGTTAACTGTGTTCCATGCAGATAAGGCCTTGGATTTAACAAAATAAGAAAATAATACAAGTTAAAATTGTATAACCCAACAACAATCAGGTCGGTGCTCCCGCACACGCAGAGAAAGTCCGATGAGTTATACGAAACACCAAAGAAAATAAAGCAGAATGTCAAACGAATATCGATCAGGTCGATCTTTCGATACGTAGAGAAAGTCCGATTGTTTGACAAAATAAAAAAATCAAACAAGTTTAAATCTTTGCAAAATGAACACATGTATACACAGTGACTTCTCATTTTATTTTTTAGATATCTTTTTCTTGATATATCTTGAGATACGCATCAAGATGTTGTCCACTAAGTCAAGCATCAGATCTAGTGTATATCACATTTGAATACTTTCTGATTTGCCGAGCCTACCTTACACATCGATCAAAGGGTCTTATGGCTTTTTCAGATATTTTATCCATGAGCCAGACATCGTCAGCCAATGTACGATCATTTCCTAATCATGTCGGATACAATTTCTCATTTTTTTAATGTTTTTAGAATTTTGTATTTTTCAATGTTTTTGTCTTTTTAAATTTCTCCCCGTAAAAATGACAAACTCTATTTTTTAGATTTTCATTTTTAATATTTGAAAAACAACACACTATTTTTAGATTTTTTTTGCAAAAACAAAATCCCCCTCAAAACGAGACAGACTGAAAACAATTCAGAAATTGATCAATCAACACGAATACGAACACGTTAGCATTTGGAAAACCAAATTGATTTTGAAATTCAATTTAAGTTATCACGGATATTTCACAACCAGCAATCTTACAATTACCGATAGGTCTTCCTGAAATACCTGTTGACACCAAATAAAACATTAGTCGCTTTGGGATCGACCTTATTCAACAGCGTCGGGTCGCCCGGTGTCTTCTACATAGTCACTATTGGTCGTGGAAACATCTTTGGTTTCCATATTTTTAACAATTTTGAGTTTTGATCAGAACTAGAATCGGTATCAATTGGCGTAGTCGATTTAGACCAAGATGGCTTACGAGTTGATTTAACCTTTGGAGACCATGGTTCATAAAAAATTTGACATTTTTTATCCACATATTTAGCAGTGTTGTGGATATATGCAGTCGTCGGACAATCAGCAGCAAGATGTCCAGACTGACGACATGCATAACAAAGTCATTCTCGAAAAAATATTTGATAAAAGATCAGAGAAATGTTCAGAATTAAAGTTATCAAAGAAATCATCATAGGAATAATACCTAGGAGACGTACTCCTTGAAGATGATGATGACCTTCCAGAATAATAAGAATTGTCCTTCGGAAGAGGTGATTTCTTTGGAACCTTTAACTTTTGAAATCTTCTTGGCTTTTTCTGGTTCCTGAGCTTGAGCTGGTGTTTCCTTGACTTCATAACCCAAACCTTTGTGTTTATAACCAGATGTCTTTGATGAACTTAAAGAAGAACCAGAAGCTTCTCTCCCCTTAGCTTCTCTAGTGAATTTAGCTTTGATGTCTTTATGTTTTTTCTTTTCAACTAAAACTTTTTCTTCTTAAGTTCCAGACGAAGTACTCGAAGCATCCTTATCAAAAAACTGTTCATTTTCCAAGAAAATAGACATGGAATTAAACTTTGGAGCTTCTCTCAAAGGTTTTTTGCTTTTTCGCAGTCTTTGATTTCTTCTTCTTTGATGGAGTGGCAAACTTTGAATAATCATGCAATTCATCTTTAGGATCAAGTTGAGCATATGTAAATTCAGATAAATCCACCGGTCGAGGAACCATATGAATATCATCCTTTTTGGAACTATCTTCACTCCGATCCTATTTGTATAAGAAATTCAGCAATGTCAGCGATAAATTGCAATTCTTCACTTGCCCTTTCAGTTCCAAAATTTCCAGCTTCAATTCATAAATTTTCTATTGCGCATCAAACACTTCTTTTTTATACTTGATGAACTTTGCATTGAGATCATCATACTCGTATGTTTGTAACTTCCGAATCTCACATTCAGCAAACAATTCTTCAAGCACACTTTCTCTTTTCTTCTTGAAAATCTCAATGTCTTTGGTCATGACTTCATTCATATCTCGATAAAGAACATTTTCATTATGAAGTGTACAGATCTTAGATTAAAGTTTTTCAATTGTAGCAGTCGATTCAACCACAAGAGCATTAGCTTTTTTCATACTTCTGTTGAACCGGATAACTCCTTTCAAACAAATTTTCAAAATCTTATGTTGCATCTAAAGCTTTAGCCTTGGCTTTTTCACATTGTTCAGCCAATTGACTCTTTTCTTTCAAAACATCCTCATGAACATGAACCAATTCATAGTATTTCTTTTGAAATTCTTCCAATTATTTCTATAGAATCACAATTCCCTCAGATAATTATTCAGAATCCTTTTCAAGAGTTGCATTCTTCTTACCCAATCTTATACATTTAAGACATCTTAATTCTTCGAATTTAACTTCTTTGATCATTGATATTGTCGAATTCGAATCAGAATCAGTCAGAATACTATCATCATCATCATGACGAGCAGTCAAGGCAACAGTAAAAGGAGCATGTTTCATTTTTTTGCTTCAGAATCTGCATTCCAGGCAAATTCATCTAGATGCCAAAACATTTCTATCAGCTTTTCGTCAAAAGAAACAGATTTCTTCTCAACCTTGTGAGCTTCATTTGGTGAATGAATAACTAAATGAACATGTTGACCAGACTTCAATTTATTTTCAATTGAACTCGAACATTCTCGTGCAAAATGTCCATATGCAAAATACTTATAACATTTAACCTTTGACTTGTCCATACCAATTTTCCCATCATGATTCAATCTCTTCTTGCCAGTTCTATTGAAAAATTTCTTTGTTCTTCGAACCAACATAACATACTGCCAGTTCAAATCCATTTCTTCCAAATGATCATAATCAATTTGATCATAATCTTCATTGGTTAATTCTGTGTTACTTACCGAACCAGTAATAACACCAAAATATGAAGATACCAATGCAGACATTAAAGCATTATAATCATCGGTAGTTTGAGCAGATAAAGAATTCTGAGATGAATAACTAGTAATTGAAACAGTACAACCAGCAGAATAACTAGGAGTTTCAGATTTACCTGCAATGAATGTTGTAGGAGGTGCGAAACTAAGAATATTAGATTTCCCGGCATTCATGGTTGAATCATTGTCACCATATTACAACGCATGATTTTGAACTTGTGCAGGAACTTGTGCAGCAAGTGGTATCAGAGCAATCTAGTTTGCTCTACTGCTTTGTTTTGGTCCAATTCAAGATTCCTAGAGAGAGAAAGTTGGGTTTTGATCGTTTTTCATCGTTTTTTCTCAATTCTAAGTGATTCAAAGGTTAAAAATGATTTCTGAGTGCTTCTAGAGTGTTCTCGCATCACACTGATCCAAATTCCGGTCTCAATTGTCAAATTTTATCAAAATTTAGTTGAATTAGCATGGTACGCTTCTGGTACGGACGAAGAACACGTTGGTACGTCGCTGGTACACACGACAATTTTCTTCATAGTTCTGGTACGCTTGATCTGGTCCTAAGGCAATCTTCAAATTTGGTACGTGACGGTTATTTTCTGGTCCGCTGGCAGTTACGCCGTACCAGTCTGGTACGCTGTAAATTGTTATACGCTGAGTTGATCTGGTCCATAGGTGGTACGTCCAAGATTTGGTTCGCTCGTTGGTTTGGTCCGGAGTTGGTACGTTGAGACAAGGTTTGGTACGCTGGCAAAAAAGTGGGCTTCACTAAAACTAACGTAACTTGAGTTCCGTTAAGAGTTACGGGAGCTAATACCTACCAAAACCTTCATCTTGATGAGATCTATACTTTCACTCGCCTAATGCCCAGTACCCTCCGGTTTGACCCCCAAAATCCGCTTGGAAGACCTCCATTTTTTAGTGTGAAGTTTTTACATTCGATTTTTAACTTCAAGATGAGTGATTTTCAATCGTTTTCAGTTATGCAAACCTCGATGCAAGCCATGATGAACTATGATAATGAAATCGGAAAAAATCAGAAAGTTCCTAAATTACTTCGATTGGAAGATTATCATAACTGGAAGAAAAGATTTGAAACTTACATATACTCACAAGATGTTGATTGTTGGATTCCGATTTAAAAACAATATGAGTATCCGTTGATTGCTAATACTTTACCAAAATCGATAAGTGATTTTGAGCCTGAAGAAAAGAAAGTATTTGCAAGAGAAAATAAAACTTATAGTTTTCTCACGATGGCATTACCCAAAGATTTGATGCATCAGTTTAAGAATTTACCAACTTCGAAATGATTATGGGATGCTATTAAAGAAAGATGTGAGGGTAATGATCAGTACAAGAATACTCGAAAGAAAGTTTTGAAGAAAGAGTTTGACAATTTCGGGCTTTGTGAGAATGAAAAGATCACAAATTTGATTGCAAGGTTTTCACATTTGATCAATGAACTTGACATTGTAGGTGTTAAGAAAGAAAATGATGAATTAAACGAGAAATTCCTGGAAGCTCTACCCGAAAAGTGGGAGATTTTTGTGATGATGTTGTCTACAGATCCAAACTATTCAAGTTGGACATTCAATCAGTTGATAAGCAAATTACAAGCTCGGGAAATGGAATTACTTGTGAAAAAGTCAGCAACTTCATTTGTTTAGAATCCTGAGGTATATTTTGGAGAGAACTCTGCTATTGTTCATGCTAAAACAAAATCACATTCTATTTCAAGCAGTAATCCACCATTAACAACATTTCTTGCTGGAAAGTCTGAGAATACCGGTTATTCTTCGGGTTACAGTTTTACTATTCCTGATATGTCATCAAGCAAATCTACTTCTAATCAAACAACCGAATATCTAGATACTTTGTTATCTACTTTCATATCATCTTCGTCTGTATCCATATTTAGTCAAACTGGTAATCCTGGTTTGGTTCCGAAGGATCTAAAACAGATGGATGATGATCAGCTACATAAATAAGATTTGGAATGGCAGTTTGCTATGGTAGTGGAGAGAGGAAGGAGATTCATGAAGAAACATGGCAAGACATCTATTTTTCATGGAGATAAACTTTGTCTGGATAATTCGAAGCTTAAATGTTTCAAATGTTCCAAATTTGGACATTGTGCTCGCGAATGCAATCAAACTTCTTCTAAACCAAGTACTTCGGATAATCATGACCATAATAAAGATGCAAAAGCACTGGTGTCCGAGGAAGAATATGATTGGGCTAAGGATTTTCCAAATGAATCTGCATTTTTAGTCCACTCTCTAGAAAATTATGGATTGATGGAAAATATTGAGGTTGAATCGAGTGGATATGCATCTGAGACCAGTAAATCTGAAACAAGTGATTCAGAAGGTAATGGTTATGAGTCAACTTGTGAATTTTGTGTTCAAAAGGATAGGAAAATTCGAGAATTGATTTCTGAAAAGGAAGGTTTGATTGTTGAACATGAGAAGAAAGAAGCAGAGATAAAAGGTTACAAAAGAAAGTGTGAGGTTTCTGATGAGATTTTCAAAGCTAATGCAATGTTGGAACAGGAAAAGAAGGTGTTGATAGAAGAGGTTGTAGAGCTAAAAGCAAGATTAGATGAGATTGTTAGTGTCAATAAAGAACAGATTTTGAAGTTACAAAATGAAAATGCTGAGTTAGTTACAAAGGT
Source organism: Deinandra increscens subsp. villosa (assembly GCA_039602395.1). Taxonomy (NCBI): domain Eukaryota; kingdom Viridiplantae; phylum Streptophyta; class Magnoliopsida; order Asterales; family Asteraceae; genus Deinandra; species Deinandra increscens. The sequence goes on from JBCNJP010000010.1 coordinate 51,783,347, forward strand.
TGAAAAATGGGAGTTCGAAGCAAAGGATGCTATTAGAGATTTTGATGCCTTGTATAAGAAATCTAAAGCAAGAGTTGAATCATTTCTGATTACCAATTTTCAACATCAGAAAGCTTATGATGAAATCATGGTTTCGAACAATGATTATAAAGTTCTCCAGTCAAAATTACAAAATAAAGTCACCGATCTGACAAAAGAAAACAAATTGTTGACAAGAAATATAGAGATTTATCAAGGAAAGGTGGAAAAAGTTACACATGAAATGTTTGATGCTCATGATAAAGTGAGAAGAGAAAAGTTATCGTCTAACAGAGTTTCAGAACAGCTGATAGAATCAAAAAAGGCTTTCGGTGAAGCTCAGAAAAAGATATAAGATTTAAATGTTCAAATTCTGGATTTGAATCGTCAACAAAAAATTTGAAGAATTCATTCGTTCACAAGTTATTTATGCAACGATGAGAATTTCAAAAGACTGTTTGGCGGAGATGAATTCAATCAATTACCACCCCCATTGGTTCAAACTGATCCTCTGGCTGATGTCAAATCTTCTGAAACAATTTGTGATTATTCTGAATTTATTCCTAAGAAATCTGAGAAGCAGACATCAATGGTTTCAAATATGAAAGTGAAAAAGGAGGAAGTGATTGACAAATCTACTTCTAAATTTGTGTCTGGTGGGTTATATCTGATGAGTGAATCATTTCTGCTGACAAGGTGATTGAGAAAAATGACGGTTTGTTGAGTGAAGCACAAAATGCTGCTAACTTGGTAGAAGCTAACAAGTTGAAGGATATTAAAGAATCATTCAATCAAGCTGCTAAAGCTGGTCCTTCTGGTTCACAAATTGATTTATCAAAGCTACCAGGTTATAAGTGTTCTGGTTTGGGAGGTGAGGGTAAAAAGTTTGAAATGAAATACAAGAAGAATATGCCCAAGAAAGCTCCAAAGGAAAAGAAAGACACAAGCTTGGAACAAATCTATCATTTGGCTCAAGTGTTCATGTCTACAATGGAAAAAGGATTTAGAGGAAAGATTCAGAATAAGGCCTCGTCTGAAAGTACTTCTCGGGATGCTCAAAAAGTTAAGGATTCTTCATCATCTGGATCTAATTCCACACCTCGAAGTCCTACATCAAAATGGGTACATTCTAACCGATTTCAAAATTTTGATGATATGTTTGATGGTTCTGAGGTCATTGATAGATATCCTTCAGTTCAAGACAAATCCTGATCTCAACGATCATATCGTTTGTGCTATCAATGTTGCTAAAAGGGACACATGGCACGGAATTGTCCTGAGACTGTAAAAAATTCATTTTCAAACAAATCTGCCACATTTATTGATGAATCAGGCAGGATTTTTACTGAGTCTACGCCTTCCAAATCAAAATCTAAAACGAAACAATTTTTTTAGATTTGATTCAAGTGTTGGTGATTCATCACGTGATGATGACTCAGTTAAAAATGAAAAAGCAAAAATGTAGTGGCGACCTAAAGTGGTCAGCAAGGCTGCAACTGATTTTATAGAAGTCACTGGTAGACCAGAAGTTGTGTGCTTCGGGTCATTTGAATACTAATCATTTAAACCAATGTTCATGTTTCTTCAAGAAGACCTGTTGGTGATTGTTCAAGACGTTACTTATAGTGGAGTTTCCTGCTTAACTTAAATTGAATGTTTCATCTTTCTAAACTGAAAGTTTTTCCGAAAGCTAAAAACTGATGAGGTATCAGTATCGATCGGTCAATTTTCTTTCTGTTACATATCGTATGTAGTTTAGAGGGAGAAAATTTAAAAACCAAAAATAGTGTCTTTGTGTTTTATTAAAATGAAAATCCAAAAAATAGAGTTTTCAGTTTAAGGGGGAGAAAATGGAAAAATAGAAAAACACTGAAAAACAGAAAATACAAAAACATTGAAAAATGAGAAATTGTATCCCACATAATTGGGAAATGATGGTACATTGGCTTACGTGTCTGGCTCATGGATAAAATAGATGAACAAGCCATGAAATCATTGCTTGATGTGCTTGTAAGGCTCAACATTAAATCAGAAAGTATTCAAATGTGGTATTCATTAAATACTAATGCTTGATCAAGTGGACAACATCTTGATACGTATCTAATGATATATCAAGAAAATATATGTGGAAAAAAAAAGATGAGTAGTCACTGTGTAAGCATGTGTTCATTTTGCAAAGATTTAAACTTGTTTGATTTTCTTTATTTTGTCAAACGATCGGACTTTCTCTGTGTGTCCACAAGACCGACCTGATTGTTGTTCGTTTGACGTTCTGCTTTATTTTGTCTTTGGTGTTTCGTATAACTCCTCGGACTTTCTTTGCGTGTACGGGAGTACCGACCTGATTGTTGTTGGGTTATACAATTTCAACTTGTTTTATTTTCTTATTTTGTTAAATCTGAGGCCTTATCTGCGTATCGAAATATCGATCTTAAGGTAGACGATTTAACGTTCTTATTTCTTTTTGCATGGAACACAATTGACGATATCATGAATTCAATCATTATGTGATCAAATCACAAATGAAATCACAAAGTGTGATATAAAAGAAAATACATATTTGAGTATGTTTGATAGTGTGGGGTACACTGGTCAAAGCAAATCTAATCAATACAATAACAATTCTAGATGTTATGAGTATGATTATGCCTGAGTTTAAGTTTGACAAATTATACAAGCAATCGACATGACTTGTGTGCTGAAGTAATTGAAATTGAAGTGTAGTTCAGCATGTCATGTTCAATATGATCCCAAGTTGTGATCTTTCTCACAAAAGACAAAAGTAGTGTCTGATTCTGTATTGCATTTATGTTTCATGTCTGAAAATCAAAAAAGATTTTAGGTGTGTTTTAGCATAAACTTAGAAAAGTCAAAAAGATTTTGGATTTGTTTTGATATAAAGTTTCAAAAAGTCAAAAAGATTTTGTTTCTTATTTGTTTTTGACCGATCGACGTAAGATACAAAATTCTGATTTCAAAATTATATCTTGGATTCTCGAAGAGAAGTTTTGCGCCAAGATTAAATTATTTTTCCAAGAGAAAAAGAAAGCCGCATTTCTGTCTTCGTAAATTGCAGGTTCTATGTGACAAGACTCAAGCATGGTGAAAGGAAGAGTATGTAATATCTTTCACAAGTGGATCTTGAAGTTCAATGATTGTTCAAGATTGATCCAGCCATGCAAGCTCTATTTCTGACAAGATTTCAAGTTCATGATCAGATGCAGCGATGCTGAAGATTAAAGAGTGAAGTTTTAGTTGGATAGATAGATAGCTAGATAAGCTACACGTTAAGGGGGAGTTTGTTAGAGCATATTCATATGCTTCGATGTGTCTCATGTTTTCTATCTAGACTAGAGCGTCTTTATGTGTCTCGTGTATTGTATCTAGATTAGTGCGAGTCTGTGAGTTGTAGTGGCAATATCAATGGTGCCGTACCAACTGGTACGCCGTACCAATTGGTACGCCCGTACCAATTGGTTCACCAGTTGGTACGCAGGCTAGTTTGTCACTAACTATAAATACCGTGTGTTAGAATGATAGTTTAACTCTTATGTCATTTCTACACCTTTATTGTGTGTGTTCTACAGAGAGAAACCAGAGCTTACTTCTTGTAATTTTCAAGTGATTAATAAGAAAAAAGCTTATTTACTTCTCGTGTTCACTATATTGGTCAAAGCATGCAGTAGTAAGATCGTATCTCGGTTTTACAAGTGGTATCAGAGCATTTGGTTGCCCTACCGCTGTGTTTTTATGAAAATTCGGATTTCTAGTGAGAGAAAGTGTGTGTTTCTTTGTTTTTCATAAATTTTTCTCCATTCCGAGTGTTTCTGGAGCTAAAAATGATTTCTAAACATTCCTAGAGTGTTTTCGCACCTCACTGTATCAAATTCCAATCGAAATTCTCAAAATTCGCGAAAATCCGTCAAATTCAGCTTCATATGTTGTTGGTACGCCAGTTGAACTGATGGTACGCTTGTGGTACGCTGACTGGTATGCAAGGCCATATTCATAGATTCTGGTACGCTGGGTTTTGGTACGCAAGACAATCTTCAAGCGTGGTACGCGACGGTTATTCACTGGTACGCTGGCAGTTACACCGTACCAAACTGGTACGCTGAGCTTTCTGGTCCGCTGATCTGGTTTGGTACGTAGGGTGGTACGCTGAAGGTGTGGTACGTGTTTGGTCCGCTTTGGGTATTTGGTACGTTGGTATTCTTGGTCCACTGCTTGGTACATTAGCAAAATAGTTGTGGTTACGAAAACTGACGTAACTTGAGAACCGGTAAGAGTTACGGAACCCAATATCAGCCAAAACGACCGTCTCGACGAGATCTAGACTCTTACTTACTTAACGGCCAGTATCCTCCGTTTTGGAACCCAAAATCCGCTTGGAAGACCTTCGTTTTTTAGTTCAAAGTTTTTAGAGTATCATTTTCTGTGAAAATGTCTGATTTTTAAGCATTCGCTGCTATGCAAAGTGCAATGCAAACCCTGCTCAACTTCGATAACAAAATTGGAACAAGCCAGAGAGTTCCCAAATTGTTGAAGTTGGAAGCAAAGGTTTTCTGCTTACATCAGCACAAATAATGTCGATTTATGGATTCTAATTCGCAAGCTTTACATGCATCCATAGGAAGATGGAGATTTTAAACAAATTCATAATTTCGATGCCGCTAAAAGAAAACTCAATGAGCTTGAAGAAAAAGCTTTTGGTTATCTAACAATAGCTTTGCCTACTGAATTGTTGCATCAGTTTAGTACCTGCAAAAAGTCAAAATAGTTTTGGGACGCACTATCTGCAAGATGTGAATGCAATGATCAATACAAGAAGAGTAGAAGAAAAGTGCTGAACAAAGAATTTGAAAATTTTCAACACTATGATAAAGAAAATATTCCTGCACTTGTATCCAGATTTTCACATCTAATCAGTGAAATGAAAGTGGTGAACATTGAAAAGACCGATGAGAAACTGAAAGAGAAACTGATGGAAGCTTTACCTGCAAAGTGGGAGAATTATGTTCTACTACTTACTCATGATAAGGAATACTCAACATTGTCATTTCATGATTTAACCGGGAAGTTGCATGCTAGAGAAATAGAAATGATGACATCCAACAAGTCAACTGCTCAATTACAAAATTCGGAATTATATCATGGTCAAAATTCTGCAAACATCTATGCAAATTCTAAATTATCTAGTTTTGATTCATCAAATCCACCTCAAACAGCATTTGTTGCTTGTCATGGTTAAGGAAATTCTGCAAATTCATCAAGAGGGTGTAACTTCACTATTCCGAATGATTCAAGTCAGACTTCATTTTCTACAAAAACACCTGATGAATATTTGGCATTGATTTCTGCTCTATTATCTTCATATTATGGATGGTTGAATAGTGGTTTGACAAAATCTAACTTGATTGAAGAAGATTTTGATTAAATCGATCCAGATAATCTTGAAAAAATGGATATTAATTGGCAACTTGAAATGTTAGCTCAAAGAGTTAAGAGATTCAAGAAGAAGACCGGATTCCAAAGTTTAAATCCGGATGGCAAGGTTGGCATAGATAAATCAAAGGAAAAATGTTTCAAATGTTCTAATAATGGACATTTTGCTCGTGAATGTTCGAAATCAAATGCTTCTTCATCAAATTCTCCAACATCTTTCGTATCTCAAGTCGATAAACAATATAATTGGGGACAAACTTCTGAGCCAATTGCTTTAACAACTATTACTTCAGAGTCAAAATCACTAACATCGAATGAAGGTTATGATTGGGCTGCCGACTTTCTTGATGAGTCTGCACTTTTTGCTCCATCTCCGATGATTGCTCAAATTGTTCATAGTGATGATGAAGAAGATGTAACCGATTCAGAATCTGAAATAAGTGGTTCTGAAAATAGTAGCTATGACTTGATTTATGAGTTTTGTTCTCACAAAGACAAAAAGATTCAAGCACTGATAAAAGAAAATGAGTTACTGGTTATTGAAAATAAAAGAAAGATAGAAGAGTTGACGGGTGAACAGAAAAAGTTGGGAGATCTAATTTAAGAATTGTCCTCTCAAAAAGCAAAGTTTTTAGATTTTCAGGCAGAGGTTGTTGAAAAAGAATTAAAATTTCAAAGTCTTGAAAAAGAGTTTGAACAAAAAATTACAAAATTATCTGAAAAAAAATGTTGACTTAGTCATGGAAGTTGAAAATGGAAGGCAGAAGCGAAGGTGTTAACAAGATTTCAATGATTTATTTGAAAAGTCCAAGATTAAGCTTGATATGCTCACTAAGACTTCTAATGACTCTGCTGCCAAAATTGAGTCATATGAAATTGATATGGAAAAGTTGTTAGATGAGAAGCGGGAATTGGCAAAAGTGAACAAATTGCAAACTGCAAATTTGGATATTCAGAAACGAAATGAAGATAAGTTGCAGAAGGAATTATGGGCTGGACTTGATGAGTTAAGGTTGCAAAAGTATGAAACTCATAAAGTGGCGAAGAAGTTGATTGCTACGAAAAAAGAATTAGCTGAAGCTCAACAAAAGATTTCTGAACTAAAGATTGAAGTCATTGATTCAAAACGTCTTTTGAACAATGTTACTAATTCACAATCTTTTACAAGTTTCTTGGCCAAAGATGACAACATCTGAGAAAATGTTTAACAAAACTGTTTCACCACAGGGTAGTCTCAAAGAAGGTGTTAATGACTTGAAGGAAAAGGTAGAACCTGGTGATTATTCTGAGTTTGTTGACAAGATATCTGATGAGGGAAAGGTTATGAAGTCACAGAAAGAACAGAAAGCTTAAACGGGTGTGTCTGATTCTTTGGCGACTGAAAAAGAGAAATCAGCGACTTCAACTGAGAAGACAACTATTGATGAATTAATTTTCTATGAACAAAAGAATGTTCAAGCAGGAAAGCTGAATTTTCTCTACTTGCGAAGAATGGACATAAATCATCTAGTTCTGAAGAGAAGATAGCTGGTAAACATGTTGGTTTGGGTTTCAAGACCAAGAATGTTAAAGTTGATGGGTCTCAAGGTTCAAAACAACAAAATTTGAAGCAAGTCAAGTTGAAGCAAGTAAAGAAAGATGTTCTTAAAGCTGACAAGGTTCAACCCAAGAGGTTTTAGAAACTCAAGGGTTCGAAACAAATATTTTCTCATAAAGAATTTCCACTTCATTGTGTGGATGCTCAGAAAATTGCCGAAGTTTTTGTCAAGAATGTTGATCTGAAGAGCAAGAAGCCACAAGTTGCTACATATTCTTCTAGAGGATCAAATTCTGCTCCAAAAAGCCCGACATCAAAATGGGTAAATGATCATCGTTTTCAGGTATTCGATAATTTTTATGATCATTTTGGAGATGCTATATGTTGTGAAGCTTTGCAGAGACCAAAGAGGAAAAATGTAAACAATCGTTTCCGTTACATTTGCCGACAAAAAGGGCATATGGCACAAGATTATCAGGTCACTGCTGCCTCTAGTTCAAGGAAAAGACAGGTTCCTTAGGTTGCTAAATCTGCTAAATACAGATTTATTGATGAATATGGCAGAGTATTTGATGAATTTCAACCGACATATTTTAAACATCAAAGAAGGTTTTTACCTAAATTTCAAAATGATTCATCTGTCGGTTGTTCGTCACAATCTACTATGACGAGTTCATCAGATACTGATTTACCAAAACAACAAACTTGGAAACATAAAGTGGTTTCAAAAGGAAACCAGGACACTGGTTGACCAGAAGCGATTCGCTTCGGGTCATTTATAAACTGATGTGTTTGGCCAGTGTGCAGGTACTTCTAGAAGACCTATCGGTTATTGAAAAGTTGATGATGGAGGAGTATTCTGCTGATTTAAGTTAAGTTACATGTGACTTCAAATTTCAAAAACTAAATTTTTTCTGAAATCTAAATCGGAAAGGTATCCATGTCGAAAGGTTAATTTTCTTTCTTTAATGCTTTTTGTGTTTGTAGTTTAGGGGGAGAAAATTGAAAATACCAAATATAGTGTCTTTGTGTTTTTGTTAAAACGAAAATCCAAAAATAGAGTTTTCATTTTAAGGGGGAGAAAAAGAGAAAAATACAAAAACATTGAAAAACAGAAAAATACAAAAACATTGAAAAACAGAAAAATACAAAAACATTGAAAAATGAGAAATTGTATCCAACATGTTTGGGAAATGATGGTACATTGGCTTACGTGTCTGACCCATGGATAAAATAGATGAAAAAGCCATAAGATCATTGTTCGATGTGCTTGGTAGGCTCGACATTAAATCAGAAAGTAGTCAAATGTGATATACATTAAGTGCTAATGCTTGACCAAGTTGACAACATCTTGAAGCATATATAAAGATAGTGAAAAGATGTGTGAAAAAGAAAAATGAGAAGTCACTGTGTAAACATGTGTTCATTTTGCAAAGATTTAAACTTGTTTGATTTTCTTTATTTTGTCAAACGGTCGGACTTTCTCTGCGTGTCCACAAGACCAACCTGATCGTTGTTCGTTTGACATTCTGCTTTATTTTCTTTGGTGTTTCGTAAAACTCATCGGACTTTCTCTGCGTGTACGAAAGTACCGACCTAATTGTTGTTGGGTTATACAATTTCAACTTGTTTTATTTTCTTATTCTGTTAAATCCGAGGCCTTATCTGCATATCGAAAGATCGACCTTAAGTAGTAGATTTAACATTCTAATTTCTTTTTGCATGGAACAAAGTTAACTATATCATGAATACGATCATTATGTGATTAAATCACAAATGAAATCACAAAGTGTGATATAAAAAGTATATCTGAATGTGTGTGATAGTGTAGGGTACACTGGTCAAAGCAATCCAATCAATACAATAACATATCCAGATGTTATGAGTATGATTGTGCCTAAGTTTAAGATGGACAAATTATACCAGTAATCGACATCACTTATGTGCTGAAGTAATTGAAATTGAAGTGTAGTTCAGCATGTTATGTTCAATATGATCCCAAGTTGTGATCTTTCTCGCAAAAGACAAATATAGTGTCTGATTCTGTATTGCATTTATTTTTCATATCTGAAAATTCCAAAAAGATTTTAGTTGTGTTTTAGCATAAACTTCGAAAAATCAAAAAGATTTTTGGTGTGTTTTGATTTAAAGTTTCAAAAAGTCAAAAAGATTTTTGTTTCTTATTTGTTTTCGACCGATCGACATGTGATACGAAATCAAATTTCAAATCTATATCTTGGATTCTCGAAGAGAAATTGTGCGCCAAGATTAAATTAGTTTCCTATAAGAAAAAGGAAACCGCGTTTCTGTCTTCTGAAATTGCAGGTTATGTGTGTCAAGACTCAAGCATGGTGAAAGGGAGAGTTTGAAGTATCTTTCAGAAGTGGATCTTGAAGATCAAAGATGATTCAAGAGTGATCTAGCCATGCAAGCTCTATTTCTGACAAGATTTCAAGTAAAAGATCGGATGCAACAATGTTGAAGACTGAAGTTTTGTTAGAGAATAGATACACTACACATTAAGGGGGAGTTTGTTAGAGCATATTCCTATGCTACAATGTGTCTCGTGTATTGTCTCTAGATTAGAGCGAGTCTGTGAGTTGTAGTGGCAATATCAATGGTGTCGTACCAACTGGTACGCCATACAAGTTGGTACGCCCGTACCAATTGGTCCACCAGTTAGTACGCAGGACAGATTGTCACTAACTATAAATACCGTGTGTTAGAATGATAGCTTAGAACTTCTGTCATTTCTACACCTTTACTTTGTGTGTTCTAGAGAGAGAAACCGGAGCTTACTTCTTATAATCTTCAAGTGATTAATAAGAACATAGCTTATTTACTTCTCGTGTTCACTAGATTGATCAAAGCATGCAGTAGTAAGATCGTATCTCGAATTTACATGTGGTATCAGAGCATTTGGTTGCTCTCCCGCTGTGTTTTTTTATCAAAATTCGGATTTCTAGTGAGAGAAAATGTGTGTTTCTTCGTTTTTCATAAATTTTTCTCCATTCCGAGTGTTTCTGGAGCTAAAAATGATTTCTGAACATTCCTATAGTGTTTGCGCACCTCACTGTATCAAATTCTAGTCGAAATTTTCAAAATTCGCGAAAATCCATCAAATTCAGCTTCATACGTACTTGGTACGCCAGATGAACTGATGGTACACTTGTGGTACGCTGACTGGTATGCAAGGCAATCTTCAAGCGTCATACGCGACGGTTATTCACTAGTACGCTGGCAGTTACACCGTACCAAACTGGTACGCTGAGCTTTCTGGTCCGCTGATCTGGTTTGGTCCGTAGGGTGGTACGCTGAAGGTCTGGTACGTCTTTGGTCCGCTTTGGGTACTTGGTACGTTGGTATTCTTGGTTCTCTGCTTGGTACGTTAGCAGTATAGTTGTAGAAGCATATTCTTATGCTACATTGTGTCTCGTGTATTGTATCTGTTTAGAGCTTGTGTGAGTCTAGTTAGGCTGCTGGGCGTACCACATGGTCCGCCGGATCAGTTGGTGCAGCGTACCAGTTGGTACGCTGGGTGATACGCCAGCCAGTCTAAGTTACCTATAAATAGGTAGCATGTGTAGAGAGTTTAAGACTTTTGAAGAACTTCTAGTCATATTCTACATTTCTGTGTGTGTTTCTGTGTGTGTGCTCTCAAGGTTTATTAATACAAATTTCATTTGTATTTACTTGTTTGATCTCATCTTCATCTCATTATCACGTGATTAGCAAACGATCCATCGCTCCATGCGTTTACAAGTGGTATCAGAGTTATCTGGTTCCATTTGCTGATCATATTCTGTGATTTTGGAGATTTTTTTTGAGAGAAAAAGTGGGTTTTGAAGCATTCTTCATCAAATTCTTCTAATTCCGGGTGTTTCCAAGGTTAATAATGATTTTCGAGTGTTCCTGGTAAGTTTCCGCATCTGTTTGAAGCAAATTTAAGTTCAATTTGTCAAAATTTGCGAAATCAGTCGAAATCTGCATGAAAAACGACTGGTCCGCCCGATGAACAATCTGGTCCGCCGCCTGGTCCGCTAGGCAATCTTCATCAGCTGGTCCGTGGCGGTTATAGCGTATCAGTGTGATCCGCTGAAAAATCTGGTCCGCCGTACCAGTTTTTGGTCCGCCGGTTTAATCTGGTCCGCTAGTACAATTTGGTCCGCTGGTTATAAATCTGATCCGTAGGTATAATCTGGTCCGCTGAGATTGATCTGGTCCGCTTTTGGTCCGCAAATACAAATCTGATCCGCTGATTTTGGTTTGGTCCGCTGGCAGAAAAGTGGTCATCACTAAAACTGACATAACTTGAGAACCGTAAAGAGTTACGGGAGCTAATACCAGCTAAAACGTTCGTATCGACGAGATCTAGGACATGTACTTGCCTACGGCCAGTACGTCCATTTTTGAGCCCCTAAATCCACTTGGAAAGCCTCCGTTTTTGAGTTTGAAGTTTTTGAGGTATCATTGTCGGATTTTCAAGCGTTTTCCGCGATTCAAAACACGATGCAAGCTATCATTAACTATGATAATGAAATAGGAACAAGTCAGAAAGTTCCGAAATTGCTCAGATTGGAAGATTATCATAGTTGGGTGAAGCGATTCAATGCATATGTTGGTGCTAATGATGTTGATTTTTGGATATCTTACAATAATCTATACGAGTATCCAACAGGAACAAATGGAAGGCCAGTTTTGCAACAAAGTCTTACTGGTGAGCAAAAGAAGGCATATCAAGCAGAACAAAAAGCTTATGGTGCTTTAACAATGGCACTACCTTTCGACTTATTACATCAATTTTCTGCGTATACTTCTGCAAAAGAATTGTGAAATGCAATTCAGAAACGTTGTGAAGGAAATGATCAATTCAAGAAAAGCAAACAGAAGGTTCTAAAGAAAGAGTTCGACAATTTTAAGCATTATCCAAATGAGAATATTTCAAAGCTTATTACTCGGTTTTCACATTTATTAAGTGAAATGGCTTTAGTTGGCATCAAAAAGGAAGAAGCTGATTTGAAAGAGAAGTTACTAGAGGCATTACCTGAAAAATGGGAAAACTATGTAATGATGATTACTCATGATAAAGAATTCTCAGGGTTGTCATTCATCAATTTGATTGAGCAGATACAAGCAAGAGATATGGAGTTGAGCGTCAACAAGTCCATGCCTGCACAAGTACAGAATCCAGCTGCATATCGTGGTGAAAATGATTCTACGATAAATGCTAAAAAGTCAAACGTATTCAGTGAAGGTCCTCCTACTGCATTTATTGCTGGAAAATCTGAGACTTATGGTTATTCTCCAGGTTGTACTCCTACATGTTCAAATCAATCACCAAAGTCTAAAATTCCTGACAAGGCATCTGAGGATTTAGCTTCATTGCTATCTGCTTTTATCTCATCATCTAGTAGTTCAATTTTTGGGAAACTGAGAGAAGTTGATTTGGTTGCAAATGACTTAAGTGAGTTGGATGATGATCATTTAAATGAGTTAGATTTACAGGCAATTTGCTATGACTGTTGAAAGAGGTAAGAGATACATGAAGAAGCATGGGAAACAATCTTTTCTTCCAGGAGGAAAACTTGGATTGGATAAGTCCAAAGTTAGATGTTTCAAATGTTCACAAATTGGACATTTTGCTCGTGAATGTAAAAATCCGAAAACATATGTATCTTCGTCCTCAACAAACAATTCAAACTCGCAAGCTTTGATTTCACAAAAGGATGAAGGTTATGATTGGAATAAGGATATTGAAATAATGGAAGAGAAACAGAAACAGTTGGCATTAAATGCAACCAAACCTTTTTTGGTTTATGATAGTTCTCTAAATAAGTATGTCGAGTGGTATCCTGATGAATCTGCATTTCTTGCCGAAGTTGTAAAAAAGGAGGTAAATGATTCTATTTCAGAAACAAGTTCATGTGAAACAGTACTGGAAGATGGAGTTGCTGAACTTACAAAAGATTTACAAAAGAACTGTGAAGCATGTGTTGTTGCAAATGATAAATTTGAAACTTTGTTGAAAGATTATGGTTTGATAGCTGAAGAACTCAAAGTTGTGATAGCTGCTTTGGAATGTTCAAAACAAAGATGTGCCGATTTAGAAAAAGTCAATTCAGAGTTGGTGCAAGAAAAGGATAAATGGGTTACTGAATATGAGAATGAAAAAGTTGCTCATCTTGATGCAGTTCAAGATTTTGAGAATCTATTTGAAAAGAGTTATCCTGTTCAACAAAGGTATGAAAAAGCAAATGCGATTGCTGTTGAAGCTGCAGATAAAGTTTTAGAACTTCAAGAAGAACTTTCAAAGCTTCGAGATGAAAATGTTCAGATACGTGAAAAGAATGACATTTTAACAAAAGATGTTGCTTATTTTACTAAGAAGTGGGAGAAGGTTCATGCTGAGCTAATGGAGTTATGTGATACCAAAAGGCAACTGAAGGCTGAATACAATGAATTATCAGATGACTTTATTGGTACTCAGAAAGAGTTGTTGGCTGCTCAAGTCAAAATATCTGAGTTAAAAGTTGAGATTCTCGCTCTTCAAAAGCAAGTAAAGAATTCAGCTATGTCTCCTACATTCCTGAATTACATTTACAATCAGGAAAAGAGTGACGAAAGTGTGAAAGAAGAGGAATTACATTCTGTTCCAGCTCCGGTGGCTATATTAAATCCTCCATCTGTGTCACTTGATCCAAGAGCTGAATTGCAAGATTATTCTAAATTTGCAACTCCAACAACTAAGAAGAAAAACAAATCTAAGAAAGTGGAGAAGAAACTGGGTGAAGCTCCAAAGTTTGTTTCAACTTCCAAAGTTTTGGCAGAGGAAAAGATTTGTGAGAAAGTATATTATGTTTCTTCTTCAGCTCATGAAGAGGAAAAAGCTTTGATTAAGAATAACAAATTGAAGGCTATTAAAGATAAATTTACTAGCGAAGCTAAAGGAAGAAAAGCTCCAGAGTTTTCTTTAAATTCTTCAAAAGTCCACGGATACAAGCATAAAGGTCTTGGTTATGATTCTAAGGACGAAGTAGTTTCTCAAACACAACGACCAAAGAAAGTTGCTGGTTTAAACCAAAAGAACAAATCACAACAGCAGAAACGACTTGTTGTCAAATCAAAGAATGATCATTATTATTCTGGAGGGTCTTCTTATAGTTCTAGTTCTTCTCAACGAAGTCCATCTCCAAGGTATGATACTTCTGATGATTTCTTTGATTCATTCAGTTCCGAAAATATTTTTGGTTATCATGATGTGTTCAAACAGGACAAGAGAAATCTAAAGAATTTTGTTGATAAAAAACAAATTTTTGAATCAAATCTGGGTAGCAGTTCCCTTAATGTTTTTCACAGGAAGTGTTATGCATGTCGTAAACCAGGACATCTTACTGCTCAATGTCCTACGAATGCGAGTACTGACGCTTATGTGAACAAAACTGCTAAATATGTGGATTTAAATGGTCATATTTTTGATGAACCACAATCATTCAGGTCCCAATCAGCTAGTAAGCCGTCTTGGGCAAAGACGCAAGTTGATCTTTTTGTGGGTTCATTGAACAGTTTTCAATCGCCATTGATGTGGAAACCACGAGCTGTTTCATTGGCAAACAAAGACCATGTTGAAGACACCGGGCGACCCGAGGCTGTTGACTCGGGCCGATCCCCAAACCACTAATGTTTTATCTGGTGTCTGCAGGTTTCTTCAAGAAGATCTGTCATGCGTGTGTTGCTGATAGTGAAGAACTTGCCTAATTTAGTGTTTCAACGACATATCATTTTCAAATATTTTTTCAATCGATTTTTCCAAAACTAAAACTGCAACGTGTCAGTGTTGGTCGATCAATTTTCTTTCTTGTTCATATGTTTACATTTTTGTAGTTGTACATATTTTTAGGGGGAGAAAATTGAAAATTCAAAAAATAGTGTTTGTTTGAATTTTAGGGGGAGAAATTGGAAAAATATAACAAAAAAAATGGAAAATTGAGAAATTGATCCGACAAAAGCGAGAAATGATGGTACATCAGCATATATGTTATCTGCCATGGATAGATTAAGTCTAAAGGCTGTAGGTACTTGCATAATCTGTGAATGTGCATGACTAATCTGATATCCGCTAGTAAGATATAAACATAAAGCTTGCCTGATGATTCCAAAAATAGAATAAAGAGATATCCTGATGAATGCATGTTTTCATTTTGCAAAAATTTCAACTTGTTTGATTTTCTTTATTTTGTCAAACGATCGGCCTTTCTCTGCGTATCGAAAGATCGACCTGATTGGTGTTCGTTTGATGTTCTACTTTATTTTCTTTGGTGTTTCGTATAATCCATCGGACTTTCTCTGCGTATACGGAAGTATCGACCTGATTGTTGTTGGATTATACAACTTCAACTTGTTTTGCTTTCCTCAAGACCGACCAGATTGCTAGGTATTTGAGGTTCTGCTTTATTTTTGCATGACTCATCAAGGATGATTAAATCTCTAAGAAAATTTGCTTCTATTTGATAATCATGATAAGTTGCTAGTATTTCTGATAGAGTGGAGGCCGAGTTATCAGTGCATGATAAAATTACCTTAAGCATATCTGAAAACGATAAAAAATGATTGGTGCATGCTGAAATAAACATAAATGTTGTATTTGCGATTATCCTGGCTTGCATGCTGGTTAAGACCGAAATTGAAATGTGCTAGATGCATTATGTCTGATATGATCTCGTGTCGTGATCTTTCTCGCAAAATACCAAAAATAGAGTGTAATTTTGTATTGAATTTATTTTTCATTTTAGTAAAATTCAAAAAGATTTTTGGTGTGTTTTAGCATAACTTTGAAAAATCAAAAAGATTTTAGGTGTGTTTTGATCTAAAGTTTCTAAAAGCCAAAAAGATTTTATTTCTTAGTTGTTTTCGATTGATCAACACTTGATACAAAATCAAAATTTCAAAATCAATATCTTGGATTCTCAAAGAGAAGTTTTGCACCAAGATCAAATTATTTTTGAAAATTCAAAGAAAATCCGCGCTTTTGTCTTCTAAAGTGGCAGGTTCTGTGTGTCAAGACTCAAACATGGTGAAAGGGAGAGTTTGTTATATCTTTCACAAGTGGATCTTGAAGGTCAAAGATTTATTCAAGAATGATCCAGCCATGCTAGCTCTATTTCTGACAAGATTTCAAGTTGTAGATCGGATGCAACATTGTTGAAGATTGAAGACTGGAGATTTAGTTAGAAAAGATACATTACACGTTAAGGGGGAGTTTGTAGAAGCATATTCTTTTGCTACATTGTGTCTCGTGTATTGTATCTGTTTAGAGCTTGTGTGAGTCTAGTTAGGCTGCTGGGCGTACCACATGGTCCGCCGGATCAGTTGGTGCAGCGTACCAGTTGGTACGTTGGGTGATACGCCAGCCAGTCTAAGTTACCTATAAATAGGTAGCATGTGTAGAGAGTTTAAGACTTCTGAAGAACTTCTAGTCATATTCTACATTTCTGTGTGTGTTTCTGTGTGTGTGCTCTCATCTTCATCTCATTATCACGTGATTAGCAAACGATCCATCGCTCCATGCGTTTACAATAGTTGTGGTTACGAAAACTGATGTAACTTGAGAACCGTTAAGAGTTACGGAACCCAATATCAGCCAAAACGACCGTCTCGACGAGATCTAAACTTTTAGTTGCCTAACGGCTAGTACCCTCCATTTTGGAACCCAAAATACGCTTGGAAGACCTTCATTTTTTTAGTTTGAAGTTTTTAGAGTATCATTTTCGGTGAAAATGTCTGATTTTTAAGCGTTCGCTGCTATGCAAAGTGCAATGCAAACCATGCTCAACTTCGATAACAAAATTGGAACAAGCCAGAAAATTCCCAAATTGTTGAAGTTGGAATCAAAGGTTTTCTCCTTATATCAGCACAAATAATGTCGATTTATGGATTCTAATTCACAAGCTTTACATGCATCCACAGGAAGATGGAGATTTTAAACAAATTCACAATTTCGATGTCGCTGAAAGAAAACTCTATGAGCTTGAAGAAAAAGCTTTTGGTTATCTAACAATGGCTTTGCCTATTGAATTGTTGCATCTGTTTAGTACCTGCAAAAAGTCAAAACAGTTGTGGGACGCACTATCTGCAAGATGTGAATGCAATGATCAATACAAGAAGAGTAGAAGACAAGTGCTGAACAAAGAATTTGAAAATTTTCAACACTATGATAAAGAAAATATTCCTGCACTTGTATCCAGATTTTCACATCTAATCAGTGAAATGAAAGTGGTGAACTTTGAAAAGACCGATGAGGAACTGAAAGAGAAACTGATGGAAGCTTTACCAGCAAAGTGGGAGAATTATGTTCTACTACTTACTCATGATAAGGAATACTCAACATTTTCATTTCATGATTTAACCGGGAAGTTGCATACTAGAGAAATGGAAATGATGACATCCAACAAGTCAATTGCTCAATTACAAAATCCGGAATTATATCATGGTCAAAATTCTGCAAACATCAATGCAAAGTCTAAATCATCTAGTTTTGATTCATCAAATCCACCTCAAACAGCATTTGTTGCTGGTCATGGTTAAGAAATTATACAAATTCATCAAGAGGGTGTAACTTCACTATTCTAAATCATTCAAGTCAGACTTCATTTTCTGCAAAAACACCTGATGAACATTTGGCATTAATTTTTGCTCTATTATCTTCATATTATGGATTGTTGAATGGTGGTTTGACAACATATAACTTGATTGAAGAAGATTTTGATCAAATCGATCCAGATAATCTTGAACAAATGGATATTAATTGGCAACTTGCAATGTTAGCTCAAAGAGTTAAAAGATTCAAGAAGAAGACCGGATTTCAAAGTTTAAATCCGGATGGCAAGGTTGGCATAGATAAATCAAAGGAAAAATGTTTCAAATGTTCTAATTATGGACATTTTGCCCGTGAATGTTCGAAATCAAATGCTTCTTCATCAAATTTTCCAACATCTTTCGTATCTCAAGTCGATAAACAATATAACTGGGGACAAACTTCTGAGCCAATTGCTTTAACAACTATTACATCAGAGTCAAAATCACTAACATCGAATGAAGGTTATGATTAGGCTGCCGACTTTCCTGATGAGTCTGCACTTTTTGCTCCATCTACCGTGATTGCTCAAATTGTTCATAGTGATGATGAAGAAGACGTAACCGATTCCGAATCTAAAATAAGTGGTTCTGAAAATAGTGGCTATGAATCGATTTGTGAGTTTTGTTCTCACAAAGACAAAAAGATTCAAGCACTGATAAAAGAAAATAAGTTACTGGTTATTGGAAATAAAAGAAAGATAGAAGAGTTGACGGGTGAACAGAAAAAGTTGGGAGATCTAATTCAAGAATTGTCCTCTCAAAAAGCAAAGTTTTCAGATTTTCAGGCAGAGGTTGTTGAAAAAGAATGATGTTGATGATGTGTGTTTCAGATTTGGCTTCTTGTCGTTTACGAATGATGAAGGGGAGGAAGGTGCAGGGGAAGATGAGTGACCGGCCAAGTCTGTTATATAATATATATACATATATAATGAATGTAATGCTTATAATCAAATAAGTGTGTGTTCTCATGTATGACTAATGCAACTCTAGGGATATAGTTGGCCTACTTGCAAGACCTAGTTCACTATAACCAATGGCTCTGATACCAATCTGTCACACCCTCATAATCCACCTATGGAGTATAACCGCAAGGCGTGTGACAAACCAGGACCTGAGTCATTAGCCATACCAAACCAATGCAAAACTGTTTTAAAAGCAAACGCAATGTGGAAGCGTAAAAGTAAGTAGCGTTATTGCACAAAACACGCGCCCAAAACCTTAACGAAAGTAAATAACCCAAAATGGTTTAAACCGATTAATAAAGCCATATGAGATGCATGCATCCTAATCGTGCTCCGAATCTAGATACCTGAGAAAACATGCTAAAGTGTATCAACACAAAGGTTTATGAGTTCAAAGGTTTAAACAAAATGCAAGTTCAAGAGTTTGTAAAAATGTAATCACAGTTATATCGTTAGCTAGCTAAGCTGTGTTTCAATACCACTATGAGTTCGCAATTGAAGTGTGACTGTTTGTGTTTCTTGCCTTTCTGCCTTGTCTAACACGAACAAGGGCATTGATTAGGATAAATATTACACCCGTTTGACCTCCAGACAAGTTAGAGAAATAACTCGGGCGGGGTTTGTCAGACCCAGTAGTACTACTCAATACCTCCTCGCTATAATCCATATATTAACGGTCCAATATGTTAAGGACTTTTAAGTGTGTTATGTAAGCACATCAGTGGAAAGAGAGTATAACTGAATTACCAGATCTCAATGTTTGTAAGCATGTTTGTATGTATGTTTGTAAGCATGTTTGTATATATGTTTGTAAGCATGTTTTCTCTACCAAAGGAGATACTTAAAAAGCGGAGCAGTGAACTCACCTTAGGGTGCTCGGTAAGAGTTTGAAACCGAAAATGTAAACAGATGACTTCTTAAGAATCACCTAATTGTAAATGTGTGTGAGATTGCAGTGTAGAAACACTTAGACTAACTCAGTCGATCTTGTCGACACATTGGTGACTCGTTCAATTGTTATGTTGGTTTGTTCGGTTACACTTTTCAATTCTAGAAAGTTTCTATTTTAAGAAGGTTTCCAAATATAGCATATTCCTATAATTAGCAAGCGAGTACACGTTATACCTTTCTAGCATGCACCTAAATTGATTTAAAAGCGATTAACAAGAAGCACGTACGGTTCAAAAGTTTAAACATGCATAGCATAAGGTTTCCTAACATGTCGTGCTAACCAAATACACACGATAAGCAAAAATAATTACTCCAATCCTATTGTCACATGCTTCATGTAAGTTTTCTCTGTTTAGACATGTTAGACACGTACATGACCTTTAACGATCTAGTATGACTAACCAGTTTCCAAAGGTCACAAAATTAAATGATTTTTTTAACATGCAAGGTATGTTGTGGTGCCACTAAATCATTAAATATATATTTACCTACGCAAATACCTTTTTCCAAGAGTTTAATTATATCAATTGCGTGTCTTATTTTAAATCAAGTGGGACACTTTTCTTTAAATACAAGACCTGGCCATCAATAACCACCTTACATTACACACATTAATAAACCCTTGGAATGTGAGTAATGTGAATGAGTGAGGGCCAAATCATATTTTAAGTAATGTGAGTGAGGGCCAAATTAATTTGAAAAAAAAACAAAAAAAAATAAACTGTTGGGCGCTGGTTTAGAACCAGCGACCTCCCAGTCGCCACCAAGGAACCTTACCACCAGACCAACTTTACAAATTTGTTATTCATCCAGTTCCCTACATATTTAATCACACAAATTCTGGTGTCATCTTCCCCACACTAAATTTTTAACCCGCCAAGCTTCCATTAATGAACCAGAATGTCCAGAGCCCGTCCCTCACGAAGCAGACGAGTGAAGGCACATATACATATACATATACATATACATACTACATATACTCATATACATATACATATACATATACATATACATATACATACACATATACATACACATATACATACACATATACATACACATATACATACACATATACATACACATATACATACACATATACATATACTATACTCACATATACATACCTATCATATACATATACTATCATATACATATACATATACATATACATATACATATACATATACATATACATATACATATACATATACATGATAAACACATAGCAAAGTCGGATTAAAGGACTAAGTGATTTAAAACTTCACGTGTGTCAATGGGAAGAGAAAAACGATTCATGAACGGCGCAACAATATCGACTACTAGCATGCATAAACCCTAACAGATTTAGAATTTATGACTCATCTAATGTTTTCGAAAACTTGCACAGATGGTACCTTCAGTTCGTGAGTTAGAGAGATTCTGAGGGTGTGCTCGTGACTCGTGATCTTCGTTGCTTGCTCATACGCTACTCGCGATCGCCGCTGATTCAAATCAACAGGGAGTGTCAATATCGAGATGATGAGGAGTATGAGTCCTCTGCCGTAATTAATTTATTTATTATACTTACCATTTCATCCCTAAATACATTAGTGAAACATTAACCTCTAATCACATAGGAATATATAACATGAAATCATGCTCATAAAACACGGTTACCATGCTAGGTCACGTAAGATCACATAATCAAAAGTTATACAAATTTGGCTCGTTCATTTAGCATTTTATCAAATAGTCAACCAGCATTCAGAACCAACTCGTGTGTGAGTGTTTGTGGACTCGATGACACATCTAACAATCCTATTAGATGTATGAATGCATGTATGTTTGTTATAAGTAGTTGTTCGTGTTTTTCCAGAAAAACCACCTGAATTTACCGGGTGTCACAAAAGAACAAAGAAATTGGTATCTTCCTGTATTATGAATGGAAAAAGGTACAATATAAGAGCTACTCTACTACCTATTTATAGCTAAAACTTGAATAAAATCACATGCTAAATGACCCCTTAGCTGATGGATAACCCATTTTCCCGTGAACCGCTGACCCGTTTAACAAATCGATTAACCCAACATTGTTTATGTATTTGAGCAACCCCTATTTATGTTATGAGATATTTATGAGATATTTAACGGTTTTGTGTAGAGATTTTAGGACAGCCTTATGATTTTCCGTTGTAACAGTCTTATTGGGTTTTGGTTTAATGTCTGCACTTAATAATCCATATGTTAAAAGTAGCATTGTTATTGTCATTAAGTGTTAAAGTTTATATGTGCAGGTGTTGGATTTCGTCTATGCTGATCCTCTTTTGAATGTATACCTTATTCCATACAACTTATATTTGCATTTCCTGTTGATGGAGGTCACTGTTGGTGCTATTCTGAATGAAAGTCTCATTGTTGGTGTTATTCTTATTGAGTGTTTGCTTTATATCTGTGTGTGTATTTATAAGGATCTCTAACATCTTTTACAGATTATCATTTAGCTGAATTATGATATGTTTTCATGTCGATGAGCGTTTTCTTTCAGTCGTATATTTGGTGTAGCAGAATGGAACATGTATACTCATTTTTAATCTAATAAATTTGAGGCTGCTCCTTTGTATTTGGTTCATTGTAAGCTCTATTTTGTAATCTGTATGGTTTTTTTCATGTTGTTTTAGTTAGCTTTTTAGTGTTCTGCTACTTAACATATGTGTAGGTAGCAATGCTCGAACAAGCCAATAAGTGATTCAAACATGGGGAAGTCGTCGCAACGCGCGGCGGATCACCACCTAGTTTATTATAACTTAGAATCGTTTGAATAATGATAACTATTTACATTCAGGTTCGGTTCGATTGTTTCTAGGGCAGTTCAGCCTATGATATCTTCATAAGGTGGTACTACTGATGGAAGTCTTGTAGTTGTATCATTTTTAGATGAGTTTTGATTAGAAATTTATGTATTTAGCATGTAAATTGAAAACTATGTATGGATCTTGAATTGTTATTGCTAATATCATTTGTTTTTTTATGTTTTTTTATGTTTATTATCGTTTTTATTTACAAAAATAATGAAAATAAAATCTCTAATTACACGAAATGGTCATGCTTGCAGTTATTAATGCGTGACTATATGATAGAAATGGCCACATATATGATAAATTAATGTGACTATATGATAGAAACGATCACGTTTTATTGTTATAAATATGTGGCCATTGTTTACCTTTAGCCACGCTTCTCAGATGGAATGCTTGATTCCAACAACCTTTTAGCCACGTTTAACAAAAATTCATGTGGTCGTTGCTACCCTTTAGCCACGCTTATAAAAAACTCATGTGGCCGTTGCTACCTTTTAGCCACACATTTCAGATAAAATGCTTGATTCCAGCAACCTTTTGCCAAGTTTTTTTTAAATTTATGTGGTCGTTCCCTCCTTTTAGCCATGCTTTTCAGATGGAATGCTTAATTCCAGCAACCTTTTGCAATGTTTTTTAAAAATAAGCGTGGCTAAAACAAACTTTTTAGCAAATTCATGTGGCCATTGCTACCCTTTAGCGACGCTTATAGAAAATTCATGTGGTTGTTGCTACCCTTTAGCCATGCTTTTAGAAAATTCACGTGGTCGATGCTACCTTTTAGCCATAAATTTCTGATGGAATGCCTGATTTCAACAAAAATATTGATACTTTTAGCCACGATTTTTAGTTGCTACAGTCACTAATCTTCAAGTGTGGCCGTATGGTACCTATAGTCACATGACCTTTTGTATCGATTGAAATGGAAAGAAAAAGCGTGGCCAAAGGGTTTTAGCCACGTTTTGTTCAGTGGCTAAAGGTCGTTTTTGACGTAGTGTACCAAATTTTTTCCAATTATGAAATAAACTTAGGGCTTTCTTAAAACACATTATTTTAGGATTACCTACAAAAATTCAGACCCTAATTCCCACCTAATCACCCAATTTTATCAAAACAAGCTCAAGAACTCTAATTTTAACACATTTTAAAATATACTTAGAGATCGATTTAGCCAAAACTGAAAGAGGTTATTTAATCCTTACCTAATGATGCTTAACTGCAGAAATTCAGCTCTTGATTCGTCTTGAGCAGCTCGAATTCGACAGAAGAAGTTTTCTGGTTGTAAAGAGGGTTTTTCGGGTTTGTTTTCACGAATTGGTGCCTGATGTCGATGAAAGGGAGCTGCTATTTATACTGGTTGAGATCGCCTAGTATCCCTCCACGTCGTATGATGAGTATTTTTGCCGAAATCAACACATAAGGGGTTCAATCGTGGAGAAAAAGGAAGAAGACGTGGGTTGATTCTGACCTGGTACAAATCGCATATCACGAAAGAATGAGGCCAGGGCTTCGCGTACCGCGAGCCACTTTGGCAGAATGACAATTTTGTTCCCCTGGACTTTATATTTACAGTTTTAACCCCTAAACTTCTACCGATTGTTATTTTATGCTATAAAACACTTAAGGGTATATTTCTAAGGGGTTTTAATGTCACACCCCCAAATTAACCACTAACGGAGTTTATACCGTTAAGGGGTGCGACCAGACCAGGACCACAACCATTAGTTACAAATACTAAACGAATCAGAGTAAAGTCCAAACATTAATAATAAAACAGTTTAACAGTACGCAGCGGAAAATCATTGTCTTTAGCACTAACCACGTGCTTTACAAAATCAGTGTTTTAAATTCTCAATTAAGTTTAACTAAAAATAAGATGTCTTCGTGTGCCATGCCAACCCGCTCCGGATACTCCTTAGCGATCTGCAAAAGTTTAAACCACGCAAGTGTCAACCTAACGGTTGGTGAGTTCACAGTGGGCTTGTCATGCATTGGCCCGGTCTCATAAATCATGATCGTGTAAACGTATTCTTATGTACAATTATTTGTGAAAAGCAATGCTTGTGATAACCAAAATCATAGTATCGTGGTTTAGTAAAAGTATTGTCCGTAACCTACGTTATCGGGTATGTACTAGTTTGTATAGTTAAAGTGCTCAACCGATATCGCGGGTAGCTAATCCGTTGTTCCATGCACTAAGGAAGTTTGTACCAAAGCTGACCATAAATTATTGTAGTGGCCGTGCCATCAGGTTCTGCGGACCTACGTCATCGCGGATTTGCCTCCCCCGTGTCCTCTCGGGATCACGGTCAGATAGGCTGATATTGTACCTCCGTGCACTCCCCGTGCCACGGGGCGGAGTTTGTCAAACTCCAGTAGATCTACCCAACATCCCCTCGCTTTACAATTAATGGTACAATTTAGTTGAGGACTTTTAAGTTTCAAGGCATCCTTAGAAATCATGTGATATCATGTGGTTTAGACTTTAACCTACACTAGCCATATTAAGAACGGTTTACCGGATTCTCATGAATCTCAAAAGTGTTTTCAGTTTCGTTTTAGAAATAGTTGTTTAAGTAATTCGCATGTGCTTCCCATAAAGCACTTCAAGTTCATCAAGTGGGTGCCGCGCACTCCAAGTTTTCAAGTTCATCAGGGAGGTGCATAGCACTCTCGAAGTTGTCAGCATTGTTTTTCATTTAGTTATTCGGTGTGACCCAAACGGGTTCACGGTGATTGGGTTAGTGACACTCACCTTGGGTTGCACTGCTACACTTGCTATATAATCCAAGTTTGCTTAACGAAGACCTATGAACACGTTTAGGTCTTAAGTATTAGTTTTGCGTCTAATCTTCACTTAACGTCATTATGGCCCATAACATAGCACGTTGGAACTATGACTCGACATACAGACACACGACACCGATGGTTGATCATAGACAAGGGTTCATATACATCAGAAATCAAAGCATGTATCATCATAGCATAATCATGTAGGTCATGGTAGAACATTCAAATAAATTGCACAAGTTTGGATTCTGGTCTCAATTTCGCTAGCAGTTTCGCTAGGCAGTTTCGCTGTGTGCACCGGCAGCACTTTCGCTAGGCAATACCCGATGACACAGTTTCGCTAGGCTAGTTTCGCTCGAAACTGTTGGCACAGTTTCGCTAGCCTAGTTTCGCCCGAAACTGGTTTGAACTTTCGTTCAGGGAATTTCGCTCGGTAGATTCGCTCGAGCTGGTCTGATTGGTTTACCCGGCGACACTGCAGTTTTGCTGCATAGTGTCGCTGGTTGAAGATTCACATAATTTCGCTGGACAATTTCGCCCAGAGAACACCGTAGTTTCGCTAGTCGCGAAAAACTTACGGATCAGCCTAAAAATCAATCTAACAGTCCCCATACTTCATGTAATTCAGTATATAGCATGCATAGTCAATTACCAACATCATAGAAGCAGTTTAGACACCTTATTCATGTATTTTCATCATCAAATCACCAAAATACATTTAAAACCCTAAAATGACTAAAATGGCATAAATCTTCATTATGGATGGATTTCACACGTAAAGTTACTGACTTTATTGTAGATCTATCATTCCTAAACGACATATCAGAAGATCAAGTGATTCTATGAAGATCTAAGCATGCTTTTTAAGAAAACACATAGAAAACATAAAAATGGTGGTTTTGGGACTCACGGTTCGATCTCCAAGCTTGATGGATGATGGTTCGGGGCTGAGATCTCGATGGCTCGGTGTGAATCTCGACTGACCAGATTTCCAGGAGAAAGATGGAGTGTGTGTGTGTGTTTTTGTGTAAAGGAGGCAAATGGAGAAACTAGGGTTCATTAAGATATTATATATCAGAGGCTAGTTTCGCTGGCAGTTTCGCTGGCCAGGCGAAACTAGCTCTGGTAGTCAGAGGGTAGACTAGCCGGGCGACACTATAGTTTCGCCCGGTAGTTTCGCTGGAAACCCGAAAGTGACTAGTTTACATTTTAAGCAAGATAAGTACAGTTCATGGGTTGTCAAGCTATTCACAATACTAAATCATGTATTTAAATCACATTGCACATAATGACTATAAGTAATGAACACATAACACATATGGGCGGGTTTGGTGATCAACCAAAGGTCGTGGACGTATTCGGCCTAGTTAAGCATTAGTTACTAAGTTAACACTTATAACGTAACTAACGGAATTGTCTAACGGAAGTAAACCTTGAAATTCTCGGATGTCACATCATCCCCTTGTAATTGGAATTTTCGTCCCGAAAATTATTCTTGCGTCGTAGCGTTCGCAGCCTCGGCTGTCGTTGTTGCTGGGGAAAGAAAGTAAAAGTTTTAGGGTCGTCACATCCTCCTCCTGTTAAAGGAATTTTGGTCCCCAAAATTAAATCATACCTTGAGTTTCTGTGGACGTTTGCTCGAACAAGTGAGGATACTTTTTCTTCATTTGATCCTCTCGTTCCCAAGTATATTCAGGTCCACGCCTTGAGTTCCATCGCACCTTGACGATCGGAATCTTGCTACGTTTGAGGGCTTTCTCCTCGCGTCCCATGATATCTACCGGTTGCTCGATAAATCTCAGATGTTCATCAATTTCCAATTCCTCCAAAGGAATTATTTCAGTATCTTCAGCCAGACATTTCTTCAGGTTTGAGACGTGAAACACGTTGTGAACTCCATCGAGTTCTGCAGGGAGTTGTAATCGGTAGGCCACCGGGCCTACTTCCCCAATGATTTCAAAAGGACCGATGTAGCGAGGGTTCAACTTTCCACGCTTTCCGAAGCGTATCACTCCCTTCCAGGGAGATACCTTTAATAGTACCTTGTCGCCTACCTCGAACTTCAAAGGTTTACGGCGTTTTTCGGCATAACTCTTTTGTCTGTCACGTGCTGCGGCTATCCGTTTTCTGATTTGAATGATCCGTTCAGTTGTATCATGAATGAGTTCTGGTCCGGTGAGTCCCTTCTCACCCGTTTCGGCCCAACACATGGGCGATCTACATTTTCTGCCATAAAGAGCTTCAAAAGGTGCAGCACCGATACTTGAATGATAACTGTTGTTGTAGGAGAACTCCACCAACGGAAGGTGAGCCTCCCAGTCTTTACCGAAGTCGAGAACGCAAGCTCGGAGCATGTCTTCTAAAGTCTGAATAGTTCGTTCCGTCTGACCATCGGTCTGCGGGTGATAGGCTGTACTCATATCCAGTCTAGTTCCCAGTGCTTCTTGCATAGATTGCCACAATCGGGAAGTAAATCGAGGATCTCTATCGGAGATAATAGTCTTAGGCACTCCATGCCGTGCCACAATTCGGTCAATATACAGCTTCGTTAACTTATCCATATTGTCATTCTCCCTCATTGGAATAAAGTGTGCAGATTTGGTTAATCGATCAATGATAACCCAAATCGCATCCGGTCGATTCGATCGATGTGGTAGTCCCGTTACAAAATCCATGGAGATATCCTCCCATTTCCATTCTGGGATCTTTGGTTGTTGCAATAGCCCAGAAGGCTTTTGGTACTCGATCTTAACTCTTGAGCACGTTAAACACTTAGCCACATATCGCTCGATGTCGGCTTTCATATTCGGCCACCAATACAAACCCTTTAAATCTTGGTACATTTTATCCGATCCAGGGTGCACCGAATACCTTGACTTGTGAGCCTCGTCCATCACGAGTTCACGGAGATTTCCAAGTAGAGGAACCCAAATTCTGTCATTATAATACCTGAGTCCGTCGGTCTTAACCTCAGAGTTACCATCTACACCACGCAGTGCTTCAGCTACGAAGTTTTCTTCCTTCAAGGCTTCTCGTTGGGCATCGCGGATCCGATCCGGCAATCCCGTGTGGATGGTAAGTTGCAGCGCTCGTACTCGTCGAGGCTTTTCATACTCCTTTCGACTTAAGGCATCAGCCACAACATTGGCTTTTCCCGGGTGATACTTAATTGCTAAGTCATAATCATTCAGTAGTTCGACCCACCGTCGCTGTCGCATATTTAGATCCTTCTGTTCAAAGATGTGTTGTAAGCTTTTGTGGTCGGTAAATATTGTGCACTTTGTTCCGTAGAGATAATGTCTCCAAATCTTGAGTGCATGAATAACGGCTCCTAATTCCAAATCATGCGTTGTATAATTCTTCTCAGTATCCTTCAGTTGCCTGGACCCGTAGGCAATCACTTTGTCCCGTTGCATCAACACGCAACCGAGTCCTTGAATGGATGCATCACAGTAAACTACAAAGTCGTCAACCCCATCGGGTAACGCGAGAATCGGAGCTGAACATAACATATCTTTAAGAGTTTGAAACGCGCGTTCTTCTTTTTCACCCCATCTATATTGTACTCCTTTGTGCGTTAAAGCTGTTAAGGGTTGAGCCAATTGCGAGAATCCCTTAATGAATCTGCGGTAATATCCGGCAAGTCCCAAAAATTGTCGGATTTCGGTCGGCGCTCTCGGAGTAGACCAATTCTTGATAGCTTCCACTTTAGCTGGGTCGACGTGAATTCCATTCTGATCGACAATGTGTCCAAGAAACTGGACTTCGCGAATCCAAAAATCGCACTTCGAAAACTTAGCGTAAGGCTGTTCCTTGCGGAGTAATTCCAAAATAAGTCGTAGGTGCTCCTCGTGTTCTTCCTTTGTCTTGGAGTAGATCAAAATATCGTCAATGAAAACTATCACAAACTTGTCGAGGTACGGCTTGCACACTCGATTCATCAGATCCATAAATACGGCAGGTGCATTAGTTAGCCCAAACGGCATAACTAGAAATTCGAAATGACCGTAGCGAGTTCTGAAAGCAGTCTTGGGGACATCCTCATCTCGAACGCGAAGTTGGTGATATCCAGACCGTAGATCAATCTTTGAAAAGTAGCTTGAACCTTGTAGCTGATCGAAGAGATCGTCGATTCGAGGAAGTGGATACCGATTCTTGATCGTAACCTTGTTAAGCTCTCGGTAGTCAATACACATTCGGAACGTTCCATCCTTCTTCTTAACAAATAATACTGGTGCTCCCCATGGAGACGAACTTGGACGAATAAACCCTTTGTCGAGTAACTCTTAAAGTTGCGCGGAGAGTTCGTTGAGTTCGCTTACCGCCAAACGGTAAGGTGCGCGTGCAATCGGAGACGCTCCAGGAACTAAGTCGATTCCAAACTCTACTTGTCGAAATGGAGGCAAACCAGGCAGATCTTCAGGAAATACATCTTGGAAGTCGCGGACTATCGGGTAGTCGTCGATTCTGCGCTCGGGAAGTGTCGTGTCAGTGACGTTTGCGAGAATCGCGAAGTGACCTTTACGAAGGCACTTTTGAGCTTTGAGAAAAGAAATAATACCGGTGACTGTTCCACCTTTTTCACCTTGAACTGTTAACACTTCACCGTCCTTGAGTGGAATACGAACCACTTTTTCTTTACATATGATTTCAGCTCGGTTTTCAGATAACCAATCCATTCCTATTATAACATCAAAACTACCAATCGGGAAAGGCATAAGATCGATTCCTAACGTATGGCCAGCTAGTTCTAACTTACAGTCCTTAACTATCTGGGTCGTATCATGAAGTTTACCATTTGCTAGCTCTACCACATACTTAGCATCTAAGGCAATAGGTTTAGCATTAATCAACTTAGCAAATTTAGTGGAAATAAAGCTTCTTTCAGCACCAGAATCAAACAATACAGTAGCAAAGAAACCATTAAGGATGAATTTACCGTTAATCACGTTGGCATCATTGCGAGCTTCACCTTGACCCATAACAAAAGCCCTTCCTCTGCCATTTCCGCCATTCCCGTTATTATTCCCGTTGCCATTACCTCCACCATTACCATTCCCACCGTTGTTTCCTTGATTACCATTACCCTGCCTTCTTAACTGCGGGCAGTCCCTTTTAATGTGGCCTTGAGCACCACATTCAAAACAGCCACGGGCTCCACCATTATTGTTCTGATTATTTCCTTGCCCGTTACGGTTGTTCCCATAGTTGTTGCCATGATTGTTGCTGTTTTGCCTTAGGCGGTTTTGTTGCTCAGGAAGGATTGTCCAACAGTCCTTCGCCTCATGGCTTTTCTTGCCACACCTTTCACAGTTCAAATTCTTTCTACAAACACCAGCATGATGTTTCCCACACTTGTTGCACAGAGGCAGGTTACCTTTGTAGTTGCTTTGCCCATTGCCGCCCTGGCGGTAGTTACCACTGTTGTTCCCAGACCTTTTGCTTTGACCTTGGGAGTTATAGGACCTCCCAGTGCTGTTTCCCACACTCTGATTGTTCATTGAGTTTTCAGGAGCTTCATCATCAGCTTTTCTCTTGCCACTAAGGGCAGTCTTCTCAGTGGCCTTTGCAGGTAGTGTACCCTTCTCAACCTCCTGATCAGTAAGTTTGTGAGCCAAACGGATGGCTTGCTGCACGGTTGCGGGGTTGCTGGCAGTCACCAGTCCTTTGATTTGAGGCGCGAGGCCTTCCAGATAACGCTCAATGCGTTTGAACTCAGCATCAACCATTGTGGGGCACAAGACCGCGTACTCATGGTAACGCGCAGTATATTGCTCAACTTCAGACCCAACCATCTTCAGATTCAAGAATTCGCCCTCTAACTTCTTCACTTGGTCACGGGGACAGTACTCCTCCATAATCAGTTCCTTAAATGCTTCCCATTGCATGTTATTAGCCGCATCAATCCCAATCATCTGGATTTCGGCATTCCACCAGGAGAGTGCAGCTCCCTCAAAGGTACCAGTAGCAAACTTCACCTTGCTTTCAGCCGGGCAATTACACATGGAGAAGACCTTTTCAGACTTCTCGATCCACCTGAGGAGTCCTACCGCTCCTTCTTCGCTGGAAAACGTTATCGGCTTGCAGTCCATGAAGGACTTAAACGTGCAGTGGTGTTGGTTTCCTGATGCAATAATAGTTCGGGTTTTAAATTTAAACAGGTCAAAATATAATCGCTTTGTGCCTTAACCGGCATAATAATTACCCTGAGCGGCATATGCAGCTTGGACGGCTGCCACCGCGGCTTGCACGTGTTCGTTAATCATCGCTTGCAGCTGTGCAGGTGTCATGTTAATGTTGTTCCTTCCGTGTCCTCTTCCAGACATCTTGCTGAACAGTTAAAGTAGCCAGTGTTCAGTCACAATTATACTTTATACATATCCCATAATATGCATAATAACAATTTCCCGTTATCCCACTATTAGTCCAGAAAAATTTTGTGCAAAATCGAGGCGTCATCGGAGAACGTCGGAAGTCGTAAGTAGCTATCGCCGAAAGTCGGCTTCCCCATAAAAGTCACCGTCGGCGTAGTCATCGCAGTAGAAATCAGGACGTAGCGTGTAGCACCATTTCGTTGTCGCTTTCCCCCGGCATAGTGCGCGCATTTGCGTTCGCGTTTCGTATTCGTGTGAAAATTTTCCTAAGGTTTTCCGTTAGACTTCCTAGACATGGTCTATATATATTTATATATATATATATATATATACATACGTACTAAGCTTTTACTTACACAGCAGAGCGAGTATCCCAGGTTGGCACGTAATTATTTTGGTTTTGGGAATTTGTTTGTTCATTTGTAACTAAGGTTTTCAAGTTGCAGTTTCCAAATCGTTTTCAAAATTGATTCCAGTTCTCTGCAACTTATGGCTCTGATACCAATCTGTCACACCCCCAAATTAACCACTAACGGAGTTTATACCGTTAAGGGGTGCGACCAGACCAGGACCACAACCATTAGTTACAAATACTAAACGAATCAGAGTAAAGTCCAAACATTAATAATAAAACAGTTTAACAGTACGCAGCGGAAAATCATTGTCTTTAGCACTAACCACGTGCTTTACAAAATCAGTGTTTTAAATTCTCAATTAAGTTTAACTAAAAATAAGATGTCTTCGTGTGCCATGCCAACCCGCTCCGGATACTCCTTAGCGATCTGCAAAAGTTTAAACCACGCAAGTGTCAACCTAACGGTTGGTGAGTTCACAGTGGGCTTGTCATGCATTGGCCCGGTCTCATAAATCATGATCGTGTAAACGTATTCTTATGTACAATTATTTGTGAAAAGCAATGCTTGTGATAACCAAAATCATAGTATCGTGGTTTAGTAAAAGTATTGTCCGTAACCTACGTTATCGGGTATGTACTAGTTTGTATAGTTAAAGTGCTCAACCGATATCGCGGGTAGCTAATCCGTTGTTCCATGCACTAAGGAAGTTTGTACCAAAGCTGACCATAAATTATTGTAGTGGCCGTGCCATCAGGTTCTGCGGACCTACGTCATCGCGGATTTGCCTCCCCCGTGTCCTCTCGGGATCACGGTCAGATAGGCTGATATTGTACCTCCGTGCACTCCCCGTGCCACGGGGCGGAGTTTGTCAAACTCCAGTAGATCTACCCAACATCCCCTCGCTTTACAATTAATGGTACAATTTAATTGAGGACTTTTAAGTTTCAAGGCATCCTTAGAAATCATGTGATATCATGTGGTTTAGACTTTAACCTACACTAGCCATATTAAAACGGTTTACCGGATTCTCATGAATCTCAAAAGTGTTTTCAGTTTCGTTTTAGAAATAGTTGTTTAAGTAATTCGCATGTGCTTCCCATGAAGCACTTCAAGTTCATCAAGTGGGTGCCGAGCACTCCAAGTTTTCAAGTTCATCAGGGAGGTGCATAGCACTCTCGAAGTTGTCAGCATTGTTTTTCATTTAGTTATTCGGTGTGACCCAAACGGGTTCACGGTGATTGGGTTAGTGACACTCACCTTGGGTTGCACTGCTACACTTGCTATATAATCCAAGTTTGCTTAACGAAGACCTATGAACACGTTTAGGTCTTAAGTATTAGTTTTGCGTCTAATCTTCACTTAACGTCACTATGGCCCATAACATAGCACGTTGGAACTATGACTCGACATACAGACACACGACACCGATGGTTGATCATAGACAAGGGTTCATATACATCAGAAATCAAAGCATGTATC
The DNA here is from genome assembly GCA_039602395.1 of Deinandra increscens subsp. villosa. NCBI lineage: Eukaryota > Viridiplantae > Streptophyta > Magnoliopsida > Asterales > Asteraceae > Deinandra > Deinandra increscens. The sequence goes on from JBCNJP010000010.1 coordinate 51,816,728, forward strand.
ATCATAGCATAATCATGTAGGTCATGGTAGAACATTCAAATAAATTGCACAAGTTTGGATTCTGGTCTCAATTTCGCTAGCAGTTTCGCTAGGCAGTTTCGCTGTGTGCACCGGCAGCACTTTCGCTAGGCAATACCCGATGACACAGTTTCGCTAGGCTAGTTTCGCTCGAAACTGTTGGCACAGTTTCGCTAGCCTAGTTTCGCCCGAAACTGGTTTGAACTTTCGTTCAGGGAATTTCGCTCGGTAGATTCGCTCGAGCTGGTCTGATTGGTTTACCCGGCGACACTGCAGTTTCGCTGCATAGTGTCGCTGGTTGAAGATTCACATAATTTCGCTGGACAATTTCGCCCAGAGAACACCGTAGTTTCGCTAGTCGCGAAAAACTTACGGATCAGCCTAAAAATCAATCTAACAGTCCCCATACTTCATGTAATTCAGTATATAGCATGCATAGTCAATTACCAACATCATAGAAGCAGTTTAGACACCTTATTCATGTATTTTCATCATCAAATCACCAAAATACATTTAAAACCCTAAAATGACTAAAATGGCATAAATCTTCATTATGGATGGATTTCACACGTAAAGTTACTGACTTTATTGTAGATCTATCATTCCTAAACGACATATCAGAAGATCAAGTGATTCTATGAAGATCTAAGCATGCATTTTAAGAAAACACATAGAAAACATAAAAATGGTGGTTTTGGGACTCACGGTTCGATCTCCAAGCTTGATGGATGATGGTTCGGGGCTGAGATCTCGATGGCTCGGTGTGAATCTCGACTGACCAGATTTCCAGGAGAAAGATGGAGTGTGTGTGTGTTTTTGTGTAAAGGAGGCAAATGGAGAAACTAGGGTTCATTAAGATATTATATATCAGAGGCTAGTTTCGCTGGCAGTTTCGCTGGCCAGGCGAAACTGGCTCTGGTAGTCAGAGGGTAGACTAGCCGGGCGACACTATAGTTTCGCCCGGTAGTTTCGCTGGAAACCCGAAAGTGACTAGTTTACATTTTAAGCAAGATAAGTACAGTTCATGGGTTGTCAAGCTATTCACAATACTAAATCATGTATTTAAATCACATTGCACATAATGACTATAAGTAATGAACACATAACACATATGGGCGGGTTTGGTGATCAACCAAAGGTCGTGGACGTATTCGGCCTAGTTAAGCATTAGTTACTAAGTTAACACTTATAACGTAACTAACGGAATTGTCTAACGGAAGTAAACCTTGAAATTCTCGGATGTCACATTTAAGGCTCATGATATGTACGATAATATACATATACATACGTTTATATATTTACAATAATTATACTTTTAGTCCTCCAATTTCTATTTAATGCATATTAACCCTTTTTCTTTTGATGTGGTTATTATTTCAAGTCCTAAAACTTTCCTAAATATATTTCTAATATTCTTGAAGGTTCGGTTACGTATAACGAGGATTATAATTACATATTTGTATATATATACTATATATATTTATCCATTTTCTTTCTCGTTAACTATTATTTGTGTATTTTTCACATACGAATGTATTTACTAAGCCTATAATAAATACATATACATCAATACTTTATCATTGATGATTTTAAATACGTATATTTATATTTTAGTCACGTATTCATACATTTTATCAATAGTTCACCGTGTTATCTTTTAGATACGTATTCACTACGTATTCATCTACTTGGATTATCATCACATATATTTCACATGTATTTACATATAAACACATATAACATGATATTTTAAACACGTATAATCACGTCTTTCTATTATATATATATATATATATTATTATATATAGTCACATATTTACCAATTTATGAAATTTTGGGATATTACAACTCTACCCCCCCCCCCCTAAACAAGGTTTTGTCCTCGAAACCTGTTTAACCCGCAATCACTCAAGATGGAAATCTCTCAACTCGCCCTTTTCTTTCCTAGGTTAGTATGGAATCTTACCTGTGTATCTATCGAAGTCTAGATGTACGAACTGTTTCGTTTAGAGCTTTCTTCTTATTCCGACTTGTCTGTTCGTTGAATTTCTTCAAAACTGCTAATTCTTCGGGATGATGTGTCTCCGTGAGATTTCTCATGCCCAGCTTCACCTTTGCGTACACCAAACGTCTGTCTTCATGCTGCATGCCCTAATATCTATTACTTATCCAATAAACCGGTTTTAGACCTCTGATACATAACCTTGTATAAATAACGCCTCCGTCTTTTGAGTGTAAACGTCATTGCTCCGAATCGTCAAGCTTGTCCACATATCGGTATTTGTCTTGAGATCATCTAGCTTGAGGGTTTATATTTGTCCTAAGGAAGACGTAATCCTAAGCTGTTCAAGGTAGCATGATAATGGGATTCCTTGACAATGCTTCTCCTATTCTACGCTAGAATTCTTCCTCAAGTAGCTCGTCTAATCATCATGTGGATTCTTCCCGCCATTTTTTGAAGTACAACATCTCCTGGGACGTAAGTTCTTCTTGGCCTACTCCGGACCTTCATACTCCTAATGCTTTTTCTGGTTTGGACAACGGTTAACAAAGCAATCTTCTTGCCTATACCTATAGTATCGGTCGTTCCCGTTCATGTATTCTCTAATTGATTCTCCTTGCACTCGTATTTCCTAAGCTCGTCGTTGATTCTTGATTCATCGTGTGGTAGCCTCCGCCATTCTTCTTTGAATTATTCTTAACTTTGACTGCTTTCGTTTCGAGTCTTTCGGCCTATCGCCTATAGTGATTTTCTATGGTCTTCTAAAGGTAGCAACGTAGCTTGGAACATTGTTTCCACTACTTCTCCCATAGCAACTCTCATTTCTCCTTCACCGTGACTGCGTCTATCTGCAATCGTGTCTTCAGTTGTCTTGCTTAAGGTGACATTTCAGAACTTATGTGATGTAGTGTCTCCAAATTTTTGAATTCATAATAATTATATACGTGCACTTATATAATTATGGTGCGTTCAAAACCTAGTTACTTTCCACCGCACTTATCCTTAGTGTCCACACTTTACTCCTTCGTTTTCGCTGATAACTCTAAGTTAAAAATCTTGTACGGATCTTCTTCGTGTTACTAACCAGATATCATAGTTATTAACTAACCTACCCCGCACTTGGCCACATAACAATTAGCACTTAGGATTTGTTTATATGGCGAATACCAAATTGCAGTGGCCAACCACAATCGTGTATTTTCCATATTCAAATACCACAAGTCCTACCTATTATGTTCCTTATGCGTTTTATTCTATCCTGGCTGGCATCTATATTTCCTATCTCAACTTACTTTACCCAAAGTCCTAGTTTAAGTCTAGGTACCGCGCTTGTACCTAAATCTCTTAAACCAAGCTCTGATACCAACTTATGACGCCCACTCCCAAACTTGGCGCCAGGAAGGGTCACGTGTCGGATTTTCTCATGAACACATGGCACATTAGAGATATTAAGCAGCGGAAAATTTAAAACTTTTATTTATATAAGCCAAGTACTACATTAAGAGAGATATTGTACATAACTACAACTAATATAATAACGAAATCTATAACTAAGCCAGCTTGCCAGAACCTCTTCCTTGATAGTTTTCCCGATTATCCCGTCTGTGCCTTTACTTCTAAACGTCTCTGCAGAACCTAGCATACATATTATTAAAAAGTCAGCTTACTCTGGTGAGTTCTACTGTTTAGTTCAAAATAGTTTAATTGTTTACCTAGTTTTCACAACATATGTATATATCACATATAAATCCTAACACGTAATTACTATGATAATATATCCTATTATCTTAATATGACCCTAGGGTTAACTTCTAGGTTACTATATTTAACCAACTATTTTGGTTCTCCATGAAGAATCCGCCCACCTCTGCACACTTCGTCCCATCTCGAAGGATACTTATTACAATGACCCAATGCAGCTCCGTCCGTATATAGTTCCCTAAGCCACCACTATGGGGAAGTAGCGTCTCTTCATTCTTCATCTCCTTCGAAAGGTTCGCCTGCCACAGCAATCGTCATCCTACCTTGTCGTAAGATAGCTTTTGCAATATCCGGCTGCCGCTATGTCCGTACACGTTTCCCTAAGCCACCACTATGGGGAAGCAACGACCATTCGTCTTCAGTAGCAACACATGCTCTAATTCTAATAAATTATAATAGCATCTCATGCTTTAACTCTATTAGATTCTAGTAGCAACTCATGCTTTAACTCTATTAGGTCATTTTCTTATCTTAATGACTTAGTCACCGATCATGTATATTATCTACCCCAAGTTAAATAACCATATGCTTTATGTTTGTTATTAAACAGTGATAAGGCATTCATATACTGCAACAAATGGACATCCCCTAATTTACTGTTAGTGTATGGATATAGGATGTACCAGCGACATATCCTCCACACTTCCAATATACCGGGTAACTTATACTACTAAGTATATATATATATAGCACTACGTCAAAATTCACCTTTGGCCACGGAAAAAAAAATGTGACCAAAGGTGTTGGGCCACGTTTGTTTTTTCCATTTTAATCGACACCAAAGGTCCCGTCACCTTATGTATCATATGACCACGTTACAATATCAGTGGCTAGAGCCACATAGAAGCGTGGCTAAAGGGTAACAGTATTTGTTGTTGTAATCAAACAATTCTTCCGGAAAGCGTGGCCAAAGGGTCCCAACGGCCACATGTGTTTGTTTAACGTGGCCTTTGGTATTATATGGTCACATATATTTTTGTTTTAGCCACATACATTATAAAAATACGTGGCCAAAGGGTTACTGAAATCATACATTTTCTCCCAATACGCGTGGCCAAAGGGTGGCAACGGCCACGTTAAAATATGAATAGCGTGGCCTTTGGTATTATATGGTCACGTATATTTGTGTTTTAGCTACATATGTTATAAAAAAACGTGGCCAAATGGGTTGCTGAAATCATACATTTTTTCCCAATACGCGTGGCCAAAGGGTGGCAACGGCCACATTAAAATATAAATAGCATTTCCTTTGGTATTATATGGTCACGTATATTTTTGTTTTAGCCACATATGTTATAAAAAATGTGGCCAAATGGGTTGTTGAAATTATATATTTTGTCCCAATACGCGTGGCCAAAGGGTGGCAACGGCCACATAAAATTATAAAAAGCGTGGCCTTTGATATTATATGGTCACGTATATTTGTGTTTTAGCCACATATATTAAAAGAAAAGTGGCCAAAGAGTAGTTGAAATCAAATTTTTGTCCCAATAAGCGTGGCCAAATGGTGGCAACAGCCACGTTAAAATATATAATGTATGGCCTTTGGTATTATTTGTCTTTCATATATATATAAACAAGCAATTATAAATTCATCAAATTTCATTTTTCGTAATTGTAATTAATTAAACTTCATACAATTAATTAATTAAACTGCATATATATGTCTATGAGAAACCTTAAAATCATAATATAATTAATTATACATACATATACACTAATCAAACAATTGTTATGATAATTATAATTTGGCCGGGTTAGTCTGGCTCCTTGTAAGTTTTTTCTTCATCGTCACGCTCTTCAAGTTGTTTGATGCTACGTATACCTTCGGCTTTGTTTTCAAATTATTTACCTGGAGTAACAAAACATGACAAATAAAACCGATAAGATATATATATATATATATATATATATATATATATATATATATATGGGGATGGATATAATGAAAACCAATTTGAGTTGGAAAAACCGTGGAAACTAACACAAAACGATTTTTTTTTTCTTCAAAATTTTTGTAGTGATTATATGCGTTAATACAAGCCCTATGGTGAAAAAAATCAAAAAAACGCCTAGTAGTTTTTTTTAAAAAAAATTTCCGAAATCTGACGTTACGTCATGTTACATATGTAACATTTACCTGTTACATATGTAAAATGCCTTGTTACATATGTAACAAAATATGTAAATAATTTTTAAAAAAAAATCTCTAGGCGCTTTTTTATTTTTTTTTCACCAAAACCTTCAAAAATGAATGTGGAATCTATAAAAAAATACATCTAAAAAAAATAACAAATTTTGAACATCTTTTTTGGCCGGTTAACTTCTTTTTGCAAAAAAATCGGTTCTTAAATATTTTTTTTAAAAAAAAATTACTCGGCATTTTTTTATTTTTTTTCATAAAGGGTGTTTTTTTAAGTTAGAGAGTCACCATAAAAAAAATCGGAACAAAAAATGAATTTTTTAGCTTAGTTTTCACGGTTTTTCCAACTCGGAGAGGTTTTCATTTTATCCTTCTCCTATATATATATATATATATATATATATATATATATATATAATTAAAGTTAATTAATTAATTAAAGTGGATACGATTAATTAATTGGTTCTTCAAGTACTTTAATTGTATTATCAATGGTACAAACCTTTGATTATAATTTCTTATCACGATCAGCTACATTTGGTCCTTCGGCCATGCAATAATATAGTTACTGCTTTTCTTCTCTGCAAGCTCCCTAATTGTTATACCTTCTACTGGTGTGGTAAAAATCATTGTTCCTTAGAAACCTCATAAATGGAAACTCTACGGCAATTAGAAGGTAGCGGAACTCCGTGAATCATCTCATCTGTTAATGCTGGCAATAATTTAGCCTTTGCCACGATGTTTCATTTTTCCCCATGGTGCAGGTCCACAGTTTTGCACCCTTGATCAAAAGTGACATAATAATAATAATAATAATAATAATAATAATAATAATAATAATAATAGCATATATATTAACAATTAATTAATTAAAGTCAAAAACTGAATAAATAAATTGTCAAATATACTAATATATATACCTCTAATGAGATTTCTGGGTCAACAGCAGCAGGATTGTCATCATTATTAGCCAGAGCAGGGTTTCCTAATTTTGTAGGTCTCTTATTTTTTTGCCTAAATTGACGACATATAATTAATTGTTTAGTAACATATATATTAATTAACAATAACGTCAAAGCGATTTGTTAAATCGTGTCTCTGATTTGGTTATTTTTCTTGAACAGGGGAAGAAGATTTTAGTCTGTTTACTTTGGTGATCTATCACCTAGGGTATTTTGCGAGCCTCAATGGTCGGATACAATAAATCGATGGGAGGGTTCGCTACTTCGACGAGGTGGACATTACCTCCTTCTCGTTCGATTTCGACCCCTACCTGAGGATCCCATGGTTGTCTCTGGATTATGGACTGGTTCCATTCACTGATGATCCGAGGGGGTTGTGACTTGTGAGGGTAATTATCTCCCGTATGGCCGCTGAATACAACGGAACTCCTTGAATAGGGGGTTGTGACTTGTGAGGGTCAAGTGTTTAAACCAAATATTTGTTTTTATTTTGTGTTTGTAATTTGTTTAACCTTTATATTAATTTCACTTAATTGTTTGTTAATTCCAGTCAATTCATCCGTTTCTGTTCATCTTCTCTCAATCAGGATTAACTCTTCTTTCTGAGGAATTCTAGTTCTTCCGGTTCTGTTCTTCTTATCCGAAACATTAATATTTTAAGAACGTATGAAAGTAATTTCGGATAATTTCGGATCGTGTGATTAAAATTTTAGTGGTTTTTGATAACGTTTAGAAATTTAAGTTTAATTTGGAGAACGTGTGAAACGGTGAAAGTAATTATAATGTGTAGTGTTCAATAAAATTAGACCTTTGGTATACTCTAGTGATTAGGCATCTGAGCTTAGGCATACTCAAGTGATTTGCACATATAACCACACCACCTGGTCAGTAATCAGAAACTTCTCACCATCATTATCAAACCCTTCTCAAAATCCTTATCAAACCTTTTCTCAAAATCCTTATCAAACCCTTTCTCAAAACCCTCAAATCCTTCTCAAAATGGTAAACTTGAAATAAATAGTTTAAAATTATTTGCAGATAAAGATTATTGCTACCTTGGAGCGGTACGGGGTGATTATCACGGCAGAGAGACAGGGTATCTTAGACCGGTTGACCCTGCTCAACAAAGTACTTACAGAGCCACCAAGTCCATCAAGATACCAGATGGCAACTTTTCTGGTAGAAGAGATACACGTCTCCAATGCCAGGCTTCAAATGTTGCTTCAACAGAGGCAAGAAGCTATGAGTAGACATTTGGAGTTGATGGAGGAGATCGAATCTAGGTTCCCGTGAACCTCAACCCGCAATTTCTCTAACTTTTGTTTTTTTTGGGAAAGAACATGTAATTTAGGAAACAATTTTATGTATGGAATTGGAATCAGTAGTATAAAATCCACCATTTGTTATATATACTTGTTTGTGTATTTTTGTTTATGAAATCAATCTGTTAAACAAAAAACCTAATCCTCCAAAAAAAAAGACGATCAACAATTAAAATCCGATCAACAACTAATGCATAATTTTAGGTAAAAATGTAATATGTTCACTCAATCTCCATTCCGTTAAACAAAAACCCTAATCCACAGATGATCAACAATTGCAATCTATTCGCACAATCTCCATTCCGTTAAACAAAAACCCTAAACACAAAAAACAGAACAGATCTACAAAAACCTTAAATTTTAGGGAATTATAATTCTAAATAAATTATATCTTAAAGAATTAAGATAAAAATTAAATAATGGGTCAATTTGGGGTCAAATGGGTCAATTAGATGTGCTTATGACCAATTGTGTTTAGAGGCAATGCGGGTCAGTTGGGACCAATGAGTCCCAATAAGGTGTGTTTAGGGGAAATGAGGGTCAGTTGGTACCAATGAGTCTCGATAAGGTGTTTATGTAACCAATAAGTTGTGTTTAGGACCAATGATGGCCCAATAAGGTGTGTTTAGGGGAAATGAGGGTCAGTTGGGACCAATGAGTCCCGATAAGGTGTGTATGTAACCAATAAGCATGTTTAGGACCAATGATGGCCCAATAAGGTGTGTTTAGGGGGAATGAGGGTCAGTTGGGACAAACTGTCACACCCCAACCAACGGCGGAATATGTCGGGGCGCAATGATTGTCCAAATGCACATGACAACTAAATTAAGTTGTAATACTTAAACATGCCCTTTTTCATTAATCAACTAAAGATATTGTACAATAAAGTTAAACATACAAAATACATATTAACTGATTTAAAGTCTTTAATCTAGGTCCAGCAATCCTAACGTGATCACATAATAGCTCAAATATGGATTCCTGCAACATGTATAAGATAAAGTGTCAACTACAAAAGTAGTTGGTGAGTAAACACATGTTTGAATAATATATATATAATTTCAATAACAGCGCTATATTTATAACCAGATATTTTCATATATATAGTCAAACAAGTAATGAGTTAGAGCCAATAAATGAGCGCATCAAACCCTAGATAACTAGGCTTCCAATCACCTGAGGCCAATTACCAGGCAGCTCAGATGGGCTGTCAAACCAATAGATCTATAACTGTAACTCCGGCCCGGTGTGTTAATGAGTACGCTTCGAGATAGAGATAGAGTACAACCAATCACAATAATCCACACATATTTAACATACATAGAACGTATCAAATCAACTTATAATCGCGTTTGTGGTTTAGAGAAACAACTTGAATACAGAGATACATGTTACACCCCAAAAAAGGTTAAAAGATAATGCAGGTATGATTTCTCACAACCAGGATTATCATTCTAATGAATCACCATTAGAAATGATAATACAAATTGAATAGTCATAACCAACAATATTAAAAGAGAGGGTATTTAGTGAATACTCACAACGCGGATTATCATTCTAATGAATCACCATTTGAATGATAATATGAGTTGATCATTTAGGCCCAATCCCTAATATTTAAAGAAGGGGTTTAGTAAATACTCACCTGATAAGTAGATCAGAAACGAGAGATAGAACAAATCGCGAGAGATAACAATCTGGAGATTATCCTAATGAAATGAATATGCTAAATGAAAATAGGAACGCATGATGACTATGGTTATGAGGAATTTAAGGGGTTTGGGTTCTGTTTGATCAAAAGACAATTTTACCCTTTATTGGTAGATTAGGGTTTTAGTATTTGTTTAGTATTTTTTTATTTATTTTACACATTTGGACTTATATATACTTATTATATATATAGACATGTTCTAAGACCAAAAATCAAGTTTCAATACTTTTTGGTTGTTTGATATTCAATAATCATATTCAAAACCCTAATTTTGAAATAATTATCAAATAAATAGCAAAATGTTTTATGAAATTAAATAAAATTAGCGCTTTTACTTAAAATATTATTTTATAATATATTGTAAAAGATTAGCCCTAGATTTAACAAGTTTGTTTAATTTTGGTAAAGCAACGTCGTGAAAACCCTAATTTCAACGTATTTATTAAATAAATATCAAAACATTTTATAAAATTGTAAAAACTTATGGTTTTATTCATTATGATATATTATAATATTCTTCAAATTATCAGACCTTAATTCGACATCATTTACTCAATTTGGGCAGAACAACGACCCGAAAACCCTAATTTTGGCATATTTTTAAATAAAATACCAAACATTTAAATATCACGAAATTGATTTAGGGGTTCTTTAACACATATAATAACATCATAACCTTCAAAATTTCAGACTCTAACTCTTTCCCGATTACCCAGAATTAAAGAAATATATTAAGAACCCTAATTTTTTTTATAGTTTTAGATCTCATCAACACAACAAAATTAACAGAAATTGATAGAGGGCTATTGTAGAGCATACCTAGATACGTGGGACAGCAGAAGATCAGACTTTTAATACCTTCCCATTTGGTCGAATTTTGCAGAATAAGGTTCGGGTTCGAAGAAAGGGTTTTTGAGGTGTTTGACTCGAAATTGGCAAGTTGGTTTGGAGAGTTAGGACCCATATTTATACGGATCAAGGTCGGCTAGGGGTTCCCACACGTGTACTAGTGACTAATCGGCCATAAACAACGCGTAGCAAGGCCAAACGTGAGCTGCAAGTCACTGTCGTGGCCTTTTTCTGCGTCTGGAACCCACCGCGTATCGCCAATAAAGAGGAGGGTCTGGCGCGATACGCGGCCCACTTTGGGCAAATGACAGAATTGGTCCCTAAGGTTTTTATTTACAATTTAGCCCTTTAACTTTGGTTTTTCGGCAATTTTAACCCCTAGGTTTTTCTAACCTCATCATTTTATGTCCAAAAATTAGTTCAGAATAATTTCTCATGGTTTTCTAAGTTTCGGGATACGCATAACGAGCTATAAAAATACGTATTTAATATATATTTATTTTCTTTTTATTCGTTTCTCTTTGTTTTAATTCGTCAACCTCTAAAATTTTACCAGTGACTTATATTGACCTTATAAAACACCAAGGAACATTAAAATATGATTTTTGAAATTTACGTGATTCCCGGTTATTAACGAAATTGCACGAAAAACGGTAAATTAATTTAATTGGGTTTTAATTAACAAAAATGATCTAGATTTTAATCAATTGGTTTTTAATGTTATAAAATGATTTTAGAATGTTCCAAAATATAAATTTTGAGACAATGACCCCGAGATTCCCGGTAAACGATAAATCGAATACCGAAATCACGTAAAAATCAAAAATCGCTTTAATTTTGTTTTAAGCAAATCGTTTAACCGAAAACATTGCAAATGTATTATTTTGTTTTCAAAAATGATTATGGAATATCCCGAACATAATTTAAATGTATATTTTAGAAAAATTCTTTCGATAATTCTTAAATCAAGACTCGATTTGCGCATCAAGTTAAAATTCGGGTTGAGTTTTGTAATTGGGTCGAATACGGGTGTTACACAAATGAGTCCCAATAACGTGTGTATATAACCAATAAGTTGTGTTTAGGACCAATGATAGTCCAATAAGGTGTGTTTAGGGGAAATGTGGGTCAGTTGGGACTAATGAGTCCCAATAAGGTGTTTATATAACCAATAAGAATGTTTAGGACCAATGATGGCCCAATAAGGTGTGTTTCGGGGCAATGAGGGTCAGTTGGGACCAATGAGTCCCAATAAGGTGTGTATATAACCAATAAGCATGTTTAGGACCAATGATGTCCCAATAAGGTGTGTATGTAACCAATAATCATGTTTAGGACCAATGATGGCCAAATAAGGTGTGTTTAGGGGCAATGAGGGCCATTTGGGACCAATGAGTCCCGATAAGGTGTGTATGTAACCAATAAGCATGGTTAGGACCAATAATGGCCTATAATAAGGTGTGTTTACGGGCAATGAGGGTCAGCTGGGACCAATGAGTCCCAATAAGGTGTCATTAATTTTCTTTTTTCTTATTATTCAGAAAATTTCACATGTAAACATATAAGAAAAATAACTATTTCACATGCGAAAGTGAATACAATGAACCTCACCCTATATATATATATATATATATATATATATATATATATATATATATATATATATATATATATATATATAGAAAATGGATCATTGAAAAACCCTTTAGTTTTTGGAAAACCTGGAAAACTTTTTTCAACAAATCAAATAATTCCTCCTATTTTCCATTATTTCTTTTATTAAAGGGTAAAAAGGTAAATTTCACATCAACTATTTTAAGAAACCATTTGTTTCTTTAAATCATCATAACTACACTCTATATTTACACTCCATAAATCATCATAACTATCTATTTTTAAAATGTCTCAGTTTTGATTATTAAGTACAGATTTGAAAATTAGAGATGTTTATATGGTATATAATTTCGTCTAATTTGGTGTTTTGTTCGTAGTTGTTACAGCGGTGTAACATCGATTTCGAAGAACAAAGAGGATGAAAGAAGTGATGTTTTTTCTTCTTTAAAAATATACATGAAATTGTTGTTACACCTATGTAACAACAGTGATGAGAGTGATGAACTTATAATAAATGTTTTTGTTTTGTTTTGTTTTAAAGTAGGTTTGAATTTTTTCAATAACTTGGTCTGAAAATTTGAAATTAAAGGAGAGAGAGAGATAGAGAGAGAGAATGATAGATTTTAAGAAATGGGAGATTGGAGAAAGAAAACTAATTAAAACATTAATTAATATAATTATGACATGTCTATTATGACCTTCATTAAACCTATACATTTTACAATCTTGCCCTTGTTTAATCTCAACCATCAATTTTAAATCAATAGTTAGAAAATGGTTTTCCAAGTTTTTCAAAAATGAATGGTTTTCCATGGATCCCTACCCTGTATATATATATATATATATATATATATATATATATATATATATATATATATATATATATAGAGTCGAGTTAGCCTACATCCAGCAAAAACGCTACATCCATTGCGGATTCATCTGGGACGTCCATCAAGATCATCCAACAGCCAGGATCTATGGTGTTTCCGCCTATGGTGTTTTCGGTGGCGGAAAAAAACACCATAGGCGGAAACACCATAGATCCTGGCTGTTGGATGATCTTGATGGACGCCCCAGATGAATCCGCAATGGATGTAGCGTTTTTGCTGGATGTATTTTACCCCAAACCTATATATATATATATATATATATATATGGAATTAATTGAGTTTATATTCAATCCGATAATTATTAGGATACAATTATCATTAAATTTATGGCTTATATTCCATTTTACATTTAAAGATCATTTTAAAGTTATGTTTAAAATAGTATTATATCTATGTTTGGAATGAATTGAGTTTATACTAAATCCTTTAATTAAATGTTGTCACGTCCTTATTTGGTCATATGCTTTCTCCCGGATCGATCATATAATCCCCAAATTACTTCCCACCATATTTCAAATTTCCCCAAAATTCATTGATAAGTTCTTATTCCCTCTCACCAAAATTTTATCACCAAAACGATTCATCACTCTCTTCTTCCCTATCACTAAAGCCTCCTCTATAGGATTTATCACACTATCATCTTCAGGAGATCACTACCTAATTCTGGTCAGTATTAATTTCACTGTCATCTTCAAGAGATCATTTGTTTCATCTCAATTATTTCATCTAATTAATTATTCCATTGCATTTATTTCATTCTCTATTTATTTTATTTCAGGATTAATCTAGCTCATTTAACAATGGATCATGAAGGTGAAGCATTGAAGGATCTTAATGACCATACATATAACAGTGAAGGTGAATGCAATGATGATTATTCTTCACAAGAGAGTGAAGAAGATGAAATGGATAACAATATTGATCATTGTTCACATTAGAGTGAAGAAGATGAAATGGATAACAATGATGCACAAGTCGAAAATGATGCCCAAGTCGACAATGATACCCAAGTCGACGACCTTCCTCCCCAAGTAAACAAGTAGGGGTTGACGCAATTGGCAAAGTGGCGTGCCAATTTTGAGAAAAATGGTGGGGAAAAATGGCCACTAACATTTGATGCGCTGTGAAGGATTGGCGGGGAGCATAGACCAAAATTTTTGAGTTTTATGGGACACATTGCAAGGTCTGAGGTTGGATTGAGGTATCTACAAAGGAGGAAGGTGCCAAAAGAGGACAAGAACAAGTTATGGGCAGGGATTCAGGTTATTAAACAGATTAAACATTTTCTCATACTAAGTTTGTTAAGTTATTGAAATCCATATAGGAGACTAAAAAATCCTGTCATATGTTATTTTTCAGCAATTATTCAAAATTGATGACTGTCGAAGGGGTCCTATAATAGTATGGTTTGGTGGGTTGCTAAGGAGTTTTAGAAGAAAGATGTTCGAGAAACACATTCGTCCCAACCTAGCAAAACCCACCGTGCTTGAGAAAGTTCCAAAGATGTATCGCGCTATTGTGAAAAAAGAAGACTGGGATAGATTTGTAGCATATACAAAATCTGAAGAATTCAAGGTTTTTATTCAATTCAAACTGCAGTTTTCATTAATTAAGCTAAGTGTTAATTAATGAGATTATAAATTATATATCCTACTGTTCTGTTGGAAAGACTGCGTCAAAGAGTGCAAAAGAGGTTCAAGCACAATATGTTTATGATCATACAATGGGACGGGGAGGATACATCTATCTGAAAGAAAAACTGGTAATAAGCTAAGTGTGTTACACCCAGTCATGGTTAAAAACGTGCAATGTATGTTTCAAGTCTGATATATATTATTATTACAATACAAGGTACAAAACAAAGAAATTGCAGCTGATGATTCCCCCTCTCGAGTGTTTATGTGGAGGAAAGAAAGGGTAAATAAAGAGAGGGAATACAAAGCGCATGTGGTGAAGGGCGTAGCAGATGATATAGTAAGTTTAATTGCTATATATATATAGCTAATTATTTAAATGTTAAAAATTAATAGCACCTCACTACATTAACTAAATTACTTACTGCAAGTCAAGAATGAAACAAAAATAAATGCGAGATCCGTGACCGTAGAACCGGGAACGGAGGCCCTGACATTGGTCCTTGTCAAGGAAAGGGGTGGATACCTAAAAGGTATTGGGTATGGAGTGACTTCCCGTGGATATTGGCAGGGTGCTCTAAAAGGGCGATCAAAAGAACAAATCGAAAAACTTAAGGCGGAACTCAAAAATGAAAAATAGCTGCATGAGAAAAAAGAACAAGACGTTGAGCACCTCACTGATATGGTTAAAGCACAACATGAAAAAATTGATAAGCTTACGGCATTTATGAACAACATGATTCAAGATAAACAAGTTGATAAAGCGGTAAATTCTGTAACGAACAAATTATATATATATACCTATACTTAATTATATTATATACCTTACTTTTTATCAATTAATTATTATAAATCATTAAATCATTTTGTAGGTAAAGTCCGCGGAGGCGCCTCTTACTACAACTGTAAGATCTAAAAACAGTTGTAATCAGCATTCCAATGTAAATACAAAGGTAATTAATTAGTATTATTGCTGATATGATCAATCTGCCTTGAGCGCATATTTAATTTAAAATGCGTGAGTGGTAGATCGTCTACTTAGTCGTATCAAAATCAATGTAAAACGAGATGAACACCGAGAGTAAATACAAAGAGAGTTGTATTAAACCACAAAGAACCACAGAGTACACTTGATAGAAAGTGAGACTCATAACATACAAGTCCCCAAACTTCTACACAAGACAAACTATATATACTAGCTGAAATCTCGATGGTCCGAACCTCCAGTCGGACACGTTCGGACCTGTCCGAACTTGGAGTTTGCCAGGAGTTCGGGCAACAACAAACATGCACATCTTCATCTTGTATTCGATACATCACATGATGATCAAAAACCATGTATCAACAAACTCCCCCTCGGAATGTGCGGTATCATCTTTTACTTAAAACTTATATCTTGTATTTTCAATCAAACTCTCCCTCTTCTTTGACGATGAGTTCAATCTTGAATACTTGATATTGCATCGTGTGTAAACTCTTTATCAACAATCTTCAGAAGACTTGAAGTTGTGATGTTCTCTTTCCACATAAAAAACCTGCCAACATAAATAATCTTGGCGCAAAACGTCTCTTTGAGACTCCAAGACCTTTTGATTTTGACAATGATTTTGTATTTCGTGTTGATCAATCGAAAACAAATAAGAAACAAATTCTTTTTAGCTTTTAGAAACTTTATATCAAAACACACCTAAAACCTTTTTCTTATTTTCTGATAATGAAAAGTAAATGCAATACAGAATCAGACGCTATTTTTTTCTTTTGCGAGAAAGATCACAACTTGGGATCATATGGACATAACATGCTGAACTACATTTCAATTTCGATTATTGTAGCACATAAGCCATGTCGATTGCATATATAATCTGTCCAACTTTAAACTCTGGCACAATCATACTCATAACATCTAGATATGTTAAGAAAACAAATTGTTGACAAGAAAGTTCGATCGTTTGACAAAATAAAAAAAATCAAAGTTTAAATCTTTGCAAAATGAAAACTTGTATGCACAGTGACTTCTCATTTTATTTTTCACATATCTTTTTCTTGATATATTGTGAGATATGCATCAAGATGTTGTCCACTTGGTCAAGCATCTGATTTAGTGTATATCACATTTGAATACTTTCTGATTTGCCGAGTCTACCTTACACATCGATCAAATGGTCTTATGGTTTTTTCATCTATTTTATCCATGTGTCAGACGATGTAAGCCAATGTACCATCATTTCCCAATCATGTCGGATACAATTTCTTATTTTTCAATGTTTTTGGATTTTTGCATT
This sequence comes from Deinandra increscens subsp. villosa, assembly GCA_039602395.1. Taxonomy (NCBI): domain Eukaryota; kingdom Viridiplantae; phylum Streptophyta; class Magnoliopsida; order Asterales; family Asteraceae; genus Deinandra; species Deinandra increscens. Next base: position 51,833,916 of record JBCNJP010000010.1, read on the forward strand.
TTTCAATGTTTTTATCTTATTAAAATTTCTCCCCCTAAAAAGGACAACTCGATTTATAGATTTTCATTTTTATGATTTGAAAAACAAGACACTATTTTTGGATTTTTTTTTTTACAAAAACAAACTCCCCCTCAAGATGAGACGGAGTGAAAAAACAAATCAGAAATTGATCAACCAACATGTATACTTTCAGTGAAGCATTTTAGAAAATCAGATTGATTTTGTAATTAAGATTAAGTTATCACAGATAGTTCACAATCAGCAATGTTTCAATCACCAAAAGGTCTTCCTGAAATACCTGCTTAACACCAAAAAAAACATTAGTCGCGTTGAGACCGACCCGCTTCAACAGCGTCAGGTCGCCCAGTGTCTTCCACATAGTCGTTGTTGGCCTTGGAAACAACTTTTGCTTTCCATATTTTTAATGACTTTAATTTTTATCTGAACCAGAATCAGATTCAACCGGCGTACTTGGTTTAGACCATGACGACTTATGAGTTGATTTGATCTTTGGAGACCATGGTTCATCAAAAATTTGACATTTGTTATCCACATATTTAGCAGTGTTGTGGATACATGCAGTCGTTGGACAATCAGCAGCAAGATGTCCTGGTTGACGATATGCATAACAAAGTCTTTCTCGAAAAATATTTGAACAATTCTTTGAATTTTGAAAACCAGATGAATGTTCAGAATCAAAGTTATCAAAGAAATCATCAGAAGAATCATACTTAGGAGATGGACTCCTTGAAGATGACGACCTTCCAGAATAATAAGAATCTTTCTTAGGAGGTGATTTCTTTTGAACTTTAACTTTGAAACTTTTTCAGCTTTCACTGGCTTCTTTGCTAGAACTGGTACTTCCTGAACCTAATAACCCAAACCTTTGAGCTTGAGACCTGGGATCTTTGAAAAACTTAAAGAAGAACCAGAAGCATCTCTCCCCTTAGCTTCTCTAGTGAATTTGGCTTTTATGTCTTTCAGATTGTTCTTCTCCACCAAAACTTTGTCTTCTTCAGTTGCGGATGAAGTACTTGCACCACTTTTATCAAACACTTGTTCATTTTCCAGAAAAATAGACTTTGAGCTAAACTTAGGAGCTTCACCCAAAGGATTTTCCTTTTTCTTAGACTTCTTCTTCTTGGATGAAGTAGCAAATTTTGAATAATCATGCAATTCGACTTTAGGATCAAGTGGAGCAGATGTTACCTCAGATAAAGCCACTAGTTGTGGTACCAAGTGAATATCATCCTTTTTAGAACTATCCTCACTCCTATCCTTCTTCTATAAAAATTCAGCAATGTCGGTGACAAATTGCAATTATTTACTTTTCGTTGCAACTCCAAAATTTCCAACTTCAATTCAGAGATTTTCTGTTAAGCATCAAATACGTCCTTTTGTGACTTGATGAATTTTGCATTGAGATCATCATATTCATACGTTTGCAACTTTCGGATCTCACATTCAGCAAACAATTCTTCAAGAACACTTTTTCTCTTCTTCATTGTAAATTTCAACATCTTTTGTCAAAACTTCATTCTTATCCCTATACAGAACATTTTCATCTTGAAGCATAGAGATATTGTTTTGAAGTTTCTCAATAGTAGCTGCCGATTCAATCACAAGAGCATTAGCTTTTTCATATTTTTGTTGAACAGGATAACTCTCTTCAAACAAATTCTCAAAATCTTGAGAGCTGCATCTAACGCTTCATCTTTGGCTTTTTCACATTCTTCTGCCAACTTGCTCTTTTCTGTCAAAACATCCTCGTGAACATGAACCAATTCATAATATTTCTTTTGAAAATCATCCAATTCTTTCTTGAGCACAACAATCTCTTCAGTTGACAATTTAGACCTTTCCTCAAAACTTGCAATCTTGTTACTTATCCTTAAACATTCAAGACATCTTGATTCTTCGACTTTAACTTCTTTAATCATTGATAGTGTCAAATTGGAATCAGAATCAGTCAGAATGCTATCATCATCATCATGAAGAGCAGTCAAAGCAATTGTAAATGGAGCATGTTTCCTTATAGCCTCAGAATCTGCATTCCAGGCAAATTCATTTGGATGCCAAAACACCTTATTTAATTTCTCATCAAAAGAAACAACTTTTTCTTCAATCTTAGAATTTTCACTTGGTGAATGAAAAACCATATGAGCATGATTGACCAGATTTCAATTCACTTTAAGTTGAACTTGGACATTCTCTTGCAAAGTGACCATATACTGAACACTTAAAACATTTCACCTTAGATTTGTCCAAACCAATCTTCCCTTCTTGATTCAGTCTTTTCTTGCTAGTTCTATTGAAAACTTTCTTCGTTTTTCGGACCAGCATAGCATATTGGCAGTTTAAATCCATCTCTTCCAAATGATCATAATCTATCTGATTGTAATCTTCATTGGTCAACTCAGCATTACTCACAGCACCAGTAATAACACCAAAATATGAAGATACCAACGCAGACATTAACGTATTATAATCATCAGTAGCTTGAGCAGATAATGCATTTTGAGTCGAAGAACTAGGAACATAAACATTACAACCAACAGGATAACTAGGAATTTCAGATTTACCTGCAAGAAATGCTGTAGGGGGTGAGGAACTAAGAATATTAGTTCTCCCAGTATTGATTGTAGATACATTTTCACCATGATACACCGCTGGATTTTGGATTTGTGCAGGAAGTGATTTATTCACCATCAACTCCATATCTCGTGCTTGTATCCTTTGAATCAAATCATTGTAGCTCAGACCAGAATATTCTTTATCACGAGTAACCATCATCACATAATTTTCCCACTTTTCTGGTAAAGCTTCTAAAATCTTTTCTTTCAACTCAGCATCTTCCTTTGTAAGTTTCACAAGAATCATTTCACTAATCAAATGTGCAAATCTTGCAATTAGATACGAAATTGATTCATCCTGATAATGTTTGAAACTATCAAACTCCTTTCTCAAAACTTTTTGACGACTTTTCTTGTATTGGTCATTGCCCTCACATCTTTTCTGCAAAGCATTCCATAAGCTGTATGATGTAAAATTAGCAGAAAATTAATGTAATAATTCTTTCGGAAATGCCATTGTCAAAGTACCATACGCCTTCTTTTCAGCTTGATATGCTTTCTTTTGATCATTATTGAATTTTATTTGAAGAATGGTTCACCAGATGCATCTTTGGGATAAACATATGGTTCATGATATGACAACCACATATCAATATCATTTGTGTTAACATGTGCTTCAAATCGTGTAGCCCAACTATGATAATCTTCCAATCGCAATACCACTTGAAAATGTGTGAGCGGTAGATTGTCAACTTAGTCATATCGAAATCAATGTAAAATGAGATGAACACCGAGAGTAAATACAAAGAGACTTGTATTAAACCACAGAGAACCACATAGTACACTTGATAGAAAGTAAGACTCAAAATGTACAAGTCCCCAAATTTCTACACAAGACAAACTATATATACTAGCTAAAATCCCGATGGTCCGAACCTCCAGTTCGAACAAGTTCGGACATGTCCGAACTTGGAGTTCGCCAGGAGTCCGGCCAGCAGCAAACATGCACATCTTTGTCTTGTATTCGATACTTCACATGATGATCAGAAATCATGTATCAACATTAATAATTAATTAAATAATTGAATTGTACGTAGGACAAGATCAATTCCGCGCACAATACGTCGCGGAAACAATCTACTCCATCAAACTCGTCTCAAAGGTCGGCCGATAAGGTACGGAATTGAAACAGTTCTGAATTTGAGTTGATCTGGAAGATTCTAGTTCATCTGGATGAACTTGCGTCTCTAGTTATAGTTCATCCGGATAGTTAAAGTTCATCAGGATAGGTAAAGTTCATCAGGATAGTAAAAAGTTCATCGGGATAGTTAGAGTTCATCGGGATAGTTAGAGTTGATCTCGAAGATTCTAGTTCATCAGGAGAGTTAGAGGTCATCGGATAGTGAGAGTTGATCCGGAAGATTCTAGTTTATCTGGATGAACATGCGTCTCTAGTTATAGTTCACCGGGTTGGTTATAGCTCATCCGGATAGTTAAAGTTCATCAGCATAGGTAAAGTTCATCAGGATAGTTAATGTTCATCAGGATAGTTAGAGTTATTCCGGAATATAATTAATAATTATACTGTTCCAGCTATGATAAGTTTGTACTTCATCCGAATGGTTATCTGGATAGTTAACTAATGTTTAGCCGGTTATGATCGATATTATTTTATTAACTAATTGAATTGTAGGTCTGTTCTGCGACTATATCATAACACACTCCTCCATTTACAACAGCGTTCGGGCAAAAGGAAAGGGTAACTATTTTAATTTACACAATTGTGTACTTCCCTACTAATTGCTATATGACCATTTAAATAAATGATGATGTTGTCTTTAGGGGGAAAAAGAGACAAATAACAGAAGCAGCAGCTGCTGCAGCCAGTACTGGTGGGGCATCACAGCATGAAGTGATATATATATATATATATATATATATATATATATATATATATATATATGGGGAAGGATCCTATGAAAACCCTTTATTTTGTGAAAACGTGAAAACCACTTTAAAACCTACATAACTTCTTTATACATTAATGTTTATTCATGAAATTTGCGCCAAATGTCTTAGAATTACGTTATCTATAACTCTGGAAAACAATATTTATAAAAAAAAACGTAAAAAAACAACGTTTTTTTTTTTCGTTTTTGGTACACATGTGTAGCATCATCACTACTACTACACAAAAACGAATTATAAAGTATAAAAACACTCCTTATGTTAAAAATATATTAAAAACATACTAAAAACAATAAAACATTTATGTTACGAATGATAATTAAACATAGTACACATGTGTAGCAATACTTAAAAAATCATAAAATGTTATTTTTTTCTTTAGATATAAAGATAATAAAACTATAATAATTAGGGTGCAATTTCCTTTTAAAACTATTAGTAACTCATATTAAATTTTGAGTTTTTTTATTGTGGTACACATGTGTACCAAAAACGAAAAAAAAAATAAAAAAAAATAAAAAAAACGTTTTTTTTTTGTTTTTGGTTTTTATAGAATTAAAGATAACGTAATTCTAAGACTTTTGGCGCAAATTTCATGAAAAAACATTAACGTATGAAAAAGTTATAAAGGTTTTAAAGTGGTTTTCACGTTTTCACAAAATAAATGGGTTTTCACACGATCCTAATCCTATATATATATATATATATATAGGGGAAGGATCAAATAAAAACAAGATGTTATTGCGAAAACACGAAAACAAATATTAAAACCTCCATAATTTCCTCATACGTTAATAATTTTTTAAAAAATTTGCACCAAAAGTCTTAAAATTATGTCACCTTTAATTCTGGGAAAAAAAATTAAACATATAAAATTTCGTGATTTTTTTTATTATTGCACATGTGCAATAATACGTATTAATTATATTACACATGTGCAATATTAACAAAAAAACATTAATTTTTTTTAAATTTTTTCAACAATTAAAGATAACAGAATTATAAGATCTATGGTATAATTTTTTATCAAAAATATTAACGTATGAAAAAATTATAGAGGTTTTAATATTATTGCACATGTGCAATAATAATTTTTTATTGCACATGTGCAATAATAATTTTTTTTTTTAAATGTAGAATTTTTTTTAATTTTCTCCAGAATTAAAGATAAAAGAATTATAAGATTTATAATGCAATTTTTTATAAAAAAATTTAACATATGAAAAAGTTATAAAGGTTTTAATATTATTGCATATGTGCAATAATAATAATAATAAAATTATTGCACCTGTGCAATAATAATTTTTAAAAAAAATTTTGATTTTTTTTAAAAAAAATTTCCAGAAATAAAGTTAACATAATTTTAAGGATTTTGGTGCAAAATTTTTTAAAAAATTTTAACGTATGAAAAACTTATAAAGGTTTTAATATTTGTTTTCGTGTTTTCGCAATAAAAGTTGTTTTCACATGATCCTTACCATATATATATATATATATATATATATATATATATATATATATATATATATATATATAGGGTTAGGTTCAAATGAGAACTTTTTATTTTGAGAACTTTTGAGAACTAAATCTCAACCACACATTTCAGGTGCAATTCATGGGAGGGGGAATACATGTAAATAAACTTGTGGCTCAAATTAGTTCTTTTTAGTTCTCAAACCCAATTAGTTCTCAAATGATCCTCTCCCTATATATATATATATATATATATATATATATATATGGTTAGGTTCAAATGAGAACTTTTTCTTTTGAGAACTTTTGAGAACTAAATCTCAACCATAAATTTCAGGGGGGGGGACCACTACAATTCATGGGAGGGGGGATACATGTAAATAAACATGTGCCTCAAATTAGTTCTTTTTAGTTCTCAAATCAAATTGGTTCTCAAATGATTCTCTCCCTTTATATATATATATATATATATATATATATATATATATATATATATATCTATTATCTATTACTATATATAATACATATTGCACTAAAGGGCATTTTCGTCATGAAAAATGCTTAATCCTTAAGACGCGTACAATAAAATAAGCACAATGTACAAGTGTTAAAGCCAAGCTTTTAAGACCACAACCTACATGGTTAAAGCGAACCTCGATTACCTCTTTCAGGCCGTCTTCGATTACCACCCACGCATCTCCCATCTCCCCATTGATTGGCCTCGCATCTTTGCATCTCCCCTCGAAAACTTATCACGCATGCTGTACTCATTACATCTCCCTCAATTGGACCGCTCGGCATCTCCACTCAATTCAAATAGGGAGGCGTCCTCAATTGAAAGCCTCACTTGGTTGAATGGATTACTGTGACCTCCTCCGGCAGGTAATTCACGGCAGTATAGACGTTGATGGGTTTTGTTCGAACAAACCCTAACAAGCGTGTGGAGAAAATCGGTTCTATCGTTCCAATTAAGGGTGGTAAACCCTACTTTCGTTCCAATTTAGGTACCTCTCTATTTTCAGGTTTCCCTCATATCTCCATTCCCTAACAGCAACACCAACGTTAGATCTAGGGTTCCTCTCAAATCAATCAGTTATCTGTGGAATTAGATCTAGGGTTCTTAGCCACCGTTGAAGAGTTTGCCTCTTCATTATGAATATCTGTGGCATTAGATCTAGGGTCAGCTTTCTATTTTATTGTTTTGAGTTCTCTGAGTCTATGAACATGAGTTTAGGGTTTTTTGTTTGTACACAGGTTAACCTGGCTTACGAACAGGTTAGCTGATTTGTCCAGAGGGGGGTTGAAGCAGATAATGTGATAATTTGGCGTATGGTGTTAGATATACACGCTGCTCCTTCAGTTCCTCCAAACTCTAGAACTACAGCTCCTGAAAAGGTATAAGTTGTTAGAAATTCTACTTAGTGAATGTAATTTGTTGTAGAAATTAAAGTTTGGTCTGCTATGTGCATTACTTAGTTTTACAATTTGGGAATAATTGTTTCTTAAAGTGTTTTATAAAAAAATAGTTGACTACAGTTTGGAGTATGACAGTAAAAAATTGGTGTTTTCTTAATGTTTGACAAAGGGACGGTCAATGAAAGTGTACAAACCTGTTGGGTGAAAGTCTTTAAGATTTAATGTTCGATTAACTATTGGTGAGATTCAGTTGTCCTAAATTTTAGAATGCTACTCCTTAAAAATACCCAAATGATGCAAGTTATATTGGTCGGATTCAGTTGTTTTTAACAAGAGAATAAATAAGTCAGCTTCTCTTTTAATTTGTTTGATTTAAATATGTGAATTTATGTTTGCTTGAATGAGTTTATTAGGGATGTGTTTTATCTCATACGGAATTGACATTCTAGAATGGCATTTCTCTTTATCGTTCATCAGAACTTGGATCTGCAAAATTAATAGAAGACGGTACAAGGAAACCCCCAATTTTGGGAGGAACTTCTCATATTTCCATTTATTTTACTTGGTTTAATTTCTTCTACTTTATTACCAGATTATAATTTAGGCTACTAACATAAGCTTACATTTTTTAGGTGCAGATTTTGTGAGAAGCAAGTCAGTCTCAGTTATCTAACACCAAGCACCAGTCTATGGCAAGGCAAGCATACACAAATATAGAAAATGTACCTGCTACTAATATTAAGAAGCCCACTGCACCAATTACTAGAGCATGGGCTAAAGCCTCAGGCCTATCTGGTGGTTTAATCCCACTACATCCTTGGTCCAAACACGAATCTAATCATCTCAGCAACCAAGGTCTGCTTCCATTGTGCATAAATCTTAAGTTTATCATATTATTACGAATCTAACCCGAACCACTAAAAATATCATTCATTTTTTACTTCTAGAATGGATTTAGCTATTTTTTATCTCTATTGTGTGGTAAGTTTCTGAAAATTAGATTAAACGAAAATACGTCAAATGGGCTGAAAGTAGCCCAAAGTGTATTTCTAAAGCATAGTAGCAAGTTATGAACTTTTATGAATAAACTAGGATTGTGATCTTAAATAGTAAGGATTCTTGATTCATTCACAGGTGATAACGACAGCTGCTAGGAATCATTTTTGAAAATTGTAGATTGACAGGACCTCTGGTAGTTTGTATTCTCCCATGTTTCTGTTCTACTATCTTGATTTAACTACATATTCCTGTAATTGAGTTTCTATTCGTAGGCATGGAAACATAGTACATCCCCTAAAATGGAGTTAATTGAACGGATCTAATTGATTTTGTCTACAGTTTCAGGTTGTTTAAGTCTGACGAGAATTTGTGATTTATCTCAGACTATGTTATTGAATCTACTTTAGAGGTTTATAGAATGGAAATTTGTCTTTGACGATTGGTTTTAAAAACTTTATTAGGGCTGCTTCTACTTCTGGGAAGATTCTGTCTGAGTGTCTTTCAATAGTATGTTAATAGTGACTTGATAATTTTTGGTTATGTTCAGATTCATGTGGAATCCTTTGAATCAGAACAGTGTCATCTTAAGGTTCAAACCCAGAACTTATGATGTCCATTCAAGATATGTGATTGTGGATCCAATTTAAGACGGTTTAAAGCCTTTGTATTTTTTCAGGGCTAAAATAACACTGCAGCTCAGACATGTGCCTGATAATTTGTACAACAAGAACATTGGGACAGATCTCGATTTAGCAACAAATGAGCTTGTTACTTGAGTATGATTTCTGAATCAGCTTTGAAGTTTTCATTCACTAATGTTATATTTAGATATGATGCAGCGACTGAGATAAGCTTCTCTACATTCTTTTACTTTTGAAGTTGAATTTGCACTGTCATTCACCTGAGAGAAAACTGATTGGCCGATCCTAGCTGCAGCAGGAGTGAAGGTTACCAAGTACCAAGGTTGAATTAATTTTTATAAACTATATCTCAAAATATCTCTTATTTCTTAGGCATATATGACTATAGGTAAGCACATAGTGAAATGGTAAATTTGGGATCTGCCTAACCATCTAACATTCTAACTAGATCAGCTTTCATGAAAATAAAACACATTTGAAGTTCATAAGAATGGCCTATACAGTTGATAAAGGTCTGATTAAGAGATAATGCTTGATTCCACTAGCAACATAATAAAAAAGGTGCCTTTTTATAGTTTGCCATTTATCTTTTTAGTGTATTTTTATGGTTCTTGGTTTGTTTGTTGAACATCAAGCTTATTGTTTTTATCTGTTTAGAAAACTATATCTTTTTGTTTGTTGTCTATACTATACTAGAAGTGCTTTTGTACCATCTTTTGTTTGTTGTCTGCACATCCCTTTGTTTGTTGTCTATACTATACTAGAAGTGCTTTTGTACCATCTTTTGTTGAGTAACTTATTTTCTTGTGTGTTTACAGGCTTTGCTTATGGAGATTATTGAACCCAGTTTATACTTTAGGTACGAGGTTTGTCGTAGTCTCTGTAGGTACTAATGCATGAATTTTACACGTATACTTCAATAACTTGCATATGACGTTCCATTTGCTCTTCTCCTTGCGATGTCAGGCACTTTTTTAATCATGTAGCCAAATTCTATTTAAATTCATTGTGCATTAGAAAAGTTTATTGGATTTCTTGACCCATTTCAATGTACATCTGAACTTATCTAACATCTTAATTCACATATACCCATCCCGTTTTGACATGTATTGAGAAATATATAAATTTGTACTAAAACATCGACATTTAAAAAAGTGATTTGAGGTCTTTATATGTATTTTGCTGTTTGACAGAGCTCCTTTTTGTGAACATGTTTATAGACTTTTACAAATGATATATAGTTTTTTTATGCTTCAGTAGGGAGGTTGGGTCAGTAGGGAGATTGGGTCAGTAGCTGATTTTATTATGCTTTTATGTTATCATTGTCAACTGCAGGTGTTGGCTACTGGTTCACAACAGTTGGGTCAGCAACGCCAATTCAATTTGTCACAAATGTAGCCATATTTGCTGGAGATTATGAGATTCAACAGTTGTTACATATTTTCATGGTACATCACTTGATCATTTCAACTTGAATCGGCTTTGTTTTTTGCGTCTTTCTCATTCGGTTTAACTTTTCAAGTCTGTTTGGTGGTTAATTGGCTTCATTTGTGTGGGTTTTGTATCGAGAAGCATTTTAATTATCCACTCAAGTCTTTGTTTTAGGTTTTTGGGCATTGGCTTTTTGGTTATTACGTAATACAATTATTTAAGTTATTAAATGGGTGTTTGGATTTGGGTGATTGACTGATGTTGAGTTTTTCTTGTTTTTTTTAGATTGTGGGTTTTTGTTTTCTGTGTGTTAGTTGTTGATCTTTTTTCGTTATTTGAAACTGCGAATTATGCTTAAATAATTCTCAGTTTAAATGTCATTGATTTGGGATTGTAAATATGGGTGTACACATGATTTGGTTCTGATATTTTACTTAATATTTTGCTGGTGCCATAATCTGCTAATGTATTTCATAGTCTAACTCTATTAATATTTTGTTGTTTGTTTACACAGCTAGCCTAGCAAATTTTATCATTTTACTTCTAATTTCTTCAACATTTGACTACACCCATGATTTGATTTAGACATTTTACTCGTACGGAGTTGTAACTGTAATGTATTTTGATTTTATTTGTGCAGGTGTTTTGGCTTTGCTTGGTTGTGGCTTTTTGCTTGGTTTTGGCGTTTTGGGTTAGTTTTAACTATGTTTTGGTTGGTACTTCACAAATAGGATCGAAAGATTCGAAGCAAATCGAAGAGCCGGAGGATATGATGATTATAATTAGTTTCTCTTTAAAGATAGGAAAGCAAATGTTATTTAATAGTCTAATTCTACCCCTTGCAAAAACAGATGTTTTTGGTTATGATGTCATGCTTCATGAAGTCTTAACTGGACAACAAGCTTTCTATCTTGCTCGCCTTAGGAATGATGATTAGTTCATGTTGCTTGATTGGGTATTCCACTTTCATCTTTGAGCCAACTGTACAATTGCGAGTTTTGTCATTGGGTATGTGTGTATAAATGTATAAATGTAAGTGCTTTTTTAAGAGTTTGTCATCTAGGATCTGTATGTGATTTGGTATGTGAATGATGTATAAGATATATATTTCTAAATCATTAAATATCCGTGTTCACTACATGTATGTTCTGGGGTATGTCAGTTCACCTAAGATCTTTTTTCTGATTTGTTATGTAGAGTCTGTATTAAATTTGTATTTCTAAATATTTGAATGACGAAGAACCGCGCTACTAGCAGCAACGCACTAATAGTTCCACTTGTGTTAAAATAATAATAAAGTTTGCATTTAATAAATTGTTAATATATTTGTAAAGAGATTTCCTCCTTGAGTCTTACACATATTTTTTGATATGTTAAGATTATCATAGCCACACTTTTTATAGTATTTGAACCTATAATATTTTGGTCATCATCACTTTTACCATGAAGTTGTCCATTTAAGATTGATGATTACACATGTAGGCACATGTTTTAATACATAACATTAGAAATTGACACCACTTGTTTAAATATTAATTATTTTAAAAAACGGGCATCAGCCTAAGAAATGGAATTTACTTACAGATTATTATAAAAAATACTAACCTTCTCGATCAAATATATAAATTTGTCATGCCGCCATAACGCGCGAACAGAAAACGAATAACACGCTATACACTGTCGCCGCCGCAACGCGCGGGCACACGGCTAGTATATATATATATATATATAATTAAGGATTTGAGGGTAATTAACGCTTGTATGGCCGCTGAATACAACGTAACTCCTAGAAGAGGGGGTTGTGACTTGTGACGGTTAAGTGTTTAAACCAAATATTTGGTTTTATTTTGTTTCTATAATATATTTAACCTTTATATTAATTTCACTTAATTGTTTGTTAATTCTAGTCAATTTATCCGTTTCTGTTCATCTTCTCTCAATCAGGATGAACTCTTCTTTCTGAGGAATTCTAGTTTTTTCGGTTTTGTTCTTCTTCTCCGAAACATTAATATTTTAAGAACGTATGAAAGTAATTTCGGATAATTTCGGATCGTGTGATTAAAATTTTAGTGGTTTTTGATAATGTGTAGAAATTTCAGTTTAACTTGGAGAACGTGTGAAACAGTGGAAGTAATTATAATGTGCAGTGTTCAATAAAATCAGACCTTTGGTATACTCTAGTGATTAGGCATCTGAGCTTAGGCATACTCAGGTGATTTGCACATATAACCATACCACATGGTCAGTAATCAGAAACTTCTCACCGTCATTATTAAACCCTTCTCAAAATCCTTATCAAACATTTTCTCAAAATCCTTATTAATCCCTTTCTCAAAACCCTCAAATCCTTCTCAAAATGGCAAACTTGAAATAAATAGTTGAAGATTATTTGCATATAAAGATTATTGCTACCCTGGAGCGGTACGGGGTGATTATCATGGCAGAGTAGCTTAGACGGGTTGGCCCTGCTCAACCAAGTACTTACAAAGCCACCAAGTCCATCAAGAACCAGATGGTAACTTTTCTGGTAGAAGAGATACACGTCTCCAATGCCAGGCTTCAAATGTTGGTTCAGCATAGGCAAGAAGCTATGAGTAGGCATTTGAAGTTGATGGAGGAGGTGTAATCTAGGTTCCCGTGAACCTCAACCTGCAACTGCTTTGTCTTTTTTTTTAAAGAACATGTAAATTAGGAAAACAATTTTGTGTATGGAATTGGAATCAGTAGTATGAAATCCACCTTTTGTTATATATACTTGTTTGTGTATTTTTGTTTATGAAAAATCAATCTGTTAAACAAAAACCCTAATCCTCCAAAAACAAAGACGGTCAACAATTGAAATCCGATCAACAACTGATGCATAATTTTAGGTAAAAATGTAATTTGCTCGCATAATATCCATTCCGATAAACGAAAACCCTAATCTACGAAAACAGAGACGATCAACAATTGCAATCTTTTCACACAATCTCCATTCCGTTATACAAAAATCCTAAACACAAAAAACAGAACGGATCTACAAACACCTTAAATTTTAGGGAATTATAATTCTAAATAAATTATATCTTAACGAATTAAGATGAAAATTTGATAGTGGGTCAATTTGGGGTTAAATGGGTTAATTAGATGTGTTTATGACCAATGATGGCCCAGTAAGGTGTGTTTAGGGGTAATGAGGGTTAGTTGGGACCAATGAGTCCCAATAAGGTGTGTTTAGGGGAAATAAGGGTCAGTTGGGAACAATGAGTCCCAATAAGGTGTGTATATAACCAATAAGTTGTGTTTATGACCAATGATGGCCGAATAAGGTGTGTTTAGGGGAAATGAGGGTCACTTAGGACCAATGAGTCTCGATAAAGTGTGTATGTAACCAATAAGCATGTTTAGGAAAAATTATGGCCCAATAAGGTGTATTTAGGAGAAAATGAGGGTCAGTTGGGACCAATGAGTCCCAATAAAGTGTGTATGTAACCAATAAGTTTTGTTTAGGACCAATGAGTCCCAATAAGGTGTGTTTAGGGGAAATGAGGGTCAGTTGGGACCAATGAGTCCCAATAAGGTGTGTATGTAAGCAATAAGTTGTGTTTATGACCAATGATGGCCCAATAAGGTGTGTTTAGGGGAAATGAGGGTCATTTGGGACCAATGAGTCCCGGTAAAGTGTGTATGTAACCAATAAGCATGTTTAGGAAAAATGATGGCCCAATAAGGTGTATTTAGGAGAAAATGAGGGTCAGTTGGGACCAATGAGTCCCAATATGGTGTGTATGTAACCAATAAGTTGTGTTTAGGACCAATGATGGCCTAATAAGCTGTGTTTAGGGGAAATGAGGGTTAGTTGGGACCAATGAGTCCCAATAAGGTGTGTATGTAACCAATAATTTGTGTTTAGGATCAATGATAGTCCAATAAGGTGTGTTTAGGGGAAATGTGGGTCAGTTGGGACCAATGAGTCCCAATAAGGTGTGTATATAAACAATAAGTTATGTTTAAGATCAATGATAGCCCGATAAGGTGTGTTTAGGGGAAATGAGGGTCTGTTGGGATCAATGAGTCCCAATAAGGTGTGTGTATAACCAATAAGAATGTTTAGGACCAATGATGGCCCAATAAGGTGTGTTTAGGGGAAATGAGGGTCAGTAGGGACCAATGAGTCCCGATAAGGTGTGTATGTAACCAATACGCATGTTTAGGACCAATGATGGCCCAATAAGGTGTGTTTAGGGCAATAAGGGCCAGTTGGGACCAATGAGTCCCGATAAGGTGTGTATGTAACCAATAATTATGTTTAGGACCAATGATGGCCCAATAAGGTGTGTTTAGGGGCAATGAGGGCCAGTTGGGACCAATGAGTCTCGATAAGGTGTGTATGTAACCATTAAGCATGTTTAGGACCAATAATGGCCCAATAAGGTTTGTTTAGGGGAAATGAGGGTCAGTTGGGACCAATGAGTCCCAATAATGTGTGTATGTAACCAATAATCATGTTTAGGACCAATGATGGCCCAATAAGGTGTGTTTAGGGGGCAATGAGGGCCAGTTGCGACCAATGAGTCCTGATAAGATGTGTATGTAACCAATAAGCATGTTTAGGACCATTAATGGCCCAATAAGGTGTGTTTAGGGTCAATGAGGGTCAGTTGGGTCCAATGAATCCCAATAAGGTATGATTAATTTTCTTTTTTCTCATAATTCATAAAATTTCACATGTGAGCACACACACACACACATACATATATATATATATATATATATATATATATATATATATAACTGATAATGTATATATTACAACACATTGAAAGATTTATATATATATATATATATATATATATATATATTTAGAATTAATTGAGTTTATATTAAATCTGATAATTATTAGGATACAATTATCAATAATTTTATTACTTAATATTCTATTTTACATTTAAAGATCATTTTAAAGTTATGTTTAAAATACTATTATATCTATGTTTTGAATTAATTGTGTTTATATTAAATCCGATAACTAAATGCTGTCACGTCCTTATTTGGTGAGATGGTTTCACCCGGATCGATCATAAATCCCCAAATTAATTTTTCAAAATTCCCCAAAATGCATTGATCAGTTCCTATTCCCTCTTACCAAAACGATTCATCACTCTCTTCTTCCCTATCACTAAAAATTCCTCTACAGGATTCATCACACTATCATATTCAGGAGATTACTACCTATTTCCCGTCAGTATTAATTTCACTATCATCTTCAGGATATCATTTTTTTCATCTAATTAAGTATTCCATCGCATTTCTTTCATTCTCTATTTATTTCATTTTAGGATTCATCTAGCTCATTTAACAATGGATCATGAAGGTGAAGCATTGAAGGATCTTAAAGACCATACATATAACAGTGAAGGCGAATGCAATGATGATTATTCTTCACAAGAGAGTGAAGAAGATAAAATGGATAACAATGATGATCATTATTCACAAGAGAGTGAAGAAGATGAAATAGATAACAATGATGCCCAAGTCGACAATGATGCCCAAGTCGACAATGATGCCCAAGTCGACTGATCCCAAGTCGACACTCCTCCCCAAGCAAACAAGAGGGGGTTGACGCGATTGGCAAAGTGGCGAGCCAAATCTGAGAAAAGTGGTGCGGAAAAATGGCCACTAACATTTGATTCGCTAGGAAGGATTGGCGGGGAACATAGACCAAAATTTTCGAGTTTTATGGGAGACATTGCAAGGTCAGAGGTTGGATTGAGGTATCTACAATGGAGGAAGGTGCCAAAAGAGGAAAAGAACAAGTTGTGGGCAGGGAGTCAGGTTGTGAAACAAATTAAACATTTTCTCATATTAAGTTTGTTAAGTTATTGAATTCCATATATGAGACTAAAAAATCCTGTCATATGTTATTTTTTCAGCAATTATTCAAAATTGATGACTGTTGAAGGGGTCCTATAATGGCACGGCTTGGTGGGTTGCTAAGGAGTTTTAGAAGAAAGATGTTCGAGAAACACATTCGTTCCAACCTAGCAAAACCCACCATGCTTGAGAAAGTTCCAAAGATGTATCGCGTTATTGTGAAAAAATAAGGCTTGGACAGATTTGTAGCATATACAAAATCTGAAGAATTCAAGGGTTTTATTCAATTCAAACTGCAGATTTCATTAATTAAGCTAAGTGTTAATTAATGAGATTGTAAATTATATATCCTACTGTTCTATTGGAAAGGCTGCGTCAAAGAGTGCAAAAGAGGTTCGAGCACAATATGTTTATGATCATACAATGGAACGGGGGGGGGGGGGGGATATGTGTATCTGAAAGAAAAACTGGTAATAAGCTAAGTGTGTTACACCCAGTCATGGTTAAAAACGTGCAATGTATGTTTCAAGTCTGATATATATTATTATTATAATACAAGGTACAAAACAAAGAAATTGCAGCTGATGATTCCCCCTCTCGAGCGTTTATGTGGAGGAAAGGAAGGGTAAATAAAGAGGGGGAATACAAAACGCATGTGGTAAAGGGCGTAGCAAATGATATAGTAAGTTTAATTGCTATATATATACACCTAATTATCTACATGTTAAAAATTAACAGCACCTCACTACATTAACTAAATTACTTACTGCAAGCCGAGAATGAAACAAAAATAAATGCGGGATCCGTGACTGTAGAACCGGGAATGGATGCCCTGACATTGGTCCTTGGCAAGGAAAGGGGTGGATACCTGAAACGTATTGGGTATGGAGTGACTTCCCGTGGATATTGGCAGGGAGCTCTGAAAGGGCGATCAAAAGAACGGATCGAAAAACTTGAGGCGGAACTCAAAAATGAAAAACAGCTGCGTGAGAAAAAGGATCAAGAGGTTAAGCACCTCACTATATGGTTAATGCATAGCATGAAAAAATTAATAAGCTTACGGCGTTTATGAACAACATGATTCAAAATAAACAAGTTGATAAAGCGGTAAATTCTATAAGGGACAAATTATATACATATATATATATATATATACCTATAATTAATTATATTATATAATTTACTTTTTATCAATTAATTATTATAAATCATTAAATCATTTTGTTGGTAAAGTCCGCGGAGGCGCCTCTTACTACAACTTTAAGATCTAAAAACAGTTGTAATCAGCATTTCAATGTAAATACAACGGTAATTAATTAGTATTATTGCTGATATGATCAATCTCCCTTGAGCGCATATTTAATAATTAATTAACTAATTGAATTGTACGTAGGACATGATTAATTCCGCGCACAATACATCGCGAAAACAATCTACTCCATCAAACTCATCTCAAAGGTCGGCCGATAAGGTACGCATTTGAAACAGTTCTGAATTTGAGTTGATCTGGAAGATTCTAGTTCATCTGGATGAACATGAGTCTCTAGTTATAGTTCATCCGGATAGTTAAAGTTCATCAGGATAGGTAAAGTTCATCAGGATAGTAAAAAGTTCATCAGGATAGTTAGAGTTCATCGTGATAGTTAGAGTTGATCCGGAAGATTCTAGTTCATCAGGATAGTTAGAGTTCATCGGGATAGTTAGAGTTGATCCGGAAGATTCTAGTTTATCTGGATGAACATGCGTCTCTAGTTATAGTTCACCGGGTTGGTTATAGTTCATCCGGATAGTTAAAGTTCATCAGCATAGGTAAAGTTCATCAGGATAGTTAAAGTTCATCAGGATAGTTAGAGTTGTCACACCCCGCCCCGCCGCGCCCTGC
>JBCNJP010000010.1:51852651-51889516 GCA_039602395.1 Deinandra increscens subsp. villosa
CCCGCCCCGCCGCGCCCTGCTAGGCGCGGGGGAGAGGACGTGGGACCGGCCGTCCGTACCAGAACTCGCGGAAGCAAACAGTCAAGATAGAAGAATAACAAAGGCTCACAACAGCGGACCACCCGTCCAACAAGACATAACTAAACCCCAAGGGTTGATAATCATAACATCATAGGTTTACAACCAATTTTCACGATTAAACTAAGCCCAGGGACGCTCTAAGGCTACAAGTACGGTGAGTGCACAAACAAACAAAACAATAAAGTCATGACAGTCATAATAACGAAATAACAACAACGAGATCCCCAAAACCCACAAAACCATCTCGTCCCAAAACAAGAACGTGACTTCCGCCATAGCTTTACTTACCTGCACATGAACCAAAAAGACGTCAACAACATAAAGTTGTTGGTGAGTCGTAGCGCATTTGACTCATTTAAGCAACCAAAACTTGTTTACAAAAACACTGTGCCTGCTATAAATTCCTATGGTTAAACCAGCACGCGAGAGGGGTAAACGGACCAGTGGTCGTCACCGCTCCCCATGACTAGGCATATACGCCATCACCCGACCCCTAATGGATCAACAAGAACGGGTATGAGACACCTTGATCTACCTCTACAGCTGTATTGGTGCAATATATGTCTTTGTGGCCCCACACGGACCTAAATTAACCATACTAATCTGTCATGAACGTCATGTAACATGCAGTAAATTTATAACACGGTAATAAATACCTAAGCACAGTAACAAGTAACAACACAAGACATGGTTCATGTACACCCCAAAACAGTTAAATAAAAGTAGGGGAAAAGCTATCAACTCACAGATTACAATGGGCGGAAAACTAGAACGTCACCGGGCACGAGGAATCCAAGGTCCAACAAGTGTATCACAGATGCGAGTCTAAAATACATATATATAATAATATATCAGAACCTATCCAAACTAGAAGTGCGCACACGACACTTTGGTAACCGCAACGATAACAAACGGGGTAGTCAATGATATTCCTGAGGGATTCACCGAACGGCCAAAACACCCGTACGAGATCATTGGGCCCAACCGAGTAGTAAAATATTCCCTACTGGTAATTTTACAGACCCTACTCGTAAACAACTATAACCGGGTAGCTCGGTGGTTCCAAAAATCATCCAACAAAACAACACATTAAACTGTCCAGGGACACATGAGGACCTCATGCGAAATAGAAAAACACCCTGTGAGGTCCTCATGGGTGGTCAAAAGACCAGTTTGACTTTCCAGGCGATGAGGACCTCATGCGAATCAACAAACGAAATCCATGCGGTCCTCATCGACTATTTTGTCATTTAGTGAATTTTTCCCATTTTGCGTTTTTAGCTCGTTTCGACAACGGGGTTTTGTTCCAATTATTCCCGGTAGCAAAATACTCAATTTTTAGGCACTGAGGCCGAACCAAACCAAAGTTATGAGTCCCGGTTTTGTTCCAAATTTACCCGAAATCATATTGCAAGCGGGTTTAACCAATTTCAATCATTCCAACATTTTGGTTTACACCTATGGACTGATTCTAACTCAGATTTAGGGCCAAGAGCCACTGAGATCATTCAGGTGTCATTAACCCATTTTGAAAAGTCCAAAATACTCGGTTTTCGGGTTTTTAAACACAAAACTACAAACACCGCCTCCACCCAATTACCAATCTCTTCCTATGTGACAATCTTGCCACTGAGATGGTGGGGTTCCCAGGCCAAATATTCCAGAAGCATCAACAATCCCGAAATCACACATGCATGCATAAAAGACTTGTACCTTTAGCAACAAAACTTGTACCGAGCTTCTCCAAGCGGGTTTTTCAGTTCTTTAAGGTTCTTGATCACTCCAGAAGCTGAATCCACCCTCGCATGCATCATCAAAACCGATTTTAGGCAATGGATCATCCAAACACTTGATATAAAGCAAAACCCGACACAAACTAACCTTGTTTCACCATGAATTTGCTCCCGTAAGCCTTAGATCATCATGGATCGGACATGCAAGCCTCAAAATCTAGTAAATTCCACTGATCAGTAAGAACCCACAACATAGCTTAAGTCAAAATGGAGAAACAAACGAACTAGAGGCTTACCCGAGCTTCGTGGAACATTTATGTGCTTGAATCTTCACACCCGAGGCTTCCTTTGGCCAGAGATGGCCTCCACAGGGGATTACCAGTCGAAAACTTAGAGCTCTCTAAGTTGGGAATGAGCAAATGAGCAGAAAATGAGAGAAATCTCATTTTTATACAACTGGGCGTCAATGAGGACCGGGCAAGGTACACAAACATACACCCATGCGGTCCTCATGGGGTAAAAACACGCGGATCCTGACCCAGCGACCCGACGGGTCATGAGGACCGTGAGAGGTTGAACCAGAGAGGGCATGCGGTCCTCATGCCTCCAAAAAAAAAGTTTTTTTTTCCTTGAAATTCTATATTTCGAGCTCGAGGGTTTTACCAAAGGTGTTACATCCTTCCCCCCTTAAATGAATTCCGTCCCGGAATTCACTTAGACTCAAAAAGGTGCGGGTATTTCCTACGCATGTCCACCTCCGATTCCCAAGTATGCTCGGGTCCACGCCGAGCATCCCACTTAACCTTTACCATTGGAATCTTCTTTCTGCGTAATTTCTTCACAATCCTTTCCACAATCTCTACAGGCTTTTCTATAAATTTCAGCTTTTCATCCACGCGAATTTCCTTCAACGGGATTGCTAGAGCCTCATCAACTAAACATTTGCGCAAGTTCGATACATGAAACACGTCGTGAACTCCACTGAGTTCTTCGGGTAAGTCCAATTGATATGCCACCTTGCCGACTTTGGATATAATCTTGAAAGGTCCAATATAGCGAGGACTTAGCTTTCCTCTCTTTCCAAACCGAATAATCCCTTTCCAAGGGGATATTTTAAGCATTACCATATCTCCTTCCTTGAATTCCAATGGCCTACGACGACGATCGGCATAACACTTCTGCCGATCCTGTGCGGCTTTAAGCTTTTCTTTAATTTCTCGAACCTTATCATTCGTAGCCATAACCAACTCTGGTCCTGTAAGTTGCCCTTCTCCAACTTTAGACCAACACAACGGGACTATACATTTCCTGCCATATAGAGCTTCAAACGTCGCCATTTCTATACTAGAGTGATAACTGTTATTATATGAAAATTCTACCAACGGTAGGTGGGTGTCCCAACTGCCACCGAATTCCATCACACATGTTCTTAGCATGTCCTCTAAGGTTTGGATGGTTCTTTCACTCTGCCCATCCGTCTGTGGATGATACGCCGTGCTCAGCTTCACCTTTGTTCCCAAGGCTTCCTGAAGACTTTGCCAGAAATGGGAAGTAAATCGGCCATCTCTATCAGACACAATTGATAATGGAACTCCATGCCTTGACACAATTTCCTTTACATAAATCTTGGCCAATTGTTCCGTGGGGTAAGTTTCCTGAATCGGCAGAAAGTGAGCTGACTTTGTCAATCGGTCCACGATTACCCAAATAGCATCATTACCACTCCTAGTTTTAGGAAGCTTAGCTACAAAATCCATAGTCACCATGTCCCATTTCCACTCGGATATTTCTAAAGGTTGAAGTAAACCGGCGGGCTTCTGATGCTCAGCTTTTACCTGCAAAAACCTATGGCATTTCCCAACATACTCGGCAATTGCTCTCTTCACCCCCGGCCACCAATAATGGGATTTCAAATTTTGGTACATCTTATCATTACCAGGGTGGATCATATACCTGGACTTATGCGCTTCACGAAGGATCATTTCACGGAGACCGCCTTCCTTCGGCACCCAGATTCTATTTCCCAGTCTAAGGATACCATCGGGTCCTTTAGTAAGGCGACCCACGATGGTCATCATTTCTTCCTTTCTATTCACTTCTGGATCTGCTATTTGCTCGCTTTGGGCTTTCAAAATTTCATCGATCAGATCAGCACGCACATCTATTCTCATTGCACGAACCCTCAGAGGCTTGGTTCTTTCCTTTCTACTTAGTGCGTCAGCCACTACGTTGGCTTTTCCGGGATGGTACTTTATCTCACAATCATAATCACTTAACACCTCCATCCAACGCCTTTGACGCATGTTTAGTTCCTTCTGATTGAACAAATGTTGCAAACTCTTATGATCTGAGAACACCACAAACTTCGTTCCATAGAGATAGTGCCTCCAAATCTTTAGGGCAAACACTACCGCACCGAGTTCCAGATCATGTGTAGTATAATTCTTCTCGTGTGTCTTAAGCTGCCTTGATGCATAAGCGATCACTTTGTTTCGCTGCATCAACACACATCCCAATCCATTGATTGACGCATCACAGTAAACGACAAAATCCTCTGATCCTTCGGGTAAGGAGAGTATAGGAGCGGTGCTCAATTTTTGCTTTAGAAGTTCAAAAGCGTCGGTGTGTTTCTGCTTCCAATCCCACTTTGCGTTCTTCTGAGTTAACGCGGTCAAAGGTGTAGCGATCTTGGAGAAATCTTGAATGAAGCGACGATAATATCCCGCTAAACCCAAAAATCTCCTAATCTCTGTCGGAGACTTAGGTTGTTCCCAGTTTCTTACCGCCTCAACCTTTACTGGGTCCACTTGAATTCCAGCATCACTCACAATATGACCCAAAAATTGAACTTCACGAAGCCAAAATTCACACTTGGAAAACTTTGCATAAAGCTTCTCCTTCCTAAGAAGTTCCAACATCGTTCTGAGATGTTCTTCATGTTCCTCTTTCGTGCGCGAGTAGATCAGTATATCATCAATAAAGACAATCACAAATTTGTCTAGGTATGGCTTACATACTCGATTCATCAGGTCCATGAAGATTGCAGGTGCGTTCGTTAAACCAAATGGCATCACTGTGAACTCATAGTGCCCATACCTTGTTCTGAATGCAGTTCTTGGCACGTCTTCTTCTCCAACCCTTACTTGATGATATCCAGACCTCAAATCAATCTTGGAGAAATAACTCGCTCCCTGGAGCTGATCAAACAAATCGTCTATTCGGGGAAGTGGATACTTATTATTGATGGTTACTTTGTTGAGATCACGGTAGTCAATGCACATGCGAAATGATCCATCCTTCTTTTTCACAAATAACACGGGAGCTCCCCAAGGTGAAGAGCTAGGTCGAATGAAACCCTTATCCAAAAGTTCTTGTAGTTGGCTCTTCAATTCCTGCATTTCAGATGGCGCAAGTCTATACGGCGCTTTAGCTATCGGGGTCGTTCCTGGTGCCAATTCGATTTGGAACTCCACCTGTCGCTCAGGTGGCAATCCCGGTAGCTCATCCGGAAACACATCGGCGAATTCCGAAACAACGGGTACATCTTCAACCCTTTTCTCGTGAGGGACTTCTACCAAGTTAGCTAGGAAAGCATGGCATCCTTTCTTCATGCATTTGTTCGCCTTGAGCATTGAAATTGTATTCAATGGTCGTGCTTGACGATCGCCCACTATCGTGTGAATTTTATCGTCCGCAGATTCAACTTCAACAATCTTCTCGTCGCAACGAATCTTAGCTCGATGCCGAGTCAACCAATCCATTCCGATTACGATATCGAATTCACTCAAGGTCATGGGAAGCAGTTCTAAATCAAATAGGGCATTGTCTAACCTTAACTGAAAATTCTTAACAATTTCAGGGATACTAACTTCTTCCCCATTAGCAGTTTCTACAATATAAGGCCGATCTAAAGCATGCAATACACATTTCAATTTGGGAATACAGGTAGTAGAAACGAAACTCCTATTTGCACCAGAATCAAATAACACACTAACATAATTTCCATTCATAGAAAACGTACCGGATACAACATCGTCGTTTTTACGGGCCTCCTCAGTAGTCATTAAGAAAATTTGAGGCTTACCTTTTGGGCCTCCGCCATCTCTGCCCTTGTTCCTGAATCTGGTGTCGTCCCTTGGCTTCGGGCAGTCGGCGATCCGGTGTCCCTTGTCTCCACAGTTATAACACCCCGCGGGCTTCACACATTGATCAGCATAGTGCCCGATGGTGTTGCATTTGTAACAAGTGGGCTTCTCTTTCCTGTAATCCCTTCCTTTGTCATTTCTGCCCCTTCTCTCATCTCGGTGCCCTTTCTTTCCTCCTTGGTCACGACCATGATCATGACCTTTACCACCAAACTTCCTCTTTCGATCAGAGGAATCGCCTTTCTTTCCAGACTGACGATCCCATTCTTCACATAAGGTTCCAGTCAAATTCATTGCCGATTTTAGAGTACGAGGTCGGGAAGCTCTAACATCAGCCCTAATAACAGGGCTCAAACCATACAAAAACCGTCAAATCTTGGTCGACTCTTTCTTCGCCATATGCGGAACGAGATTTAGCAACTCATTGAACCGATTGATGTAAGTCATGTAGTCTGAACCCTTCATCTCCAGATGAATGAACTCATTTTCTAGCTTTTCAGACTCGTGCTCTGGGAGAAACTTTTGTTGAGCCAACTTACGAAACTTGGCCCACTCCATATCATAGGCCTTGGTCCTTCCACGCTTATGGATTTCCGTCTTCCACCATGTCAATGCTGGACCCTTGAACGATTGCGAAGCAAACCTCACTTTATTCTTCTCAGCACACTCACTAATATCCAGTGCCCCTTCCACTTCATCTAACCAGTTAAGAGCTTCTGTAGCGCTCTTATCACCTCGGAAAGTGCCTGGCTTTCTAGCCATATAAGTCTTATAACTGCAACCTCTTTCTTCGGCTCTTCTCTTCTCTTTCTTACTTTTCTTTTGTTCATGCTCCTCCGAGCTGTAGGAATCAGGACTGTGATGGCGACGCCTCTTAGGCTCGCTTCGGGAACTGGCAGACGACTCAACTCTGACAACCTTGTGCCTTTCAGACTTGGACCTGCGATGGTGACTTGACTCGATCCTTTCAGCATACAAGGGGTCTTGCTTTTCTTTGTCATCTTTCTCTACTGCTATCCTCTTTTCTTGAGCAACTAGATTCGGGAATGCAGCAGCAATCCCGTCAGCGATCAATTTCTGGAATCGCTCTTCTTGCTCCTTTTCGCGCTTTGTTCTGAAGTAAGAGGATTTTCATCCTTCCCATCTACAACATGTAGGGAGCGGTTGTCTTCATCAGCTTCTTTCTGAAGATCGTCAGTATTCTGACGTGTCCTTCTTCCGGTGGTCTTGCTAACACCGGCCTTCGTCATCGACTGAAAGTAAGGCGAGACGCCCGATTAGAATCATCATAAAGGTTCATTTAGACTCAACTGTAACGCATATGTGACACGGACCAATATCCACAAGGGTTTTCACACAAACGGGGTGTAAGTGCTTGCTCCGGTCTTGCCCCCACGGTATGGATCAACGTGAAGCATCGCTTCAGTCACATGTCTCGGGGATCTACGGAGGGAACACCCATCCGATACGACCCGGAATAGGGGGAGGGCTCACGAAACTAAGCACCGTCATGACTATTAACAGAAACAGAGGATATGTGGAGTTCTAAGAAATTCCTACTCAAGGCATTACTTAACTTCTAGCTTCAACAAGCTATAATATCCTGAGCACAATTCAATCTAGCACCAATACTACAATCAAAAGTCATCACACTAGATTCCATAACAACACAACCATAAGTCTTACAGTGTTTAGCAACTAAATCCAAATACAACACTTAAACATTACAAGTTCTAAACAACCATACGATACAGTGTCTGAATCATCACAAATACAACTGAAGCAAGAACAACATAGCAAGACAAACATAAATCATCAGAAGAGATAAAACACATTCACAATTAACCATAACAAAGTCACCACACGATTCCAACACCAACACTAGCAAGATCCCATCAACGGTGTTTCTTCTTCCGCAGGCCAAGTCCAAGTCTAGCTGCCTCCCCAAACGCAGACGAAGCCTTCGATAACATATTCGCCATGCTCTTTTCCCTCTTCCTGACCTCCTCGTTCTCCTTTGCTAGCGCGCGGTTCTGCTCCACCAAAGCAGCAACATCAGGCGAACTAGGTCCAGCGGCCTCACAATATGGTGGATAAGGAAATGGGTAAGCAGGGCCAGAATAAGATGCACGATGAGGCTCAACATAGGGTGCGTACGGAGCATACGGGTAAGATGGCATCACGTATGGTAGTGGTGGTGGGGGACGAGCATAGTAGGGATCAACATGGGGTGGGTACAAAGGGGAGTGAGAGCTGTAAGACCGCTGCAGTGCCGGGAAGGAATAATGATCAGAAACTAGGCCAGCCTGCTGGGCCTCCATACGGGCAGCAATGTAGGGATCACGGGGGTCCATGGCATAAGGAGGGGGTGGTGGTGGTGGAATACGCTGTCCTGCCACAACGGCGGCTGCCGTGACGATGGGGACCTCGACCATCGGCTCAGACTCGTCTGTGTCGTCGTCAACTCCAGTGGCGTAGCTCGATGGGGCGTAAGCGGGGGATGCGTAGACGTGGTGCTCGTGGTGATGTGAGTGATAGCTAACAGAGTGTCCCGCTGAAAGCTCAATGACCAAATCGTTACCGGACTGCTGGGGCTCTGGTTGCGGTGACTCCACCTCGTCTGCCTGCTCCTCAGGCTCGTCCTCGTAATCGTCCAAGTTCACCAGCGGTGCTGCAGCAGCTATGGCAAAACCGGTATCAATCTCGTCCTGAGTCAGTTGGATCTGTGGCTGAGGGCGAACAGACATACGAGCTCCAATGCGCTTCCGTGGCGGTCGCGAAAGTTCCTGCGGTTGTTTCTCCCGATGCGGCGTGTTCCGAATGAACGCTGAAGGAGACACGACATAGCCTGAAGAATCGGGGCTCAATGGAATAACCGGTCGACTGGGACCTGCTTCCATCTTCTTCTTTCCTTTTCCGCTAGATCGTGAGGATGATGATTTGCTTCATCCGAACACCATGACTTCAGATTACCTGTCCAATTGAAAAGTCAGTACCGCATTTTTAATCAAAATAATCCCATGCATGCCTAGGGTACCGTTACCCTAACTCACACTAAGGACGATGTGTCCTATTACCCATGCACACAGAATAACCATCAGCTTAGGTTGGCTTGCTAGGGCTCACCAAGTGTTAGTGCACCTGTGGGTAGGAATGTCAGTTTGCAAGGCTGAAACTACCACCGACCTTACACTAATCCTTGATATCCTCCTAACTCACGAACTTCCACCTAGGTCAACACTTAACAAAAGAGGGACTATCAGCTTTCATGTGTCTTGTTAGGGTTCACTAAGTCTTAGTGCACCTGTGGGTAGGGATGTCAGTTGGCAAGGCTGTAATCACTACCGACCTTACACGAAACCTTAATTACTCCCTAGCAAACAAACGTCTGCCTAAGTCCTAGACTTAGCACCGTGCTTAGCCTAAGAGTTCTTATAGGTTCAAGCTTAGTGGCTCTAAGAGTCATCTAATCTGCTGGAACCTTGGGCTCTGATACCAACCTGACACACCCCGCCGCGCCCTGCCAGGCGCGGGGGAGAGGACGTGGGACCGGCCGTCCGTACCAGAACTCGCGGAAGCAAACAGACAAGATAGAAGAATAACAAAGGCTCACAACAGCGGACGACCCATCCAACAAGACATAACTAAACCCCAAGGGTTGATAATCATAACATCATAGGTTTACAACCAAGTTTCACGATCAAACTAAGCCCAGGGACGCTCTAAGGCTACAAGTACGGTGAATGCACAAACAAACAAGACAATAAAGTCATGACAGTCATAATAACGAAATAACAACAACGAGATCCCCAAAACCCACAAAACCATCTCGTCCCAAAACAAGAACGTGACTTCCGCCATAGCTTTACTTACCTGCACATGAACCAAAAAGACGTCAACAACATAAAGTTGTTGGTGAGTCGTAGCGCATTTGACTCATTTAAGCAACCAAAACTTGTTTACAAAAACACTGTGCCTGCTATAAATTCCTATGGTTAAACCAGCACGCGAGAGGGGTAAACGGACCAGTGGTCGTCACCGCTCCCCATGACTAGGCATATACGCCATCACCCGACCCCTAATGGATCAACAAGAACGGGTATGAGACACCTTGATCTACCTCTACAGCTGTATTGGTGCAATATATGTCTTTGTGGCCCCACACGGACCTAAATTAACCATACTAATCTGTCATGAACGTCATGTAACATGCAGTAAATTTATAACACGGTAATAAATACCTAAGCACAGTAACAAATAACAACACAAGACATGGTTCATGTACACCCCAAAACAGTTAAATAAAAGTAGGGGAAAAGCTATCAACTCACAGATTACAATGGGCGGAAAACTAGAACGTCACCGGGCACGAGGAATCCAAGGTCCAACAAGTGTATCACAGATGCGAGTCTAAAATACATATATATAATAATATATCAGAACCTATCCAAACTAGAAGTGCGCACACGACACTTTGGTAACCGCAACGATAACAAACGGGGTAGTCAATGATATTCCCGAGGGATTCACCGAACGGCCAAAACACTCGTACGAGATCATTGGGCCCAACCGAGTAGTAAAATATTCCCTACTAGTAATTTTACAGACCCTACTCGTAAACAACTATAACCGGGTAGCTCGGTGGTTCCAAAAATCATCCAACAAAACAACACATTAAACTGTCCAGGGACACATGAGGACCTCATGCGAAACAGAAAAACACCCTGTGAGGTCCTCATGGGTGGTCAAAAGACCAGTTTGACTTTCCAGGCGATGAGGACCTCATGCGAATCAACAAACAAAATCCATGCGGTCCTCATCGACTATTTTGTCATTTAGTGAATTTTTCCCATTTTGCGTTTTTAGCTCGTTTCGACAACGGGGTTTTGTTCCAATTATTCCCGGTAGCAAAATACTCAATTTTTAGGCACTGAGGCCGAACCAAACCAAAGTTATGAGTCCCGGTTTTGTTCCAAATTTACCCGAAATCATATTGCAAGCGGGTTTAACCAATTTCAATCATTCCAACATTTTGGTTTACACCTATGGACTGATTCTAACTCAGATTTAGGGCCAAGTGCCACTGAGATCATTCAGGTGTCATTAACCCATTTTGAAAAGTCCAAAATACTCGGTTTTCGGGTTTTTAAACACAAAACTACAAACACCGCCTCCACCCAATTACCAATCTCTTCCTATGTGATAATCTTGTCACTGAGATGGTGGGGTTCCCAGGCCAAATATTCCAGAAGCATCAACAAACCCGAAAATCACACATGCATGCATAAAAGACTTGTACCTTTAGCAACAAAACTTTTACCGAGCTTCTCCAAGCAGGTTTTTCAGTTCTCTAAGGTTCTTGATCACTCCAGAAGCTGAATCCACCCTTGCATGCATCATCAAAACCGATTTTAGGCAATGGATCATCCAAACACTTGATATAAAGCAAAACCCGACACAAACTAACCTTGTTTCACCATGAATTTGCTACCGTAAGGCTTAGATCATCATGGATCGGACATGCAAGCCTCAAAATCTAGTAAATTCCACCGATCAGTAAGAACCCACAACATAACTTAAGTCAAAATGGAGAAACAAACGAACTAGAGGCTTACCCGAGCTTCGTGGAACTTTTATGTGCTTGAATCTTCACACCCGAGGCTTCCTTTGGCCAGAGATGGCCTCCACAGGGGATTACCAGTTGAAAACTTAGAGCTCTCTAAGTTGGGAATGAGCAAATGAGCAGAAAATGAGAGAAATCTCATTTTTATACAACTGGGCGTCAATGAGGACCGCGCGAGGTACACAAACATACACCCATGCGGTCCTCATGGGGTAAAAACACGCGGATCCTGACCCAGCGACCCGGCGGGTCATGAGGACCGCGAGAGGTTGAACCAGAGAGGGCATGCGGTCCTCATGCCTCCAAAAAAAAAAGTTTTTTTTTTCCTTGAAATTCTATATTTCGAGCTCGAGGGTTTTACCAAAGGTGTTACATCCTTCCCCCCTTAAATGAATTCCGTCCCGGAATTCACTTAGACTCAAAAAGGTGCGGGTATGTCCTACGCATGTCCACCTCCGATTCCCAAGTATGCTCGGGTCCGCGCCGAGCATCCCACTTAACCTTTACCATTGGAATCTTCTTTCTGCGTAATTTCTTCACAATCCGTTCCACAATCTCTACAGGCTTTTCTGTAAATTTCAGCTTTTCATCCACGCGAATTTCCTTCAACGGGGTTGCTAGAGCCTCATCAACTAAACATTTTCGCAAGTTCGACACATGAAACACGTCGTGAACTCCACTGAGTTCTTCGGGTAAGTCCAATTGATATGCCACCTTGCCGACTTTGGATATAATCTTGAAAGGTCCAATATAGCGAGGACTTAGCTTTCCTCTCTTTCCAAACCGAATAATCCCTTTCCAAGGGGATATTTTAAGCATTACCATATCTCCTTCCTTGAAATCCAATGGCCTACGACGACGATCGGCATAACACTTCTGCTGATCCTGTGCGGCTTTAAGCTTTTCTTTAATTTCTCGAACCTTATCATTCGTAGCCATAACCAACTCTGGTCCTATAAGTTGCTTTCTCCAACTTTAGACCAACACAACAGGACTCTACATTTCCTGCCATATAGAGCTTTAAACGGCGCCATTTCTATACTAGAGTGATAACTGTTATTATATGAAAATTCTACCAACGGTAGGTGGGTGTCCCAACTACCACCGAATTCCATCACACATGCTCTTAGCATGTCCTCTAAGGTTTGGATGGTTCTTTCACTCTGCCCATCCGTCTGTGGATGATACGCCGTGCTCAGCTTCACCTTTGTTCCCAAGGCTTCCTGAAGACTTTGCCAGAAATGGCCTCCACAGGGGATTACCAGTCGAAAACTTAGAGCTCTCTAAGTTGGGAATGAGAAAATGAGCAGAAAATGAGAGAAATCTCATTTTTATACAACTGGGCGTCAATGAGGACCGCGCGAGGTACATAAACATACACCCATGCGGTCCTCATGGGGTAAAAACACGCGGATCCTGACCCAGCGACCCGACGGGTCATGAGGACTGCGAGAGGTTGAACCAGAGAGGGCATGCGGTCCTCATGCCTCCAAAAAAAAAGTTTTTTTTTTCCTTGAAATTCTATATTTCGAGCTCGAGGGTTTTACCAAAGGTGTTACAAGAGTTGTTCCGGAATATAATTAATAATTATACTGTTTTAGCTATGATAAGTTTGTACTTCATCCGAATGGTTATCTGGATAGTTAACTAATGTTTAGCCGGTTATGATCGATATGATTTTATAAATTAATTGAATTGTAGGTCTATTCTATGACTGTATCACAACACACTCCTCCATCTACAACAGTGTCCGGGCGAAAGGAAAGGGTAACTATTATAATTAACACAATTGTGTACTTTCCTTATAACTCATTGATATATGATCATTTAATTAAATATTGATGCTGTCTTTAGGGGAAAAAGAGATAAATAACAGAAGCAGCACCTGCTGCAGCCAGTACTGCTGGGGCATCACAGCAGGAAGTGGTATATATATATAATTAAGGATTTGACTAATCACTTTGACGTTATTGTTAATTAATATATATGGTACTAATCAATTAATTATATGGCGTCAATTTAGGAAAAAAATAAGAGACCTACAAAATTAGGAAAACATGCTCCTGCTAATAATGATGACAATCCTGCTGCTGTTAACCCATAAATCTCATTAGAGGTATATATATTAGTATATTTGACAATTTATTTATTCAGTTTTTTACTTTAATTAATTAATTGTTAATATATATGCTATAATTAATATTATTATTATGTCACTTTTGATTATGGGTGCAAAACTGTGGACCTCCACCTTGGGGAAAAGAGAAACATCGTGGCAAAGGCTAAATTATTGTCAGCATTAACAGATGAGATGATTCATGGAGTTCCAATACCTTCTAATTGCCGTAGAGTTTCCATTTATGAGGTTTCGAAGGAACATGGATTTTTACCATACCCAGTAGAAGATATAACAACAATTAACGAGCTTGCAGAGAAGAAAAGCAGTAACTATATTATTGCATGGCCGAAAGACCAAATGATCAATACTGATCGTGATAAAAAATTAAAATCAAAGGTTTGTTCCATTAATAATATAATTAAAGTACTTAAAGAACCAATTAATTAATCGTATCCACATTAAGTAATTGATTTAACTTTAACTACATATATATATTTATATATCATATCGGTTTTATTTGTCATGTTTTGTTACTCCAGGTAAATAATGTGAAAACAAAGCCGAAGGTATACGTAGCATTAAACAACTTGAAGAGCGTGACGATGATGGAAAAACTTACAAGGAGCCACACTAACCCGACCAAATTATAATTATCATAACAATTCTTTGATTAGTGTATATGTATTTATAATTAATTATATTATGATTTTAAGGTTTCTCATAGACATATATATGCAGTTTAATTAATTAATTTTATGCAATTTAAATAATTATAATTACGAAAAACAAAATTTGATGAATCTATAATTGCTTGATTATATATATATGAAACACAAATAATACCAAAGGCCACACTTTATATATTTTAGCGTGGTCGTTGCCACCATTTGGCCACGCATATTGGGACAGAAAATCTGATTTCAACTACCCTTTGGCCACTTTTCTTTTAATATATATGGCTAAAACATAAATATACGTGACCATATAATACCAAAGGCCACGCTTTTTATATTTTTTAGTTGTCGTTGCCACCCTTTGGCCACGCGTATTGGGACAAAATGGATGATTTCAGCAACCCATTTGGCCACGTTTTTTTATTACATATGTGACTAAAACACAAATATACGTGACCATATAATACCAAAGGCCACGCTATTTATATTTTAACGTGGCCGGTGCCACCCTTTGGCCACGCGTATTGGGACAAAATATATGATTTCAGCAACCCATTTGGCCATGTTTTTTATAACATATGTGGCTAAAACACAAATATACGTGACCATATAATACCAAAGACCACGCTATTCATATTTGAACGTGGTCGTTGCCACCCTTTGGCCACGCGTATTGGGAGAAAATGTATGATTTCAGCAACCCTTTGGCCACGTATTTTTATGATGTATGTGGCTAAAACACAAATATATGTGACCATATAATACCAAAGGCCACGTTAAACAAACACATGTGGCCGTTGGGACCCTTTGGCCACGCTTTCCGGAAGAATTGTTTGATTACAACAACAAATACTGGCACCCTTTAGCCACGCTTCTAGGTGGCTTCAGCCACTGATATTGTAACGTGGCCGTAGGATACATAAGGTGACGGGACCTTTGGTGTCGATTGAAATGAAAAAAAAAACGTGACCAAACACCTTTGGTCACGGTTTTTTTTCCATGGCCATAGGTGAAATTTGACGTAATGGAAAACCCTAATTTTGGCCCATTAACAAAACCATTACGAAACCTTTTCGAATTCTGAAATAAACTTAGGTCTTTCTTAAAACACATTACTTTAGGATTACCAACAAAAATTCAGACCCTAATTCCAACCCGCTCACCCAATTTTATCAAAACAAGCTCAAGAACCCTAATTTTAACACATTTTTAGAAAACATACTTAGAGATCGATTTACCAAGACTGCATAAATTCAGCTCTTGATTCGTCTTGAGCAGCTCGAATTCGACAGAATAAGTTTCTGGTTCTAAAGAGGGTTTTTTGGGTTTGTTTTCGTGAATTGGTGCTTGATTTCGGTGAAAGGGAGCTGCTATTTATACTAGTTTGTAATGAATATTACTTTGGTGATTTCAGGCTGAAAGCCAATTTTGATTTGTTCCGGCTGAAATTGAAGTTCGAGCGGAAGTCTTGAGTTCAAGCGGAACATGCAGTTCAACCGGAAGAAGCAAGTTTTGTCCTATAGTGAATATTCCGGGTGAACTCGATTATCCACCAGATAATGAGCTCAACTGGACTTTTCCTGAGAAGTCTTTTCAGTTGTCCAATCCTACAAAATCTTCATGGTTTCTTCTATATCCATCAAATCCTCTCTCCCAAAGTAGATTGTTGCTGATCACACGCAAGATATCACATCTGTCGAAGTTTATTCTTTTGGTAGTAGTATTTGACTTTTTGTTTAATAGTTTAGATTAATTCGTTTAGGATCAATGGTTGTCATTGATCTCATCTGCACTATATAGAGCTTAGTTAGCTCTTTGTTTACACACGGTTCATCATCACCTTGTAATAGTGTAACTTTGAGTTAATGCAAATAGTGCCGAGTATTTTATACATCGTTGTTACCATCTTTATGCAATCAAACACTTACATTGTACAAGTGAACTGAATTATGCTTAAGTAAAGTGAAATATAACTTCATTCCGCAAGGTTATATTTACAAGTAGAGAGTTTCTTGTTAAGTTAAAACCTGATTAACACCGATCCTACAAGTGGTATCAGAGCTTGGCTCTCACTTTGAAGACTTATAGTGCTTCAAAGTTAATACTCTACTAATTTACTTTACAAACTTTGTTTTCGTCTTTCAAAAGTTTTTCAAAATGACTAAACTCAGTCTAGGATCTTCAAACGACAGCACTAACAAACCACCAATGTTCAATCCTGATGACTTTTACACTTCGAAACTTAGGATGGAAAGTTTTGTTAGGAGCTTAGATCGCCGTATATGAAAGTCCTTGACTGAAGGTCCATACAGTCCCATGGTTTCATCAGCTGATGATGCAGAAGTTAAAATTCCAAAACCTCTAGATAAATACACAGACATTGACTATCCTGCTCTTGAATTTGACTACAAAGCATACTGGACTCTACAGGCTGCATTGTCCAACTCCATCTTAAGTGAGTTTAAGGGATATAAGACTGCACATAGCCTATGGAATGCTTTGAGTGAAATGTATGAAGGAACCAGTGAATTTAAGGAAAACAAGAAAGAAGTCTTGAAACAAAAATATGAAAATCTTACTTACAAATCTGGTGAATCCATGACTAACCAGTATCTGAGATTTGTTTCTTTACTTGATGAATTGCAAAAAGTAGATGTAAAACTAGATCAAGTTGATGCAAACAAAAAATTTCTACGTTCTCTGCCTTCAATGTGGACAGTCTACACTGTTAGCATCAGAGAATGTAAAGATCTGAAAAGATGAAGCTTAGTGAACTTCATGATGTACTTAATGCATATGAAATGGAACTAAATCTTAAGCAGAGCTCATTTTCTAAATCAACTCAGTTGCAATCAACTGCTCTAGTCACTACTGATTTTCATAACCAAAGGTATTCAAACTCATCCTTTTATCAGTCACCTATAGTCAGTTTCCCTGAGACACCAAGGTGTCAAGAGAGCTCTTCAAACTGGTTTGACAACTCTCATAATTCTCATGTAGCAACTGACTCATACCAAGGCTTCATTCGTGAAGACTTAGAATGCATAGGTGCTGATGACTTAGAAGAGATGGACATTTTGACCCAACTTGCTATGGTGTCTGTTAGAGCCCAAAGATTCTACAAAAGAACAGGAAGAACCAACAAAGGAGCAAAATGTGCTCACATTGGCTTAGACAAAAGCAAGGTGAAATGTTACAACTGTCACCAACTTCAACACTTTGCGAGAGAGTGCTCACAACCAAGAAGAGAAGGACAGAACCAAGGTCATGTCCAAATGAAGAATCATGGTGGAAAAAACCACAAAAACTCAAACAGCAACTTTGCTCACAATTCTGGTCAGCAACCTACCCCACCAAAACCAACCGGAAGTCAAAACCATCAAAATGTTATTGCTGTTGTAGCAAATCAAACTGAATGTGTAGAACGGGAAGACTTCATAGCTAAGTTTGAACCAATTAATCATGCTTTAATGGCCAAACAAGACTCCACTTCAGATCAGATAAATCCTATTCCTGGAAAAGTTTTAGAGAACTTATGCAGCCCTGCATGCATTGAACAAATGGCAAAGTACAGAAATCACAACACTGATTTAATTGATGAAGTTTCAAATCTGAATGAGTTGAAGGAATGTTTTAAAAAAACTAAGTCATCTTACATTGCTAAGATTGCAAATTTGAATAAAGAATTTGAACAGCTAAAACAAACTAACTCAAATGTTGAAACACAGCATGATGATTTACTGTCTAAACTTAAAAATTCAAGAAAGGAAACCAAAGATGGCAAGGCTGAGGTTAACACTCTTGAAATCAAACTAAAAGATGCTTTGTTCACCTGTGGTAACTTTCAAACTACAAACAAAAAGGCTGAAAAGTTATGGATGGGAGGGATGTATGGTCAAACTGGTGTTGGTTACAACAATGTTGAACCACCTATTGAGTACTCACCTACAATTGCTCCAATTGAAGCTTTTAAAAACAGACTACAAAGTCAGTCTCACTGTTGATGACACCTCATCTCAGCCAAGCATTGAAAAATCTGCTGAAACAAAGAAACCTGAAGTCACTGATGCAAGCACATCTGCATCAGATGACCAATCAAGGATTTTAAAACCATCAATTGTTGTACCACCCCCAACTCTCTATGAACCAAAAGATTCAAAAGTTAGAGGACAACAACCTAAAAAACCCAAGGGAAGTCAAACTAAAAGACTTGGTCAACTTACTTACAAACAGGTAACCAAAAGTGAGTCCCCTAGGAAAAGTGAGTTTTATGAAACCAGAATTCTTGAATGCATGTTTTGTGATGAACAAGGACACTTAACTGCTATGTTTCAATTCAATCCTTTGAGCAAAACTAAACCTCTTTCAAAATCAACATCTGTTCAAAAGCCAAAAGTTGATTTTTTAAAGAAACCCATTGATAGAACTTCTCTAGTGAAGAGTCAAACAATGAAGTATTTTGAATCTAACAGGGTTTTAATTGGAAATGAAAGAAATGGTAGTTTTACAGTTTTAAAACAAAATCAGTTTCCAACTGACATTCAAGCGGAACGACTTTCCGCTCGAACTCATATTCAACCGGAAAACAGAAATCAACCTAGATCAGCCACTGCTCCAAGCAAAGACCAAATGTCCACTTTGCTTATGGGTTTGAACATTTTGAAGCTCAAGGAAGAAGAAAGCCCTCAAGAGGAAAGACCACCTCTAGAGAAAACTTTTTAAAAGGCAGAAAATCTAACCAACTGGACATTGTTACTAGTTCAAGTGGAAGTCATTCTATTCCACTTCAGGGTGAAAACTTGAAACAAAAC
This sequence comes from Deinandra increscens subsp. villosa, assembly GCA_039602395.1. Taxonomy (NCBI): domain Eukaryota; kingdom Viridiplantae; phylum Streptophyta; class Magnoliopsida; order Asterales; family Asteraceae; genus Deinandra; species Deinandra increscens. The sequence goes on from JBCNJP010000010.1 coordinate 51,871,838, forward strand.
AATCATTTTCCATAAAGATTTTCAAAATCACCTTAAAGAACTAAGTTGGTCAACCAAGTTCACAACTCAACCAGTGAGATGCCTAGGAATGTGACCAGCAAACAAAGAAAAATCAGGGAATACAGGGAAAGAAAAATTGTTGAGAGAAGAAGTAACAAAAGTGAGATATTCAGTCAAACAAGCACTCAATATGAGAACCTGAACCTTGATAATGATGATCTGCTAACAGATGCTCCAGTTTTAAATACTCCAGTACTTAAAGAGTACAAGTATAATGATGCTTACGGTAGAACCAAGACCACTCAGGCTTGGGTCCCCTATAGAAATTGATCAATTCTGATATGTGCAGGTGCAGAATAAAGGCCAACATAGCCTATGGGTAGTAGACAGTGGATGCACTTGCCATATGACAGGGAATAAGCACAGACTGGAAAATACAAAAAGAATCAATGGAGGATCAGTTGCCTTTGGAAGCACAAAGAGGCATATCTCTGCACAAGAAGATGTGAGTAATGGACTGGTAAGCTTTGATAGAGTTAATTTTGTTGAGACATTGAATTTTAATCTTCACTATGTCTCACAGATGTGTGAAAAGAGTTTAAATTTGATGTTTAATGAGAGGGATGGGCTATACATCTTGGATATGTAAGTTGCTACACCCTCCTGTGGCACTGCCTGTTTCATATCCAAAGCCTCAACTGATGAGTCTGATTTGTGGCATAGGAGGTTAGGGCATTTAAATTAGAAGAACATGAACCGAATTGTTAATCTTGGCTTGGTTAAGGGTCTTCCTAACAAGCTTTTTACATGTTCTGAAAACTATGTACATTGTCTCACGGGCAAACAACACAAAACCTCCTTTAAGCCAAAAGTTGAATCTCCTATTCCACAATCTCTAGAGCTACTGCACATGGATCTATTTGGTCTAACTAGAGTGATGAGTTTAGGGAAAAGGTCATACTGCTTTGCTATAATTGATGATTTCTCTAGGTACACTTGGGTTTTCTTTCTAAAAATAAAGGATGAAACTGCTGAATTGTTGAAAAAACTTGTTATCTCTTTAGAAAATCAATCCAACTTTAAAGTTAAGATAATCAGATGTGACAATGGCACTGAATTTCAAAACCATGTTTTGAATTCATTTTGTGAAGAAAAGGGAATTGTTAGACAATTTAGTGCTCCTAGAACTCCACAACAAAATGGCATTGCTGAAAGAAGGAATAGGACACTAATTGAAGTTGCTAGATCAATGTTAGCAGTCTCTAAACTCCTAGTGATATTTTGGGCAGAAGCAGTGAGCACTGCCTGCTATGTCCAAAACAGGATTTTAATTGTCAAAGGCAAGAATAAGAAACCCTATGAGCTTTGGAGAAATAGGAAACCAAATATTTATTTCTTTAAGCCATTCGGTTGTCCTGTTATAATATTGATAACCAATGAGCTATTGCCCAAATTTGCTGAAAAAGCAGATGACGGATATTTTGTTGGATAATCTGGTGTGTCTAAGGCATACAGAGTATAAAACAAGAGAACCAAAATTGTTGAAGAAACAATAAACGTGTCTTTCAATGAGAAATCTTCCAACAATTTTAAATCTTAGCCCACATGGTTATTTGATATTGATGCACTAACTACTACTTTCAACATAACTGCTGAAAAGCCTGTGAGTTCATTAGTGCAGAAACATAATTATTACAGGTCAGCTGATGATCATTGGAAGAGCAACCATGCTGGAACCAACAAGAAGCCAAGCTTCTTGTCTTCAATGAGCATCAAACCTATTTTGCCAGGAAATGGAAACAAACCGTCTGAAATCATTCAAATCAATACTGAAGAAGTTCCGGTTGAAGTCTAAGTGGAACCTGTTTCTCCAGTTCAAGTTCAACCGGAAACCAACATTTTAGAAGTTATCGAGAACACTGATTTAGGGTCAACTGAACCTACAAATTCAAATGATGCCATATCAAATGAGTTCAGTTTTGAGCATTTGATTCAAAATTCAGATACCAGCTCACAAAAAACAGTTGAAGTTTCAGATCCTGTATCACATATTGGTGATATTGAGCTTAACCATGTGCTCCCTCGGCTCAATATACCCTCAAATGGAAGAAGCCATGAGTTCTGTTGGGCTATATTTTAGAGGCATGAACATTAGTTCATTGGGCTTGTGTTTTGGGCTAAGTATTTACGATTTGGGCCATGTGGGCCGGCTTTAGAGAGTTTACGATTTGGGCTTATGGGTTTATGATCCATTTTAGGGCTTTGTAATGGGTGCTATATAAATCCGTGTGTTTATGATTAATGTAGCTTTTTTATTACGATTTTCAGATCTCCTTTGTGTTTACGATCAGATTCATTAAGCTCAAGAAAGTTTGTGTTTCATTCAAGATTTAATCATTATTGTTTATCAAATCTCTTTCATCTACTTTCTTCTCGAATCAATCACTTACGAGGATTCCGCACTCGTTTGTGATATCAATATCGTGTCTTGGTAGATTTTTCTTGACCTACAATTGGTATCAGAGCTAAGAATCACAGATTCGAGGTTCTCACGGTATTGGATTCGAGGTTTTCTGGAAAAAGGTTTGAGTTTTTGAAGATTTGAAGCTGCTGGTGGTGTTTACGATTGGTGTTGCTGCTGTTCTTGTGTGTTTACGACATATTTCTGGGTTTTTCTGAAGGTTTACGACTGGTTTGCTTGAAGATCTGCACCGGAAACTCGTTTACGACTTAAAGTTTGGATTTTTATCAGTTTACGATCCGAGATTTTGAGTTCATGATTGTACTTTGTCGGAATCAGGAGTTTACGACATTTCTCTACCGGAAACAGCAATCGTAATTTGTGTTTACGACTGCATCGGATCGGAATCGGAGTTTACGATTTGTCTCAATCGGAATCAACATTTACGATCGGGAGTTTACGACTCGCTGTGTGTCTTTATCGTAATCAGGTGTTTACGATCGTAATCAAGGGTTTACGATCGAAATCTCTCTTTTTTGGACATTTGGACTTTAGATTTAAGTATTCCTAAGCTTACGTTATGGATTTCGAATCGAGTATGTATCAGAAGTTGGATTTTGAGATTGGATCCATCACTCGTCCACCAAGACTCACATCGGCGGATAACATTCTGGAGTGGAAATATAGGTTTGAAAACCACTTGAAGAGTGTTGATTTAAGACTATGGAGAGCAGTAATTCATGGACCATACACGCCTACACACTCAGAAGGAGTTAATGCGGGGAAGGCTAAAAAGGAAGACGATTATGATGATGATGATTGGGAAAGATGCAACAAAGCTGAGAGGGGGTTTGCTATTATGACTATGGCACTGACACCAGATATTGCACAAGGATTTAAGCAGTGTAAGACTGCAAAGCAATTCTGGAATGCTTTGGTAGTAGTATATGAAGGAAATCCAAACATAAAGGCAAGCCGTAAGCAAATGCTGAAGCAGAAATTCAATCTCTTCAACCACATTCAAGGAGAATCCTTTGAAGCACAGGTGCAAAGGTTCGTGTCTCTGATGGCCGAAATGTCAAGCTACAATGTTGAACCTGGAATACCAACATCTCCATCATTAAGGACAACAACAAGCTGAGTGAGCTATCTCTTGATTAGATGACAAGCAGAGAGAATTGAACCATATAAGCTCTCTTAGTTTGGCGGGAAAACTGAACCAGGCACTATTGTCAGAACAAGTGGATTCTAAGCAAGATGGAAAGTCAACTGGGAGTGGACCGAGCTCTGTCACAAAGTCAACTGCTTTTGTGGCACAACCTCAATCAAGTGCAAGTGGAGGTGTCAACCCTGATGCTACAAATGATCCCAACTTTGCCCTCGGAATGGGATTTATGAACAGCTATCATGCTCTTATGGCAGGAACTTTAGTGCCTACTGAGATGCTGTCGGGGGAGCTAAACCAGATAAATCCTGAAGATGTAGAGATGTTAGATGTTTCTTGGCAGATGGCAATGGCTGTTATTAGAGCAAAGAAGTTCATGGAAAAGACTGGGAGAAATGTGTGGAAGGATCAAGATAAGATTAGGATGGGGTTCGACAAGAGCAAGCTGAGGTGCTACAACTGTGACGAGTACGGGCATTTCGTAAGAGAGTGCACCAAACCGAGGAGAGAAAGAACTGAAGAAAGGAAAGCAGGTGATAGCAAAGGGAAGGCAGAGTCAAGTGCTTTGGTTGTGCAGGAAGGAGGTGGATATGACTGGACTCCTCAGATGAAAGAGCTTAGCCTGTCACATGCAATGATTGCTGCTATGGAAAGGGATGATGAGGAAGAGCATGCCTTTGTTGTAACTGATGAGAAACCTGAAGACATTCTGGTGGAAGACAAGGAAGCCTTTGCTGCTGAGGTTGATAACATCAAGGTATGTCCTAATCCCACTTGTGCTCGTATAATTCCTGGACTTAGACAAATTTGTAAAAATTATGAGATAGAACTGTTTGAGATAAAATGCGAGAGGAGTTCTTTTAGGGGTAGATGGCAAAAGAATGAGGAGAAGGTAAAAGCTCAGAAACTAGACATTGTGAAATATCAAAAACTTGCTACTGAGAAAACTCTACTTTATGACAATGCTAAGTTAGAAATAGCTGAACTGAGTAAGCAGATAGATGAACTTAAGCATAAGAACAATGAGTTGCAAGTAAAACTTGATGTGAATCATATGAGAAGCAAAAGAATGCTAGAGGCTAGTAAGTCTTTGAACACCTGCATAACTGATGTTAGAATGGGTAAGGACAAAGGTGGAATAGGAATTAGCTTCTCAGACAAAAACAAGAATGATGTTCCTCGAGATAAAACTAGAGATATAATAGGAATAATCTTTGAGGAGGATCAGGTAGATAGATCTGAAACAGGAACACATGAGATAGGACCTCCCTTAGATAGTTTTCTGGTAGGAGTGACACCTATGACTGATCAGGAATTTGAAAATGAGAAACACATGATCTATGGGTTGGGTAATCAGGATAAAATTGTGACACACGCTTGTGAACCAAGCACTTCCCAGGAGTCATTAAACAATAGTGTTGAACCTGCTGATGGCTTTGTTTCATGTGCAGATGAAGTAGGTATTGAAGATGTATCTGGGGAGGATGCTGAATGTTTAAAAGTCAACGAATGTCATGTGTCTAGTAGTTTGATGTCTGATTTACCTAAGGACGATGTACTGGCATCTGTGTCAGAACTTAATACGTCCAAGTCAAAACAATTAGTTGTATCTTTGTTATCAAAACATCTTTCTGATTCCAATGAAAAAGTTAATGGTTTTAAAATTCTCGTGCCTAACACTAAAGTTGGTCGTGAGACTAAGCCCAAAGACTTTCTCGCTTATCCCCAGGTTGTGTCGACTTTCAATAGAACAAACAAGTCTAAATCGGAACAATTTTGTTTAATCACACAACCAGAAAAAGCCACAAAACATGTTATACACAAATGGGATGATAAGCCAGAATGGAAGTCGTCTTACCCAAGACGTTCATACCTCTGTAGTAATGTCAATGGGCCTAGACTTATGAACTACTTTCAATGTGGAAAACCAGGACACTTTGCTGCTAATTGTGTGAATAGACCATTTCAACCATACTATCCGCAAAACCCACGGACTAGTATGTTAGAGAAAATGATGACAGGAGAAAAGCAAAAGCAAAAGAAACAAGCTTTGTCTCAGGGGAAGCAGTGTTTGGAACCAATGAAGACTCAACGGTCTAAGGTTTCAAACACAAAGGCACCAGTGACAAAGCCTGTTGTTGAAAAATGGAATGTGGCCAAAACTCCAAAACCCACTTATGTATCTAAAGGAGTTTACAAAAGAAATGATAAGATAAAACCAGAATTTGTTGAGAAACAAGTGGCTAAAGTCAAAAGAGTTAATAAACCTAATGGCAAAGCAAAGGTTGAGCAACAGGTTTTAAAACAAAAAGATGTCACTCAAACAAAACAACTTGTTTACACAAAACTGAAACTTGAGTGGACACCTGTTAAAAAGCCATCTGGTAAAAAGGTCACATCACCGCAAAAGAAACATGTGTCAGCCAAGAACCCACCAAATGTGTTGAAACCACAGAAAAACACCACCTGGAAACCAAAAGTCAACATTCAAAATGTGAATGTACCTGAATCAAAGCCAGAAATGACCCTCCAATTAGTTAATTACATTGATTCCAAAGGTGTGCCCAGATCTGTTATGGCCTGGGTACCTAAATATCACCGATCTCTGATTTGTGTAGGGACAGCCAAGAAGATCTATCAACAATCTCTGGTACGTTGATAGCGGTTGCTCCCGACATATGACCGGAGACTTATCCCTTTTGGAAGATGTGGAAGACTTCAATGGCGGAGGAGTATCATTTGCAGGTGGTGTAGGTGGAAGAATAAGCAAGAAAGGAGTAGTGAGAAGTGGAAGTTTGACATTCTCTGATGTGCACTATGTGGAGGAATTATCTCACAGTTTGCTCAGTGTTTCACAAATTTGTGATAGGGAATATTCAGTCTTGTTCAACCGCAAGGAATGCATCATACTCAAGCCAGGTGTCAAAATTCCAGAGGAGTGCATCTTGATGCGTACTCCGAGAAGAGCAAATTCTTATCAGCTTAATATGGGTCAACCTCCAACCTCAGAAGTAGCCTGTCTTATATCCAAACAAAATGAGAACTTATCTCTATTATGGCATAGGCGTCTGGGGCATGCTAACATGAAGAATTTGACCAAGCTTGCAAAGGGAGAACATGTCAGAAAGCTGCCTATCAAAGATTTCTCTACTGTAGAAAAATGTGTGGCTTGTGCGAAGGGGAAGCAGCACAAGTTGCCGCACCGTCCGAAGATAGCAAATTCAATGTCATCCGTATTACAACTTCTTCACATGGATTTATTTGGGCCAATGTAAGTACAAAGCATCAGTAAATTCTCTTACTGTCTTGTGATTGTGGATGACTACTCACGATTCACTTGGGTTTTCTTTCTTTCAAACAAGCATGAAACTTCGATCTTAGTGAAACAGTTTGTCACGCTTATAGAGAATCAGCTGAACAAGAAAGTCAAGGTTATTAGAACGGACAACGGAACAGAATTTAAAAATGTTGAGTTAAATATATTCTATGGAGAGAAGGGGATAGAGAGACAATTCAGTGCACCCTACACACCCCAACAGAATGGAGTCGCTGAGAGAAGAAACAGGACACTCATTGAAGCTGCAAGAACAATGATGTGTGAAGCTAAATTGCCAATCTTCTTCTGGGCTGAAGCGGTCAACACGGCTTGTTACGTGCAGAATCGTGTTCTTTTAAACAAGCGTCATGAGAAGAGACCGTATGAGATTGTTTATAAAGAGAAGCCAACGGTGGGATATTTCAAGACATTCGGGTGTCCATGCATGGTTCTGATTCAGTCCGATGTGGGGAAATTCGAAGCTAAGGCTGATGAGTGTTATTTTGTGGGTTATTCGGCAAATAGTGCTTATCGTGTCTACAACAAAACCACCAGTTTAATCATTGAGGCATATAACATAAACTGGCTTGAAGACAATCCTACAGATGCAGGGGGTGGACCAGATTGGATTTTTGATTATGGGTCACTGTTTGAAGGGTTCAAGTTTTCAAATGTTTTCCATCATTTGGGTGAGGAAGAAGACATTATTACTCAATCATCTGAATCAAGACCTCATGTTGAAAAAGTTAGTGAGAAAGCACCAGATTCAGTTCCCACAAATATCAATGCAGATACTCTGGGATCTTCGGGAACTCATGATGATTCAGAAATTTCTCAAAACCAAGGTATGAATGATAACTTTGTTAATTCTAACCTGCCTATTTCTGTTCCTGTGCCAGATTTCAAGTATCAAGGATCAACAAAGACCATCCGATTAGCAGTATACTTGGGCCAGTTTCAGCAGGTGTTACCACTAGAAGCTGCACGGGAGACATTAATTTCTGTATGTATTCGTGCTTCATCTCCCAGATTGTAACTTTCTGTTCAAACTCTTGTTTAACACTTTGAAATTTTGATTCTTTCTCAAGAATCTCTGCTTGTAAATCTGAAAACTTTTCTTTCTGAGAAGAAAATTCTTGAATTAGAGCTTCTAAATTTTGCTTTTCAGTTGTTACAACTTCAAACCTTATTTTATTCTCCTCAATCAACAATTCATTTTCCTTTATTAATTCTGAAATCTTTTTGTCTTTTTGAGAACAGAACTCACAAACCGATTCATAGCCACTATTTCCAGAACCACTTATTTCAGATTCAGAATCAGTTACTTCTTCTTCATTATCACTATGAACAATTTGAGCAATCATCGCAGATGAACCAGTCCATGCAGACTCATCATTAATTTCATCAGTAGCCCAATCATAGCCTTTATTCGATGTTCGAGCCTTTTCAAATGCTTCAAGTACATCAGCATCCCAATCATAACCTTCATTGGGCTCAGAAGCAACAACAGTTAATGCAATTGGAGAATTAGAAGTTTTCCCCCAATCATATTGTTTATCAACTTGAGACACCAAGGCTGTTGGAGACTTTGATGACGAAGCAGTTGATTTTGAACATTCACGAGCAAAATGTCCAAAATTGGAACATTTGAAGCATTTTGCCTTTGATTTATCAATACCAACTTTGCCATCTGGATTTAAACTTTGAAATCCAGTCTTTTTCTTGAATCTTTTAACTCGTTGAGCTAACATTGCCAGTTGCCAATTGATATCCATTTGCTCAAGATTATCAGGATCGATTTGATCGAAATCCTCTTCAATCAAATTAGAAGTTGTCAACCCACCATTCAGCAATCCATAATATGAAGATAACAAAGCTGAGATTAATGACAAGTGCTCATCCGGTGTTTTTGCTGAATATGAAGTCGAACTCGAATGATTTGGAATAGTGAAGTTACATCCTCTTGATGAATTTCCAGAATTTCCTGAACCATGACCAGCCCCAAAAGCTGTTTGAGGTGGATTTGATGAATTAACACCAAAAGATTTAGACTTTGCATTGATACTTGCAGAATTTTGACCATGATACACTTCAGGATTTTGGAATTGAGCAGTTGACTTGTTTGATGTCATCATTTCCATCTCTCTAGCATGAAGCTTTCCGGTCAAATCATGAAATAACAATGCAGAATATTCTTTATCATGAGTAAGCAATAATACATAGTTTTCCCACTTTTCCGGTAATGCTTCCATCAATTTCTCTTTCAATTCCTCCTCGGTCTTTTCAATTTTAACCACCTTCATCTCACTAATCAGATGTGAAAACCTTGAAACAAGAGCAGAAATATTTTCTTTTTCATAATGTTGAAAATTTTCAAATTCCTTGTTCAACACTTTTCGTCTACTCTTCTTATATTGGTCATTACCTTCACATCGAGCAGATAAAGCATCCCACAATTGTTTAGCTTTCTTGCAAGTGCTGAATTGATGCAACAACTCGGTAGGTAAAGCCATGGTAAGATAACCATAAACTTTTTGTTCAAGCTCATAATTTTTTCTTTCATCCTTATCAAAATCTTGAATTTCTTTATACTCGCCATCTGTAGTTGGACGTACATACAACTTTTGAATTGGAATCCATAAATCAATATCGTTTGTGCTGATGTATGCAGAAAAACGTTGCTTCCTATTTTGATAATCTTCCAACTTTAACATCTTAGGAACTTTCTGACTTGTTCCTATTTCATTATCAAAATTGAGCATAGCTTGTACCGTGCTTTGCATAGCCGCAAACGCTTGAAAATCAGACATTTTTCACTGAAAATAATACTTCAAAAACTTTGAACTCAAAAACGGAGGTCTTCCAAGCGGATTTTGGGGGTCAAAACTGGACGGTACTGGCCATGGGCCAGTACAAGTCCTAGATCTCGTCGAGACGAACGTTTTGGCTGGTATTGGGTTCCGTAACTCTTTACGGTTCTCAAGTTACATCGGTTTTAGTGAAGGTCACTTTTCTGCCAGCAGACCAAACCAAATTCAGCGGACCAATTCTGGACCAAATCAAACAGGCGGACCAGATTTGTACTTGCGGACCACTGCCATATCAGATTAACCAGCGGATCAGATTACAACCAGCGGACCATATGGTACGCTGAAATAACTGCCGCGGATCAGATGGTACGCTGAAACTGCCACGGATCAGAATTATGAAGATTGCCTACGCGGACCAGATCAGCGGATCAGATCTTCGATGAAGATACACGGGCGGACCAACCAGCGGACCAGAAAATTCATCCAGCGGACCAGAAATTCGACCTGCGGACCAAGCTGTAATCGAATGATTTTTCGATTTTGCGACTTTTGAAACTAGAAATTGATTTAGTAAGGTTCGAAATCACTCCAGAAACACTTAGAAATCATTTTTTATCTCAGAAACACTCGGAATTGGAAGAATTTGATGAAAACGTGAAGAAACCCAAACTTTCTCTCTCTAAAAATCTGAAAATTGATCAAAAACACAGCAATAGAGCAACCAATAGCTCTGATACCACTTGTAGAATCGAGAAACAATCTTACTACTGCATGCTTTGATCAATGTAATGAACACGAGATGTAAATAAGAGGTTTCTTATTGAACCACTTGAAGATTACAAAGAATTCTCTCTAGTTTCTCTCTCTAGAAACACACAGAAAGTGTAGAAATGACAGAAGTATTCAGAAGTGTTCAGTTCTCATTTTAACACTACCTATTTATACTAAGTGACTAACCACCCAGCGTACCAAACTGGTACGTCGGACCATGTGGTACGCCACTGAAGACATTTCTACCAAAACTCATACTCAGACATGCTCACATAGATACAATACACGAGACACTCATAGCATAGGGATATGCTTCTACACTTCACGTACCGCGAGCCACTTTGGCAGATTGACAATTTTCTCCCTGGACTTTATATTTATAGTCTTAACCCCTGAAGTTCTACCGATTGTTATTTTATGCTATAAAACACTTAAGGGTATATTTCTAAGGGTTTCTAAGGCTCGGGATATGTACGATAATATACATATGTTTATATATTTACAATAATTATACTTTTAGTTCTCCAATTTCTATTTAATGCACCTTAACCCTTTATCTTTTGATGTGGTTATTATTTCAAGTCCTAAAACTTTCCTAAATATATTTCTAACATTTTTGAAGGTTCGGTTATGTATAACGAGGATTATAATTTGTTAAAACATGATACGGATCGTTTTCAGGTCAGAAGAAAGATAGAGACGGAGAAATCTAGTTATTTATTGTTTCAAATGGTTACACCGAAGGAGTATACATCAATGAAGCTCAGGAGAGGTTGGACAGACCTCTCCTCTCAACAAAGACAAATGACCAGAAAATCTAAATTGTACAGCTAAGCTTCACCTATTTATAGGTGTTCATGCCCAACGTACCAGACTACCCAGCGTACCATTTGGTACGTTGAAGCGTACCATTTGGTACGCTTCATGGTACGTTGGCAACCTAACTATTTCAACAATCTAGACCATTATATAATTCGCACAGTAATGACCACACCCGGAACATGCTCTAACAAATTCCCCCATGGACATTACTGTCGAATGTAGGTCTTTATCTTCCAGCAAACCGTCATCAGTCAGTCTGCTACATCTTGAAATCTCGAACTTCAGCAAACTCCCCTTGGACTGAATATCAGGCATGCAGGAAATAGTTCGAATCTTGTACAATCTCCACAACCAACAAAGTTTCCCTAGCTTCAAGCACAACCATCCAACTGGAACCGGCATATATGATAATGGTTCACTTCATCAGTCATTACCCGGAAACTTGTAAAGACATCCACGAACATCACTGCATGTTGACAACAATTCATAATCTTCACAAACTTGTAATACATTCTGATCTTTATGAAAACTAACACAATCAGCATCTTCAATCATAGAAATTCCCCCTCAACATGAAATACATCCCAATATATAACTCCGGTAAACGCATATCTCGTTGTAGACTTTGACATATCGGTTCGCACGAACATCAGAAAACACTACCAATCCCGAAGATCACAAATCACTGTCATCCCTGAACTGATTGCTTTGAATATTCACATTTTCCGTTTTCATCAGATAAAACTTTGAAATTTTTAAGGGTCCCAATTTTCCCCCTAAACATGTGACATATTCAATTCCCGATATCAACCCAGCAAGCAGTATGTTCTTCAGGTAGCTGGAAATGGAATCACATATTTTCTGTTTGTGTAGAAAGATAATCTCCGACAAACGTTCCAAAGTAATCACAACCCAGCTTCTGAATCTCTGTCCATCATCAGAAACTTGATTTTGAATATATGCCCATCATCAAAAACCATGACTACCCACAAACATCTTTCAGAAATTCGACGACTAACTCATGATAAGCACCGGAATCTGGTAACTCTTCATTATAAATTCACAGCTATCGAATCAAGGTTAAACTCGATAACTAATTTGTTTTTTAAAATTCTCATGACCTCACCCCATTCTTCAAACCAACCCAAGATATGTATTACTGATTAACAGGGGTTCGGGGGCAGCGCCCCCGAGAAGCGGGGTCCAAGGGGCGGTAGCCCCTGGTGGGGTCCAAGGGGCAGAGCCCCTGGCTGGGATCGAGCTCCAACGTACCAAAACTTCAGCGGACCAATAACCATTGGACCAATATTAGTGGTGTACCATTTGGTACGGCGTACCATTTGGTACGGTGTAACTGCTGCGTACCAGCATAACCGCTCCGGACCACTATGGTAAGTTCGATGAAGATTCACATGCGTACCACCAGAGGACCATGGTACGGTGGAAGAACACACCGGTACGATGGTTGAAGATTGCCTTGCGTACCACTAGCGTACCAGTGACGTACCATCACTCAAAAACGCAAAAATCTTCAATTTTACTCCAGATTCAGATTCGTCGAATTTCTTCACTCAATCCATCATATTAGGTGCGAAACTGACTCAGAAAGCTTCGGTTTATCAAAAATCGATCTAAAACTCACTGAATCTCACCTAATTGAACATTTTAACGTCTCAAAAACTTCAAAAATGAAAATAGGATCTGGAAATTGAGCCAACAATTGTCAGATGCAGCTGGGGAATATCTAAACTCATTTTAAAATTAATTATAACTTTGCCTATATCTGCGTGACTCGAAAATTGATCATATTCGCAAGTTTTACTATTATCCGCATTATTTAATTTATTCCGTTGAGCATAATTTGTTTTTATGTTTATCACCGTTCTAGTAAATTAACTAATTTAAAAACTGGTTCCCGGATAATAACTGTAAAACCCTACAGATTCAAGATGATTAGTTCATTTGGATAACTTGTTATTGGTTTATTTATACCTTACTATTGTCATAGGGTCAGCCTGGGACCTCTACTTACTGTGATGTAGAACCCCTATGAATTTTATATTTATTCTAGTATTTGTGGCTATTATTTACATTCTCATACTTAGCGGGCAAATCTTTATTTATCTATTTTGCTTCCACATGTTCTGGTACTGGCCGACCGGGTTGTCACCCTGCCTGCAGGGCGACGTGGGTGTGAGATATAAGGTAAAGAAGTGATGTCAATTACCCTTAATTACGCTAGCTAGTTATAGAGAATTAAAAAAAACATAAAGACGAAACGCTGACGAAAATGTTTTTGATACATGTTTAATTTATTTTTATTTTTGCTTTATCTGGGTATTAAAAAACATAATTGTAATTTATAAATAGTTGTCGACTGCAATCCGTTTCCGTTTATTTTTCATGGTGCCAAAACTTTGCATATTGCTCACTAACTCAATGGTAACGTCATTTTTTTCGTTGTAGACCTTAACCAGTTAAAAGTCTACAAAACCGTATGGTGACGAATATTCGTCATCATAGGCCGAGATATACCACTGACAGAAGTCTTTATTATATGGCTCGACGTTATATGTTCAATTTCTTGTACAGTGTACAAGCGAAACAATATATATATATATATATATATATATATATATATATATATATATATATTTAGCATATAATATGTTATGGGTAAAAACTAAAATATAGTAATTTATGGTTCTACTTGGAAACTATTCAAATCTACTATAAAAAAAACCTAAACCAAACCTTTACCTTTTAGTGATAATCATTTTTGGATGATGTTTAACCAAATTATTAAAAGTTCATAGAAAGAAAATTGAGAAAAACTAATAATCATGAAAAAAGCAAACTTTGGACGAATGACAATATAACATGCTATGATATTCATGTCTCAAAATGTCATATAGCAAACTTTGGATGAATAAGATTGATTTGGTAGTGGCATGATTTAGAAGTTATAGCTTTTGGTTTTTCATACAATTATATAATATCAAGATAACACTATAAGTTTTTTCTTCTTCTTTTAGGTATACATCATCCTTCACTACTACAAAACAAGTGTTACCAATTAATTATCATTATTTTGTGATTCATTTGTGTTTGGAAACGTAGGAGGACATGTAGTACTAGAATTATGAAAGCATATAAAAAACTAAAAACGTAGTACTTAGTGGCGGACACCATAATCTATTATCTACGAAGTGGAGATAACCATGTGTTGCGTCTCAGAATATCTACGTAGGTGTTTGATTATGGAAAGTAACAGGTATGAGGCTTGAGTTGAACCTACAATGCAAATTAAATCATTACCCTCCTCACGAAGGGTTCAGTCTTTGTGACCAAAAGCTTCAACGTGAGAGTAAGTGAAAGGCCTGAGAGATTGAGAGCTAAAGCAAAATGAGTGAGAGCTGAGAATTGAATGTCTTTTACTGTCACAACTCGTCAGAAAATACAAGGCCATATATATATATATATATATATATATATATATATATATATATATATATATAGGGGAACGTTATTGTACAAATGACGATTTTCATGCGAAGGCATCTCGGCCGCGCGTTTGATAGATCCGGTGGATAGGAATAAACACACCTCATAATAATAAAAGGATACGCGTCTTTTTTCTCAAAAAGGGTATATTTGTATTTTTTTAAAAGGAATAACGCATAAAAATAACGCATCACACAATTACCATGAATTCCACTATATCACGCAACAAATGAAAAAAAACGCAATCACAAAAAATGTCACGTAACTCTTTAAAGAGGTTACCATACCAAATCACGCACAGACAGAAGAAAAACACGTCAATTTAAAAAAATAGTAAAAAAATCACGCAAAACACAAATTAAAAAAAACACGCAAACTATCTAAAACATCAAAGCAAAAACTAAAAGCAGTTCCAAAAATCACGCACACATAACAAAAAAATCACGCAACTACTAAAAACATCAAAGCAAAACTAAAAATAGTTCCAAAAATCACGCACACATAACATAAATCACGAAACTATCTATAACAAACTTTTCTAAGGGATTCTTCTTTACAAATATCAAGGATACCTAAAACCCCTAGTTCCCAAATCACGCACACATAAAAAAATCACGCAAACTATCTAAGACAGATTATTCTCTAAGGGCTTCTTCTTTACAACTCTAGAGACTGATCAGGGTATAGTTTCTGTAACAAAAAACGCAACACGAGAATATAATTACGCATGATGTTCTTAAAACCATGCATTACAAAAATAAAAAACACAAAACAACAAACTTTTAAATTTTCACTTCATTGATATAATAACTTTTTCTTTATAATATAGAGGGGGCAGGATATTCAGAAAAATTACAACAAAAAAGAGAAATCCAAAAGATGAAAAACAAACATAGATAAAACGCCTAGAGCTCCTTCATCTCTTTCAAGAAGGAAGTTTTGACACTTGACTTCTTTATGGCGATCTCCCTAATGCCACGCAGATCATGATGGATCTGCTCCTTCAGAGCAAGTTGCTGAGTTATAAACTCAACAACCACTTGTTGCATGGGGGAGGGTGGAAGATCCAAAACCTCCTGTAGCATCCGGGTGTGCGCCTGAAAGCTGTTGGTTGTAAGACCATTCATCATGCCAAAATTATTACGCATGATGAGGTCATCCTTGGCTTCCAGCCGGTGGTTTTCTTCAATCAGGTTGATCAAGGCATTGGAAAAAGAAGAAGACGCCATTGTTTTATAAAAAATTGGTAGATGATCAGTTAGAAGAAGATAGTTGAGTAAGGAGGAAATTGAAGGGGAAACGAAACATCGCGTAAATCAAAATGCATGATCACACCAAAAGAGCCGATATATACTATAAGGGCTAAAATTGAAGTGGAAACGAAACATCGCGTAAATAAAAAAATAAAGAAAAACACAATAAAAAAATACACATGGTTAAAATAAAAAATGTAAAATATCATATAATAACGCAAGAATTTATTAAAAATAATGCATGCTGAAATAAGAATAGAAGATATAGTTAATTGATGTGACAAAATGCTACACTATAAATTACGCAAATATTATTTTAAATCACGCATGATTAAAGTAAATAAACATATATGAATGTTTAATATGAAGCATTATATACTCATATAGAAAATCACGCAAAAAAACAAAAATACACACAGTTAAAATGAAAAATGTGTAACAATATTTACTTTCAAGATAATTAACATGTGCGGTAACTAATTACACCCCATTCACATTCATCTCCCAAAAAGGTGTACCCCACTACACACAATTACCAATTAACGCATTTAATATACCCCCACTGGACACTCATCAAACCCTCTATAAAACTAGACACTCGATTACACTGAAAAATCACGCTGCGACGGCATCTGCGTAAAAAAACTTCAAATCACCTCTCACATCAAACAACCCACATCGAAAAACTGTCTTCATCTTCTTCCAACGCACCAGAAGCGAACAACGACACACTCACGGAAAAACTAACCAGGCAAATTATGCTTGAGTTAAACAAAGAAGTCCTAATGATGGACATCTTAAAGCAAACGTTCAAGAGCCTAAACAATACGATGGTAGCAAGAGACGAGGTAAATAAAAAACTGATGTCTTTGCCAAAAAAATATGTTCGAGACCTTGTCAGAGCGTTCATGATAGCAAAGGACAAAAGAGATCTGGAACAAATCAACGAGATTGCAAACATCTTGAAGAAAATGAAAGCATCTTTGGAATTAAAGATGACTTTTTTAGAAGCCTATCAGTAGAATAAGTATAATTTTGTAATTTTATGTTTTCGGTGTTTTTGTGTTATTAATAATGTGAATCTTTTTAAATTATTCAACTTTTGCTTATAATTTCTCCTTTAAAATACAGTTTAATTAGACAAAAACACTAACATTTAAGAAAAATGTTTATAAATAACTCACCAATAAATTATAAAAATTACGCATGAAGAAAAACTCACACTAATAAATGTAAAAATATTTGTAAAAATAACACACACTATTAATGTAATTTTATGTTTATAATCACGCATAAAAAATAGAAATGACGTAAAAAACACGAATAACTAAAAAATGATGCAAAAATAAAACTAAATAACGCACTCAATATAACATAAGCTACACTTAATATCTGAAAAGTGTAATTATCAAATAATGATGCAAAAATTAATTAAAAATAACGCATGTTGAAAGATGAATAAAATATATAATTAATTGATGTGAGAAAATGCTATACTATAAAATCACGCAAAAACACATAATTTACGAGTATTATAAAAAAAGACGCATAACGTTGATAATAAATCACGCTAAAAA
>JBCNJP010000010.1:51890016-51925955 GCA_039602395.1 Deinandra increscens subsp. villosa
CTGTGACATCCGAGAATTCCAAGGTTAACTTCCGTTAGACAAATCTCCGTTAGTTACGTTATGAGTGTTAACTTAGTAACTAATGCTTAACTAGGCCGAATACGTCCACAACCTTTGGTTGATCACCGAACCCATCCATATGTGTTATGTGTTTATTTATTTATTGAATTATGTGCAACGTGATTTAAACGCATGATTATTATCAAAAGCATGACTATTTGTTTACTTGTTGAATTATGTGGCAAATTGTTTAAATTGCCTAGTTTAATGTTTAATCGAGTAATTAGAGTGTATGCATTTGTTCTAATCTTGGGCTAATCACTTGCTGATCATTAGGGCCCAAATCCCAATGATAAGCCCAAAGGAAGCCTTAGTATTTAAGTGGAATAAACCCTAAACCCTCCCATTTGCATGCTCCACCACAAAACACACACATACACTCTCCACCTCCTCTCTCTCTCGTGAACCACTTCTGGCCAGCCGTGAACCACCAAGGACCACCGTGATCTCAGCCTTGAAGATCATCCATCGAGCTTAGAAACCCAACCGTGAGTCCCATGAACTTTTTATGCACTTTCTTATGTGTTTTACTTTAAAGCATGACCAAACCTTCATGGAATCGTGTATGCTTCTGATATGATGCTTAGGAATGTTAGATCTAGCCTAAAGTCTGCAACTTTACGTGTAAAATCATGCCATAATGAAGATCCATGCTAGTTAGGTCATTTTGTGCTTAAAAGTGTTCTTGGTGATTTGATGGTGAAAACCCATGTTTAAGGTGTTAAATTTGTTTGTGTAATGTTGGTAAATGTTTATGCATGCTAGATACTGAATTATATGAAGTATGGAAGCTGTTAGATTGATTTTTGGTCAGATTTGCGAGTTTTCTGCGACTTGTGAAACTGTGCATTCGTTAGGCGAAACTGTAGTTTCGCAAACTGTTTGAATATTCTTCCAGCGACACTATACAGCGAAACTATAGTGTCACCTGTGAAAACTAAGTGTATTTCTTGAACGAAACTACCGAGCGAAACAACCATAGACTCCTGAACGAAAGTTCAAATCAGTTTCGAGCGAAACTAGATAGCGAAACTGTGCCATCAGTTTCGAGCGAATCTATCTAGCGAAACTGTGCCTTCTATGAACGAAAGTTCAAACCAGTTTCGAGCGAATTTATGCTAGCGAAACTGTGTCATCAGTTTCGAGCGAATCTAGCTAGCGAAACTGTGTAGCGAAACTGTGCCAGACCAAAACCCAAACTTGTGCAACATATTTGAATGTTATGCCATGACTTACATGATTATGCAATAATGAAACATGCTTTTATTTCTGAGTGATGTTTACCCTCGTTTATGATCAACCATCGGTGTCGTGTGTCGGTATGTCGAGTCGTAGTTCCAACGTGCTATGTTATGGGCCATAGTGACGTAGTTAAAGTTTAGACACAACCTAACACCTAAGACCTTAATGTAATTATTAGGTCTTCGTTAGCAATCATAATTGGATTGTTTGAAGTGTAAGCTGAGCAACCTAAGGTGAGTTTCACTAACCCCTTTAATTGTGAGCCCGTTTGGGTCACAACGAATTTACTTAACGGAAAACAACGCTGACATTTCGAGGTATTGCCAAATGGGATATCTGTTATGGAAGTTGGAGTGTTTTATGGGAAACACTTGCTACTGCCCATCCTTGGGGTTTCAAATGAAATCCGCAACCAACTATTTAATACTTAAACTCATTTGGGATTTCAAATGAAATCCGGAACAATCATTTTGACACTTAAACCCTTTTAGGATTTCAAATGAAATCCAGAATAAACGGTTTTAATATGACTAGTGTAGGTTAAAGTCTAAACCAAATGATATCACATGATTTCTAAGGATGCCTTAAAACTTAAAAGTCCTCAACAATTTAGTACCATTAATTTGCGAAGCGAGGGGATGTTGGGTAGATCTACTGAGGGTTTGACAAACCCTGCTCCGCGGTACACAAATGTGTAGCCAACCGGTTGGAGGCCGAACGGAGTTCAATATCAGCCTATTTTGGTTGTGGGTCCCATGAGGAACACAACTGGAGGCACAAACCATCGGCAAATGCCGAACTCTGTTACGTCAGCTTTGGTACGAACTTCCTTAGTGCATGGAAACCGGATTAGCTACCCGCGATATCGGTTGACCGCTTTAATCTTTACTTAACTAGTGCATATTCGATAATTCAGCACTTGGCATTGTTTTGCAAAACTATTACTTATTTATATGTTGATACATACGCTTATGAGACCGGGCCGCTGCATGACATGCCCACCGTGAACTCACCAACCGTTAGGTTGACACTTGTGTGGTTTTCACTTTTGCAGATCGCTGAGGAGTATCCACCGGAGGTTGGCATGGCACCCGAAGTTACTTATTTCATTTCGAACTTAAATTTGGGAATTTAACAACAATTTATGTTTTATAATTTAAGCACGTGGTTAGTGCTAAGATACTCATGTTTTTCTTTCCGCTGCAAACTCTTAAACTGTTTTATGATGAATGTTTGGACTTTACTCTGATTCGTTTAGTATTTGTAACTAATGGTTGTGGTCCTGGTTTGCTCGCACCCCTTAACGGTATAAACTCCGTTAGTGGTTAATTTGGGGGTGTGACAATTTCCACTCTGGCTTATCATCCCACTTGTGTATCACATGTTTTGTATCCCTTTCAGGTAGTGTGATCAGACAAACTTGTTCTGATTTAGATTTGTTTGTCCTATTAAAAGCAGACACAACCTGAGGATAAGCCACAAAATCTTTGGGTTTGGTCTCACGTCCTACTTTAGTGTTAGGCACACGCATTTTAAAACCATGAATTTCATTACTAGAATTTGAAACATGTTTTAAGGACTTTGACACAACTAATTTCATAGACCTAGACTCATTCAATTCAGACACTGATGCTAGTACATCATCTTTAGGCAAATCAGAAACTACACTACTTGACACATGACACTGTTTAACTCTCAAACATTCTGCATCCTTCCCAGATATATCTTCAATACCTACTTCATCTGGACATGAAACAAAACTATCAGCAGGTCCAACATCATTGTTTAATGACTCCTGGGAAGTACTTGATTCACAAGTGTCAGTTACAATTTTATCCTGATTACCCAACCCATAAGACATGTGTTTCTCATTCTCTATTTCCTGAGGGGTCAAGGGTGTCACTCCTACCAGAACACTATCTAAGGGAGGTCCTATCTCATGTGTTCCTGATTCAGATCTGTCTATCTGGTCCTCCTCAAAGATTATTCCTATGATATCTCTAGAGTTATCTTGAAGAATATTGTTCTTACTTGCGTCTGGGAAGCTAATTCCTATTCCACCCTTGTCCTTTCCCATCCTAACATCAGTTATGACAGGAGTTCAACGATTTTCTAGCCTCAAACATTCTTTTGCTTTTCTTTTGATTCATATCAAATTTGACCTGCAACTCATTGTACTTATGTGTAATCTCATCTACCTGATTCCTAAGCTCAGCTATTTCTAACTTAGCATTGTCATACAGGAGAGTTTTCTCAGTTGCCAGTTTTTGATATTTTACTATGTCTAGCTTTTGAGCTTTAACCTTCTCCTCATTTTTCTGCCATCTACCCTTAAATGAACTCCTTTCACACTTGATCTCAAACAATTCTATTTGGTAATTTTTACAGATTTGTCTAAGACCAGGAATTATATGAGCACAAGTGGGATCAGAACATACCTTGAGGTTTTCAGCTTCAGCAACGAAGGCTTCCTTATCTTCCACAGGAGTTTCATCAGTAACCACAAAAGCATGCTCTTCATCTTCATCCCTTTCCATGGCAGCAATCATTGCATGAGACATACTAAACTCTTTCAATTGAGGAGTCCAATCATAACCGCCTCCTTCCTGAACAACCAGAGCCTTTGCTTCTCCCTTTCCTTTGACCTCAGCAGCATTCTTCTCTTCAACCTTCTCTTTCTTAGGCTTAGTGCACTCCCTAGCAAAATGCCCGTATTCATCACAATTGTAGCACCTCAGCTTGCTTTTGTCAAACCCCATCCTTATCTTGTCTTGATCTTTCTAGACGTTTCTCCCAGTCTTTGCCATGAACTTCTTTGCTCTAAAGACTGCCATAGCCATCTGCCATGAGACATCCAACATCTCAACATCTTCAGGATTTATCTGGTTTAGCTCACCAGACAACATATCAGTAGGCACAAGAGTTCCGGCCATGAGAGCATGGTAGCTGTTCATAAAACCCATGCCAAGAGCAAAATTGTGATCATTCGTATCATTAGGGTTGACACTTCCACTTGAACTTCCTTGAGGTTGAGCCACAAAAGCAGTTGACTTTGCGACTGAGCTTGATCCATTTCCAGTTGACTTCACCTCATGCTTAGCCTCCACATCTTGAGACAACAGTGCTTGATTTAGTTTCCCCGCCAAACTAAGAGAGCTTATATGGTTCAACTCTCTCTGCTTGTCATCAATTAGCTTGGATATCTAAACACAAGTGAGTGCGGAAACCTCAAATGTGTTTGATTCAAGAAACAAGTAGAAGAAATAGACTCAATCTATCAGAAAAGATTGAATCTTGAATGAATAACACTACTTGAATGAAGCTGATCGTAAACTTGATGAGAGCACAGAAATCGTAAACCCTTTAAATGTATTGAAAAGCTTATCACTTCATCGGTTATTCCCTTGAACTTGGAGGAGAAGGATGGTAATTCATATCCTACATCTAGTTCTTGGTCAAACATTGATCCAGATGTCATAAAGATCTTCCCATCAGGCCGTGTCGTCAAGATCACCTTTTCCCTTTTGACTTCGTCAATTACTTTGAAGCATGGGGTTTCAATTTTATGGTATGGTTTCAACTCTATCCCAGTTTCATCAGACTTAGAGTTGTGACACCTGTCATATTTCTGGCACTCAGCATCATTGTCTGATATATCCTTTACTCTCCCTTCACCATAAGTCATGTTTGCTTCATTATCAATTTCTTCTTGAGTCAATGGTGTAGTTCCAACCAAAACACTATCAATAGGAGGAGCAGCTTCTTTATAATCAGACTTGGTTCGTTCAACTTGATCCTCACTAAGAAGTATTCCTATAATGTCTCTGGGAATTGGTGGAGGAATGATGCTGTTTGCAGCCAAGGACTTATCAGTTTTCTCTGACCCAAATCCAGATGTGTCTTTCCCAACTTGACCAGTCACAACAGCATGTGACAATTCCTTTCCAGCATCGAGCATTCTTTTGTTTCTTTCCTGATTGCAATCATACTTGACCTGCAGCTCATCATATTTTTGTTGCAGTTCAGTTAATTTCTGTGTAAGCTCAGATATCTCAATCCTAGCCCGATCGTATAAGATAGTCTTCTCCGTTGCTAGCTTCTGATATTTCTCAATGTCTCGTTTCTGAGCTTTTACTTTCTCCTCATTCTTTTGCCATCTACCCTTGAATGAACTCCTTTCGCATTTTATCTCAAATAATTCTATCTGATAATTTTTACAAATTTGCCTAAGTCCAGGAATTATACGAGCACAAGTAGGATTGGGGCATATCTCAGTATTGTCAACTTCAGCTGCGAAATCATCCTTGTTCTCAACCAAATTATTTTCTTCCACCACTAAACTCATTTTCTTAATTAGATATGCAGCTTTTGAAAATTTAGAAAAATCGGCAAAAACGGCAAAATCGGCAAAATCACTATTCAAAGAATAGTGTCAGAAACATAAACGCGAAAACGGAGGCCTTCGGAGTGGAATTTGGGGGTCCAAACGAGCTCCCCTGGATGTTAGTCGGGGGTAATTCTGGGGCTCGGTGTCACTAACGTCGTGTTCAAATTTGAGCTTCTAACTCCAAACGAGTCAAAAGTTACGTCCATTTCCGTGAAAGTGTGAAAAAAATGACTTTTTGCCGCAAACCCTGTTTCCGATCGTAAACCCTGTTTCCGATCGTAAACACTTTCAGTCGTAAACACCTTCAGTCGTAAACTTGATTTTGATAACCCTTAATCGTAAACTCGTTTCCGACCCAGTCTGATCGTAAACACGTTTCTAATATGAACGAATCGTAAACGCGATTCCGGTTAGAAAATATCGTAAACACCCAAAGCTCCAAGCTTTAAATCGTAAACACGAAAATCTCAGTCGTAAACACCCAAAAATTGGATCTTGAAGTCGTAAACACCAAGAACGATGAAGAACACCAAGAACACTGAGTCGTAAACACTCAAAACTGCCCAGAAACTGATCGTAAACTCATGAACAGCAGCAGATCTGATCGTAAACACCTCCAGCAGCTTCAAATCTTTAAAAACTTGAACTTTTTCCAGAAAATGCTTGAATCCAATATCGTGAGAACCTCGAAACACTTGTTTCTTGGCTCTGATACCAATTGTTGGTCCAGAAAATCTACCAAAACACGATATTGATATCACCAACGAGTGCGGAATCCTCGTTTATGATTGATTCGAGATAGAGAAGAGAAGAAACCCGAAGAATATGATGATTAAACAAATATACACTTGAACTTTGCACACAAGTAAACTTGTCGGGTACAAAACCGCAATCGTAAACCCTCTTCTCTCTCTAGAAATCGTAATCAAGCCCAACAATCTTCCCCTAGGCTTGTGATATTAAATGTCTTCGATCTTGGAAAATCTTCTTCTTGACTGGGTGACAAAGATGCTGATGAAGATTCTTTCCGCAGAAATCTTCATTGGGTTTCATAACGGGCACTTGGGACTTCCTCTTGATCAGCATCAGCTCGAACTTCTTGAAATGAACAAGTTAATGAGATGGAGGATTCTCAATGACTTGCTTCTTTTGAAAGAACTGGTTCTTGCTGAATCTTCGGTAACTGTCTTGAATCTCCAAAAATTAGAGGGTAAATTTTGAAAACCTCCTAACTTTGGAGAACTTGATTGTTGATCTTCAAACTTTATGATCTCTGACTGCTCTCTGTATCATTTTCTTTTTCAAAGATTTGACTTGAGTTTGTTGATTAGCTCATCAAGAGATAGTTCACTCAGTTTGTTGTTGTCCTTGATGATAGAGATATTGGTGTTCCAAGATTTGGGCAAACTATTCAACAATTTCAGATTCTTGTCTTCCTTGTCTGGTTCAACATTATAGCTGGACATTTCAGCCATCAGAGACACAAACCTCTGCACCTGAGCCTCAAAGGATTCACCTTGAACATGGTTGAACAGATTAAACTTTTGCTTCAGCATTTGCTTGCGGCTTGCCTTTATGTCAGGATTCCTTTCATAAGCCACAACCAAAGCGTTTTAGAGTTCCTTAGCGATCTTGCAGTGTTTGAAACCTTGAGCAATATCTGGTGTTAATGCCATAGTCATGATGGCAAATGCTCTTTCTGCTTTGTTGCATCTTTCCCAATCATCATCGTCAAACTCATCTTCTGTCTTGACCTTCCCTGCATTAACTCCTTCTGCGTGAGTAGGTGTGAATGGTCCATTAATAACTGCCCTCCAGAGTCTTAGGTCAACACTTTTCAAGTGATTTTCAAATCGATATTTCCATTCCAAAAAGTTATCCGCCGAGGTGAGTCTAGGTGGGCGAGTGATGGATCCAATCTCAAAATCCAACTTCTGATACATACTTGGTTCGAAATCCATTACGTAAGCTTAGGGAACCTAAAACTAATGTCCAAATGTCCAAACAAATGAGATTACGATGACACACTCCTGATTACGATCGTAAACACAAGATTACGATCGGGAACACTGATTACGATCCAAACAGAATCGTAAACTCCAAATCCGATAAGAATAATCGTAAACTCTGATTACGATCTCCGATTACGACTCCGATAGTCGTAAACTCTTGATTCCGATTAGAAAAACTCGTAAACACCAATTACGATCCGAATTGATCGTAAACTCCGATTACGACTCCGTGTTTCCGGTAATGCAAAATCGTAAACACCGATTACGACCAGGAAAAATCGTAAACACCAAAAGTACAGATCGTAAACTCCCAAAGATGCAGTCTTGATGTCGTAAACTTGATTCCGATTCTGATCTTCAAGCAGAACCACTCGTAAACTCGAAAAACAGCAGCAGCAGACTCGTAAACACCCAAACCACCTATCAAATCTTCAAAAACCAGCACTTTTACTCAGAAAACAGCTTGAATCAATATCGTGTGAGCCTTGAATCACTGATTCTTAGCTCTGATACCAATTGTAGGTCCGAGATCAAACCGTCAACACGATATCTAAACACAAGTGAGTGCGGAAACCTCAAATGTGTTTGATTCAAGAAACAAGTAGAAGAAATAGACTCAATCTATCAGAAAAGATTGAATCTTGAATGAATAACACTACTTGAATGAAGCTGATCGTAAACTTGATGAGAGCACAGAAATCGTAAACCCTTTTAATGTATTGAAAAGCTTGGCCAAAATCATAAACAAGTGAGGTTTATATAGTACCTCATACAAGCCCTAATGGAAATCGTAAATAAGCAATCAGCCCACATGACCCAATAGTAAACAATAATAAGCCCAATAACTAATAAGCCCAAAACAATAAACTAGCCCACTAACTAATGTTCATGCCTTAAATAGATATAGCCTAACAGATGTTAATATGCATAAACATTTAGATCCATGGCCTTAGAAATGCTAAACACACCTTAAACCATGTTTAAAGATCATAACTTTACTAGGTTTTTAGCCAAAAACTCAAGATCCGTTTTGGATAGATCCGAACCCTTAGAGACTCATTTTGACACTTTTGAAACAACTTTTGTGAAAGCAATTTTCTTGGAAATGACCCTAAGTACCCCTAAATTGCAAAACATAAGCCGGAAAACCCTAAAAACGACCCCTCGGGCCAACTGCGAATTTTCCAGAAAGTTTGGACTTTCTAACAGTAAACTTAGACACTTAAATGAGTGATAAAAAGTTGCTAAAAAGATCCC
Source organism: Deinandra increscens subsp. villosa (assembly GCA_039602395.1). Taxonomy (NCBI): domain Eukaryota; kingdom Viridiplantae; phylum Streptophyta; class Magnoliopsida; order Asterales; family Asteraceae; genus Deinandra; species Deinandra increscens. The sequence goes on from JBCNJP010000010.1 coordinate 51,898,975, forward strand.
TTTGATTTGAGCTAAAACTAGGTCAAAACCGGCTTTAAAACGGACTTTTAACGGACCCGGAAACCTCGTATTTGTAAAGTTATGCCAAATATTGTTTGAACTGATTTGGAACACTTATTAGGACCTATCATGACTTAGGTTATTTTTACAAAGTGTTTGGATAATTTATCGGGCCTTAAAACTAGTCGCAGGGACAAAACTGTCAAAACCGGGCGCGTACCGGCAAAACCGACACTTTAGGATTTTAAATCCTAGACTCATATTTTCTGGAAGTTCATTAATAAAAATAGGAATATTTTTATTATTATAATTCTATTTTCAGTAATATTGGAAAATAACGCGAGTTGATAAATACCGGTGGAAACCCGGGCATATCGGGCCTTTTACTACAAACGGCTTTTGTAAAGAAAATTGAGCTCATGTTTCAAACTAATATTTTACTAAAATAAATATTGGCCTAAATCATTTTATAACATAGGAAAATCTTTATATATTTTGAGAATATATATATATATATATATATATATAACTTTATTTATCGGAACGTTATCGATATTAAATTACTTATTGAGAATAAATAATTCCTAACGCCTGTCTGTTATCAACAATCACCTGGGTCATCATAACGTCAAGAATTGACCATAAATTTGGGAGTGACTTAACTGTCAATCCAAACACTAGACCTGAAGCTGTCTTATACTGATTTAGGACTGCTAGGTTGCCTGTTATCTGTCGTTACATCATTCAGACACAGCCTGATTTCTGTGAGTCTTCACGGCCCTTCTTTTAAACTATTTTTAAATGTTTTTGGGGGAGAAATCTTATAACTTATATCATGCCTGATAATTAGATAATATGTTACCATTATTGATTACATGAACTATTCTTCCACCTTGTCGTATTCATGTTGATTCATGTTATGATCAAAAGCCCCACTATTAATCGAATCCGATTAATTTCAACAAAATGATGACATGTGAATAGATCTATTGGGTTAACGCCCCTGTCCTGATTGGTAGCTCCAATCCTGACTCTCATGTTCAGTCAATGTGGTACATAATGTTATAATCATTGTTCGGTAATCCTGGACAGAATACCATGAGTGGGTAATCAGTTAGTTTCGGAGTTCAAGGTTCGTGGTAATAATAATTTACAGCATCTTAACATATTATCAAATGGGTGATAAAACTGATATCAAACTTTGTTGTCAATCACAGTTCTATTTTTACTTAAACCTGTGAACTCACCAACTTTATGTTGACCGTTTTTGTAGCAACCCTGAAAATTTTCTTTTCCTTCCACAGAAACTGTAGCAACTTAAGGCAATTTTCGGGACGAAAATTCCTTAACAAGGGGATGGTGTGACAACCGGCAATTTCCCAGGTTAACCCCGTTAATAACTTGTGTTATATTTCTATAACGTCCATTACTTCGGTTAACGAGAATAGTTACACGAGCGATGCACATGAGTCTACACGTCGGTTAATTTACTAGAATATATATAATTTATGATTTTATATAAATTATATATTTTTTTATGATTTCACGAAAACGTTTTGCCATCTTATGTGGCAATTATATTTATTATTACGTGGTATATATGTATATATACGCACGTCATTTTATGATTTTATGTGATAGTGTGTCACGTAACCGTACGAACGTTTCTATAATTTTATAGAAATTTAAAGACATATAGTTATGGGATTATAACTATGATTTTATGTTAATTTAAGCGGATAATTAGAGATTGTAATCTACGATTTTATATGGTCGTTTAATTTTATGTTCATCATAAACGTTACATAGCATAGGGTGTTGAAATGCATGCACTCGTTTGATCATCGGTTACGTTTCCCGCTACTCTCCATTAGTCTCGTTATCCTTTTATAAACTTGAGGGACCTACTCAGTAATTTATGAAACTGGTTTTACTAAATAAAACTTTGGAGGACTGAACATGCCATTTTGGCAAACTTGAGTTAAGAGAAATTGATTTCAGGCGATCAAGGGATTCCGTAACCGGCCTCTCGCTTAAATCGAATTCAATTCCCCATTATGGTTCTTTCATTATTTTTTTTCAATCGATCGGTCATCATGCAATCATTAGAGGAATTGAACTCTTAATTGATCACCTCAACCAAGACCCGAACTCTCTCATACGCTCGTTCTCGTTTTCTCTTTCTTTATCCTTCTCCGGCGAACTCAGGGATTCCGGCCAACGCAGCTCCGTTTCACCACCATTCTCACCTTATTGTGGTCGCCTCTCTCTGCCGAGCAACTCTGTAGCAACGATTTTGAGAACGGAGCGCAATCGGGTGGCACGGGTCGAAGTTTTCGGTTTCGTTTCGGCAAAGAAAAACGCGTCAAAACTCATTCTCGGTGCGAGGTAATCACTCCTATGCTTTAGTCGCACCTTCTCCTCCATGTTGCTTCTGTTTTCGCGACTTTCCGGTGACCGGAATAAAACTCCGGCCACCGGAGTTTTGGGGAAGAAAGTGATAACAAGACGGGATGGGTTAAATATTTAGCGAACTGGTTCATAGCACAGTTGGGACTGTAGCGCAGCTGGTTGGGGCTGTAGTTGGAGACCGAGGGGTCCCTGGTTCGAACCTCCCCAACCCCAAATCTTTTATTTTTTTTCCTGGTCCGATTTGCTTGTTGCTGCATGAATAAAAAGAATGGGCTACAAAACTGTTAACAAACGAGCCTCTAGCCCAGTGGCTAGGGCGCTGTGTTATAACCTGCATGTCATGGGTTCGAGCCCCGTGACCCTTATTTCACTTGTTTTATATCTTTTTAATGGTTTTAAGCATAATTTAGTCCAAAACTCAAAACTACTATTATACGACTATTAAATCTCGACCCGGGGGGTTCCCATAGACCCCGTTAGGGTTCTCGTTGAACGTTTATATTATGAAAAACGTTAGGATTTAAATATATTTAAAAATTTAATGATTTCTTTAATATTAATATGAACTAGTTTTAAACATAGAAATATATATAAAAATATATATTTGATTTATTGTCACGCGAACATTTTAAAGATTTTCTTTAAACTCTTGAATTTTGACACGGCATATAAATATATATTTTGGATGTTTTATTTTTCGTACTTTTGAGTACGCCTTGATATTTATAATTACGAACATATATATTCACCCGATGATCCCTACATTTGTTATTTGGAATAACATATTTACTTTAATTATCGTAAATCCTTGTGTTCTTGATTTAATGTCATTTGTGACTACTTTCGAACAAACGATTTTTATCACGTATTGAAATTGTCACCTACGTCACATTGGGAATTACTTGATATAAACACCGTCGTCTAGGCTATGTTACTCATGTGCGGACACACACTTACGTATATAAATTCAATAGGTGCTCGGTAGTTACGCAAGACACGAAGTCTTACTAAATTGTAGCAGCGCACCCTAAGGTGAGTTTCACAACCATTACGTTACATCCGGTTTTGGGACGATAACACACGCAAACACGTTACACCCGGGTTAGGGTGATAACACGACAACGATTATGTATGATTAAAGTAGATCGAAATCCAGTATATATCACATGTTCACGTAAAATGCTTATTCTTTGAAAGTCCTTACTTATCGAACCATTAATAGCAAATAGCGAGGGGATATTGGGTAGTACTACTGGGGTCTGACAAACCCCACTCAGCGGGCACGAGATTCACCACCCGACTGGCGGTCGGACTGAGGACAATGTCAGCCTGACTTACCGTGATCGAGTAGACACGGGGAAGGCAAACCACGTAAGGAATTATTCCTATAACTAATTGGTCAGCTTCGGTTGCGAACGTTTTAGTGACATGAACTTAGGCTCGCTACCTACGATATGGATTGTACTGTTAATATACATGCTTACATACGAATAAAAACTGTTGTATTCGTACTGCATAACTATACTAGATATACTTATGTGCTTATGTGAACTCACCAACATTAGTTGACACTTGCTCTTATGCATGCTTTTGCAGGACGCTGGAGAATCTGATTTTTGGGCACGTGCGTTTTCTAAAACCTTTTATTTTGGGAATTGGTTTTCAAATCTTTTCAACTTGAACTACTATTTACTCATAGGGCGCTTGCTTGCGCAACTTGACTTTTATGAGCTTCCGCTAAACTTTAACTCTGGTTTGATATTTCCCGTTTGGAAATATATTTACAATTTGAACCCTTAACTTGTGTTTGATGTAACTAATGACTCGGGTCCTGGTCTGGTTCACACCCCACACGCTAAAACTCCGTTAGTGGTAATTGGGGGTGTGACAGATTGGTATCAGAGCCCTTGGTTGCAGAGAACTAGAATTTTCAAAAATTCTAAACTGTAACTGTTTTTTAACATTAGTTACAACAATTCCCAAAAACATTTTCTTTTCGCGTGCCAAAAATCGATTACTCACATTAGTTTGTTTTTCTTTTGTTTGTGTCTGTCTGGGTTCTGACAGTATGGCACCACACGATAACACGAGGGGTAAGGGAAAGAAAATTGCCAACGAACAGTCATCATCCTCTAACCAACAAGGCCGCGAGCCTGAACAACCTGAGTACACAATAATGGATTTCCTTCGGGATCAGCACATACGTCCTGATAGGCGCGCACCAGACGACTACAGCTGGCTGAATCCGGCAACATATCGGTTGCTTGACATGTATCATGTGCCGGGCAGAGTTGACTTACCCTTTGATTTGCAACGGGTCATTGCGTGATTGATTGCAGCGTATGATAACACCCTTGGAGAAACCAGACAAAATTCCACCAGCAATCGCACACGACATAGAGAAATCGAGCGATTGCGGGCTGATCAGAGGGAGCGAGATACCTACCACTACAACTTGTCCCAGGGAGTAATGGGTATCCGTCATAGGGTCACCGAGCTTGAGTCGCGACCCAATCCAGCAGATTTGGAGCATGAACTACATCAAGCACAACATCATATTGTTGAACTCCAACATTCCAATGCAGCGCTTCAACACTCCAACGCGACACTTGCGGCGCAGGTAACCACCGTCCAAGCTCAAATGGCAGCCCTGCAAGTTCAAGGTGCTCCTGTTCAGGATGAAGAGGAGGAACCCTTTGAAGAAGAACCTTTTGAGGAGGAGCCTCATGAGGACATGGAGGAAGAACCAGATGTTATTGATCCTTGATCTAATCTGTCATCTTTTTTTTATTTGTTACTTTGAAACAAATTTGACTGGGTGTTCATTTTATTTTGAATGTTTCCAAATACTGAGATACCTTATGGATGGATTTTTAAATTTTTGTAATGGATATTACATCTTTATCTTACCAATGTGTTTCTATAAATTATGTCGTGTGATGGATGGATGCATGAATAATTGTTTAGTTCTTAATGAAATTAATATTGGGTATATTAATCATTTGAATAATTTGCATGAAAAACAAAATCATGGCTGAACACCTCGCAGCAGCTCAGATCCAAGCGTTGATAAATGAAAACGTTGCGGCGGCACTCGCCGCGGCTCAAGTGCAAGGAAACAATAACGGTGATAAGTAAAACAGACGAAAAATTGACTACAATTTTTTTTTTCTTCTCTCACTTTCCAAAATTATTCTCTGAAATAATTTCATGAAACAAATCCAGGCCCAGCTCAGTGCACCTTCAAAACTTACATGGATTGTAAGCCGCTCACGTTCAAGGGTGATGAAGGAGTCGTGGGTCTGCTACGATGGCTCGAGAAATCGGAAAATGTGTTCTCAATGTGTAACTGCCCAGTTGCGAATCGGGTCAATTTCGCAACTGCTACACTCGAGGGAGCTGCCCTCACTTGGTGGAACGCGCAAATCCAAATGTTAGGGCTCGACGCAGCGAATGCTATGACTTGGCAGGAATTCAAGGATGCCATGATGGAGGAGTATTGTCCTCGCGACCAGGTCAAAAGGTTGGAAGGTGAGTTCCAGAACTTGAAAATGGTAAGTTCTGAGGTTGAAGAGTACACCGCTCGCTACCATGAGTACGCGGTGCTGTGTCCTACGATGGTTGATGCTGACTTCAAAAGGATTGAAAGGTATGTGGATGGGTTAGCTCCACAGACCAAGGGGATGGTTACTGCCTCAAACCCTGCAAATGTGCAGAATGCTATCAGGTTGGCCCTGAAGCTGACTGACCAGGCCATAGAGCAAGGAACGTTGCCACCCAGAAAGGTCCCCAAAACTGCCCTAGATGGGAAAAGAAAGAGAGATGACGACTCTAGTAACAACAACAATAATGGTAGTGGCAACAATAATGGGAGATCCTCTAACTCTCACAATCAAAACAAGAGATACAACAATTCCAGGGGTGACTATAACAACAGTAACACCAACAATGGGGGCGGTAACCAGAATCGCCAAGGTGGTAGTAATCAGAATCACAATGGGTGCAAGGGACGAGCGCCCTTCTGCAACCGGTGCAACCAACACCATAATGGAGCATGCAAGAAACTCACCTGTGAGCGTTGTGGTAAAGGGGGCCATGAAGCTAAGAATTGTTAGGGTGAACTACAAAACCGTCCCAATCAGAATCAAAACCAGAGTCAGAATCAGAACCAGAGGCCGAATAATGAAGGCCCTAGGGGGTGTTATGAATGTGGAAAACCAGGGCACTTAAAGAGGGACTGTCCACAGCTTCGAAGGAACAATAACAACAATGTTGGCAACAACAACAACCACCGTAACAACAATAACAATGGCGGTGATGGTGGTAGAAACGGTGAAGATGGCGCCAAAGGGCGAGCTTTCGTGATGGGTTCTGGTGAAGCAAGAAACGATGCCAACGTCATTACCGGTAAGTTTCTTCTAAACAACTACTTCGCAAATGTCTTATTTGATACGGGTGCCGAGAAAAGTTCTATCTCAACTAAATTCTGTAAGTTGATTAAGGCTACCCAAACTCCACTAAAAGCTAGGTATACGGTTGAATTAGCAAATGGTAAGCTTCTTGACACCACTCACGTAGTTGAAAACTGCACATTAGAACTATCTGGTCATAAACTAAGTATAGACCTTATGCCTCTTACCATCGGTAGTTTCGACGTGATAGTAGGCATGGATTGGCTATCCAAATATCAGGCGGAGATTGTCTGTCAAGAGAAAGTCATACGAATACCCATAGATGGAGGATAAGTACTCTCGATTCAGGGCGAAAAGGGAGGTGTTGTCTCCGGAATCATATCATACCTTAAAGCACAGAAGAGTCTTCGGAAAGGACACGTGGCAATCCTGGCCACGGTTACGGACCAAACCCGGATGGAGAGAAAAATTGAAGACTTCCCAATCGTGCGTGATTTCCCGGAGGTATTTCCTGAGGAACTACCTGGTCTCCCTCCGTTTCGGCAAGTAGAATTTGGGATTGGCCTTGCTCCGGGAGCAGCTTCGATCGCGCGTGCACCATATCGTCTAGCGGTGAACGAATTGAATGAGCTATCCACACAACTACAGGAACTGCTAGATAAAGGTTTCATTAGACCTAGCTCGTCACCATGGGGAGCACCTGTGTTATTCGTAAAAAAAAGGATGGCACATTCAGGATGTGTATTGATTACCGCGAACTCAACAAAGTCACTATTAAAAATCGATACCCTCTTCCTCGAATAGATGATCTTTTTTATCAGCTTCAAGGATCCAGTTACTATTCCAAGATTGATTTAAGGTCCGGATACCATCAGCTAAGAGTCCGTGAGGAGGACATCGAAAAGACAACCTTCAGAACACGCTACGGTCATTATGAATTCTTGGTCATGCCTTTCGGGTTGACAAATGCACCAGCTGTGTTCATGGATCTCATGAACCGTGTGTGCAAGTCCTATTTGGATAAATTCGTCATAGTGTTTATTGACGACATCCTCATCTACTCCAAGACAAAAGAAGAACACAAGGAACATCTACGGTTAATATTAGAATTGTTAAAGAAAGAACAACTCTACGAGAAATTCTCTAAGTGCGATTTCTGGATCCGAGAGGTTCAATTTCTGGGTCACATCGTCAAAGAGCAAGGTATTCACGTTGACCCAGCCAAGATCGAGGCCATTAAAAGTTGGCCTACCCCTAGAGCTCCTACGGAAATTCGTCAATTCCTAGGTTTGGCGGGTTACTACCGTCGTTTTATAAAGGGATTTTCTCAGTTAGCTCACCCATTAACTGCTCTTACGCACAAAGGGGTTCAATACAGATGGGGTGACAAGGAAGAGGCAGCTTTCCAAACTCTGAAAGAGAAACTTTGTACTGCACCTATATTATCTCTACCTGATGGGATTTACGATTTCAAGGTCTATTGTGACGCATCAATCCAGGGACTCGGATGTGTTTTGATGCAAAGAGGTAAAGTCATAGCATATGGGTCAAGGCAATTAAAGTCTCATGAGAAGGATTACATAACTCACGACCTAGAGTTGGGCGCAGTTGTTTTTGCCTTGAAATTTTGGAGGCACTACTTATACGGTACCAAGTGTACGATATTCACTGATCACAAGAGCCTCCAGCACATATTCGAACAGAAGGAACTCAACATGAGACAACGTAGGTGGGTTGAATTGCTAAACGATTACGATCTTGCAATAAAGTATCATTCTGGCAAGGCCAACGTTGTGACCGATGCCTTGAGTAGAAAGGAACATGTCAAACCTAGAAGAGTTCGAACTCTCTAATTAACAATCCTTACAGGGCTACTGGATAGACTCCGGGATGCTCAGAAAGAGGCCCTGAAGGAGGAGAATTTTGGGTCTGAATCATTACGTGACATACATGGAACTTCTGAAGTTAAGTCTGATGGACATCGTTATTATAATGACCGTATATGGGTACCTTTGCATGGAAACCTTAGAGAACTAGTGATGGACGAGACCCACAAGTCCCGTTATTCGATCCATCCAGGTTCTGACAAAATGTATCAAGATCTAAAGGGGTTATATTGGTGGCCCAATATGAAAGCTGACATCACTAGATATGTTAGCAAGTGCTTGACGTGCGCAATGGTCAAAACGGAACATCGAAAGCCAGCAGGATTACTGCAACAACCTAAAATTCCCGAATGGAAATGGGAAGAAATCTCGATGGATTTCATCACGGGATTGCCCCGTTCTTCTGGCGGTAACGATATGATTTGGGTTATCGTTGACCGGTTAACAAAATCCGCCCATTTCCTAGCTATCAAAGAAAGTGACAAAACAGAGAAACTTGCAAAGATATACCTCAAGGAGATTGTCAAGTTTCACGGAGTGCCTTTATCCATTATCTCTGACCGAGACCCTAAATTCAATTCAAATTTTTGGATATCCTTACAAGAGGCGTTGGGCACTCGCTTAGATATGAGTACCGCGTATCATCCTCAAACAGATGGACAGACTGAACGTACCATCCAAACTCTCGAGGATATGCTTAGAGCATGTGTGCTGGACTTCGGAAAAAATTGGGAAACTCATTTACCACTGGTAGAATTCTCTTATAACAACAGCTACCATACCAGTATTGGAGCCGCTCCATTTGAGGCTCTTTACGGACGAAAGTGCAGATCGCCGGTCTGTTGGGCTGAGGTCGGTGAGAGCCAACTCACTGGACCTGTACTAGTGCACGAGACCACGGAGAGAATCTGCAAATCAGAAACCGCATGAAAGCAGCAAGAGATAGACAAAAGATTTATGTAGATAAACGCCGAAGGCCGTTAGAATTTGAAGTCGGTGACAAAGTACTACTGAAAGTTTCACCTTGGAAAGGTGTCGTACGCTTTGGCAAGCGCGGGAGTTAAATCCCCGCTATGTAGGACCATTCGAGATCACCGAAACCATTGGTCCGGTGGCTTACCGTTTAAATCTACCTCCTGAATTGGATGGAGTGCACAACGTGTTTCACGTTTCGAGCCTGAGGAAGTGTTTAGCTGATGACACTCTTATAGTTCCATTAGAAGAACTACAAATCGATGAACAGCTGCGATTTATCGAACAAACCGTGGAAATCATGGGACGTGAAGAGAAAACCTTGAAACGAAGTAAAATTCCCATCGTCAAAGTAAGATGGCAATCTAAGCGTGGACCGGAGTTCACGTGGGAACGAGAAGATCAGATGAGGAAGAAATATCCTCACTTATTTGATCAGGCCTCAACATCTAATTAAGGTATGAGTTAAATTTTGGGACAAAATTTCCTTAATAAGGGGATGATGTAGCAACCCTGAAATTGTTCTTTTCCTTCCACAGAAACTGTAGCAACAAAAGGCAATTTTCGGGACGAAAATTCCTTAACAAGGGGATGATGTGACAACCGGCAATTTCCCAGGTTAACCCCGTTAATAACTTGTGTTATATTTCTATAACGTCCATTACTTCGGTTAACGAGAATAGTTACATGAGCGATGCACATGAGTCTACACGTCGGTTAATTTACTAGAATATATATAATTTATGATTTTATATAAATTATATATATTTTTTTATGATTTCACGAAAACGTTTTGCCATCTTATGTGGCAATTATATTTATTATTACGTGGTATATATGTATATATACGCACGTCGTTTTATGATTTTATGTGATAGTGTGTCACGTAACCGTACGAACGTATCTATAATTTTATAGAAATTTAAAGACATATAGTTATGGGATTATAACTATGATTTTATGTTAATTTAAGCGGATAATTAGAGATTGTAATCTACGATTTTATATGGTCGTTTAATTTTATGTTCATCATAAACGTTACATAGCATAGGGTGTTGAAATGCATGCACTCGTTTGATCATCGGTTAGGTTTCCCGCTACTCTCCATTAGTCTCGTTATCCTTTTATAAACTTGAGGGACTTACTCAGTAATCTATGAAACTGGTTTTACTAAATAAAACTTTGGAGGACTGAACATGCCATTTTGGCAAACTTGAGTTAAAAGAAATTGATTTCAGGCGATCAAGGGATTCCGTAACCGGCCTCTCGCTTAAATCGAATTCAATTCCCCATTATGGTTCTTTCATTATTTTTTTTCAATCGATCGGTCATCATGCAATCATTAGAGGAATTGAACTCTCAATTGATCACCTCAACCAAGACCCGAACTCTCTCATACGCTCGTTCTCGTTTTCTCTTTTTTTTCCTTCTCCGGCGAACTCAGGGATTCCGGCCAACGCAGCTCCGTTTCACCACCATTCTCACCTTATTGTGGTCGCCTCTCTCTGCCGAGCAACTCTGTAGCAACGATTTTGAGAACGGAGCGCAATCGGGTGGCACGGGTCGAAGTTTTCGGTTTCGTTTCGGCAAAGAAAAACGCGTCAAAACTCATTCTCGGTGCGAGGTAATCACTCCTATGCTTTAGTCGCACCTTCTCCTCCATGTTGCTTCTGTTTTCGCGACTTTGGCCACCGGAGTTTTGGGGAAGAAAGTGATAACAAGACGGGATGGGTTAAAAATTTAGCGAACTGGTTCATAGCACAGTTGGGACTGTAGCGCAGCTGGTTGGGGCTGTAGTTGGAGACCGAGGGGTCCCTGGTTCGAACCTCCCCAACCCCAAATCTTTTATTTTTTTTCCTGGTCCGATCTGCTTGTTGCTGCATGAATAAAAAGAATGGGCTACAAAACTGTTAACAAACGAGCCTCTAGCCCAGTGGCTAGGGCGCTGTGTTATAACCTGCAGGTCATGGGTTCGAGCCCCGTGACCCTTATTTCACTTGTTTTATATCTTTTTAATGGTTTTAAGCATAATTTAGTCCAAAACTCAAAACTACTATTATACGACTATTAAATCTCGACCCGGGGGGTTCCCATAGACCCCGTTAGGGTTCTCGTTGAACGTTTATATTATGGAAAACGTTAGGATTTAAATATATTTAAAAATTTAATGATTTCTTTAATATTAATATGAACTAATTTTAAACATAGAAATATATATAAAAATATATATTTGATTTATTGTCACGCGAACATTTTAAAGATTTTCTTTAAACTCTTGAATTTTGACACGGCATATAAATATATATTTTGGACGTTTTATTTTTCGTACTTTTGAGTACGCCTCGATATTTATAATTACGAACATATATATTCACCCGATGATCCCTACATTTGTTATTTGGAATAACATATTCACTTTAATTATCGTAAATCCTTGTGTTCTTGATTTAATGTCATTTGTGACTACTTTCGAACAAACGATTTTTATCACGTATTGAAATTGTCACCTACGTCACATTCGGAATTACTTGATATAAGCACCATCGTCTAGGCTATGTTACTCATGTGCGGACACACACTTACGTATATAAATTCAATAGGTGCTCGGTAGTTACGCAAGACACGAAGTCTTACTAAATTGTAGCAGCGCACCCTAAGGTGAGTTTCACAACCATTACGTTACGTCTGATTTTGGGACGATAACACACGCAAACACGTTACACCCGGGTTAGGGTGATAACACGACAACAATTATGTATGATTAAAGTAGAAATCCAGTATATATCACATGTTCACGTAAAATGCTTATTCTTTAAAAGTCCTTACTTATCGAACCATTAATAGCAAATAGCGAGGGGATATTGGGTAGTACTACTGGGGTCTGACAAACCCCACTCAGCGGGCACGAGATGCACCACCCGACTGGCGGTCGGACTGAGGACAATATCAGCCTGACTTACCGTGATCGAGTAGACACGGGGAAGGCAAACCACATAAGGAATTATTCCTACAACTAATTGGTCAGCTTCGGTTGCGAACATTTTAGTGACATGAACTTAGGGTCGCTACCTACGATATGGATTGTACTGTTAATATACATGCTTACATACGAATAAAAACTGTTGTATTCGTACTGCATAACTATACTAGATATACTTATGTGCTTATGTGAACTCACCAAAATTAGTTGACACTTGCTCTTATGCATGCTTTTGCAGGACGCTAGGAGAATCTGATTTTTGGGCACGTGCGTTGTCTAAAATCTTTTATTTTGGGAATTGGTTTTCAAATCTTTTCAACTTGAACTGGTATTTACTCATCGGGCGCTTGCTTGCGCAACTTGACTTTTATGAGCTTCCGCTAAACTTTAACTTTGGTTTGATATTTCCCGTTTGGAAATATATTTACAATTTGAACCCTTAACTTGTGTTTGATGTAACTAATGACTCGGGTCCTGGTCTGGTTCACACCCCACATGCTAAAACTCCGTTAGTGGAAATTGGGGGTGTGACAATTTTAGCATATGAATTCTCATGTACTTGATCGGCCACTTGCTTGTATGGAATATTTCTTTTGTGTATTATCATTAGGATCCTTCATATCATCTGGAGTCATGGTCACACTAGCCTTTTGGAGATTTCACTACATAACACCTAACGGTGTCATGTCTTTAAATCTTTTAATACTTGTTTTGTAAACTATGAAACAAATGAAACATATTATTATTATTTTCCGCTGCTAAATCTGAAATTAAATGTTTTCGACTCTTTAAAACGACTCTAGTTGTTTAACCATCCAGAGGTCGTTTCGCGTAACCTTGACTGTGATTCCATCTTGTTCACGCCCGACACAGAAATTACAGGGTTTGACAGATTGGTATCAGAGCCGAGGTTATAGGGAACTAGGTTACATTAGTAAGACCTAGACTATAGCCTATGCTCTGTTAGTATCATATCACATGTGCCATATGTGATACACCTGCCTGATTGTTATACTTGTTTATAACTAACCTATAACTATTATTATGACTTGGAAACTTTTGTCGCATCATGTCTTCCTCTGAGCCCATGGAGATATCATCTGATTCTGATGACGAGTTGGCGATCATCCCCGACCCGTTGGAGCCCATGCCGCCGTCTCCGGAGTATGTACCTGATTCGCCTACATACGAGCCATCCTCTCCTGTTTCTACGAGTGTCCTAGACTTCGTTGTTTCAGATGATTCAGACTCTGACGAGGAGCCTGACGAGACTGCCCCGTTCGATGTAGCCATCACTCCTGCTGATCCGCCCGCGGATGGAGATACTCTCGTGGTTACTCTAAGACCTGGACTCCCTTCTTCTCCCGATCGTGGTCCCTCTTTCCAGCCTTATCGTAGCACTCCTGGTGGACACTTGCGGATGTACACTCTCCGCAAATATGTTATCCGTCTTCATGTTCGCATTTCGGAGCCTGTTGTTCTGGAGGGATCTACCCTCAAGCGTTATAGGTCATCCGATTTCTGCCCTATTCCTCCTGTGTCTGATCTGCTTCTTCTAAAGAAGCGTATGAGGATCCCTGATAGCACTTTCGAGGTGGGTGCGTCATCTACTGCTGCAGCCTCTGTTGAGCCCCCTGCACCCCTTCCGACTCTTCCTTGCACTGGCATTCCTCCTCCTGTTCCGTCTGAGACTGTAGGGAAATATATCTTGAGGCTTGTACATTAGACTTATTTTGTTTAGTTATTAGCTTTGGGCTTGTTAGTGGGTTTAGTAAGGTTTATGATTTGGGCCTAGGTAAACCAATTTTGTAATGTTTTGATAAGTATATAAACCGAATCACATGATGTGATTCGGTTAGACTTTTGATCGACATGTTGAGGAGTCCAGGCTAGAGGATTACGATTTTGGTCTTTTGATGCGTAGCATCTTATACATAAAATAAATAAATAAAATCCCTTCATTTAATTGGTTTTTAATTAAGAATTATTAAGTTTTGGCGCTTAAATGTTTTATATTTGATTATTTGATGGTTTAGTGGATCTTTGTTATTATTTGATAAATATTTAAAGTTCACATTTAAAGTGGGGTTTTAATTGAAGTTATTAGAATGTGATATTCATTGGTGTGTTTATTTGTTAAAATTTAGGTGGTGGATGGTGCGTGGTGATTTTAGAAGAAAGCCGCAATTTACGGAAGTTGATTCGGAGTTCGGGAGCAAAAGTTATGAACGAAAAAAGAAAAAAAAATTAAAAAAAATAATAATAATTCAGCAAGAGCAGACCGGCCCAGCTGCTGTCCCTATTCTCCTCAGCCCAGTAGATCACGAGAAGCCCAACAGCAGTATTTGACGGCCCAACAGAAGCAGAAGCCCAACAGCTCCAGTAGCCCAGCGCGAATTAAAAAATCGGTGGCCAAGGGAATCGAACCCCTGACCTCTTGGTTAGCAAGCAGGATACTAGCCACCAGACCAGCAGCAACTGTCGGTTTTATTTCAGTTTAACAGTCTTTTATCTTCTTCCGCGCAGAAGCCCAGTCAGGCCCAGTTCGCTGTGTTTTCGATCAGACCCTATAAAAACTCGTTTTTAATATTTTTCAGGGGGATCTTTCATCCGAACACCTCCATAAAACCCTAAAAACACCCCTAAACACAAGGGAATCATCTTGGAAGGAAAAAGGGTCAAGATCAAGGCTTTTTGAGAAGAAATTTGAAGATTTTAGCTCTCGCGGGTCGGATCTTTAATTCGGTTCTTCATCTTTGAGCCTTTTGATCTTTTTCTTCACCATGGTCAGTCCCAAGATTAGATTTTTATTAGTTTTTATCATGTATCTTGGCTGATTTCATAGTGTATTACTTAGAGTAGACGAATCTCGGCTCATTTGACCCGTTTTGGATACCTTTTTACTATGAAATTGTGTTTGATTGCTTCAATGATGATTTGGAATGCTTATGATGGTTTTGTATGTTAATCTAGTCCCTATTATTACTGATTCAAGTGTTTTAATTGCCATGTTTAGTAGAACTACTAGTATGTGTGATTATTTCATTGTTAATTCGGTTGACTTTGCTAGTCAAACGGGTTGATGCTTGATAGGAGAACTCCTACTTGTTGAATTAGCTATGATTTGGGGTTGTTTTAATGTGTATGCTTGCTGATTGGGTTTCTATTAATAATGAATCATGTGGATTAATTGTCATGCTAGGTAGAACTACCTTAGTTAAGTGCTTTAACCATTATTAAACCGTTTGACCTTCATTAGTCAATGGTTAATGCTTGCAAGGAGACATCCTTCTCGATGATTCATTGATGATTTGGGGCTGATTTAGTGTGCTTCTCTATAAGATAGGTTTGAACGAATCGTTTCATAGACTAGGATCTAGCTTTGCATTGTTTAATAGGATAGTTTGCTTGTGAACATAAGATTCGATCCTATTTATTCGTGTTTAGCGGTTTCTAGGTTATAAGCGTTTGGAATCATCATCATTGCATGTCTTAGGTGCTGTATTGAGAGACCTCTCGTGCAGTTACCTATTTCATGTAGGATTAGTATACTTTGACCGAAGTAGTTTATCCGTCAGGCAGTTACGCATAGTTTGCTATCCGCGCGTCATTTAGGATTGCTTGATTGTCAGGGTGTGTCTATAGCCTTAGATAGTCCGGTTTTCCACATTAGGCGATAGCGTTCATGGTAATTAGTTATCCCGAGGGTCTTAGTGAGTCTAGAGGAGTCGAGTCTAGGTGATGCATCCCCTTCTCTGATTTTCCAGCGTATTACCCGATTTTTCATTATTTTTGTCGGTTTTAGTTATTTAGCTTATATTTTAGTTTTATTTCACCAAATCATTTTCTTCAGTTAGATATTAGCGAAGATCTTGTATCGGGAGATTGTCATCACGTCCACGGATTGATACCCGGTTCTTACCAATACTATAATACACACGACGGGTACACTGCCCTGGTGTGTAGTTTGGTCACTTGGTATTTACCATTTAAAACTTGATCAGATTTTCATAGTATACAAACGACACATCATCTTTCACTTGTAATCATTCAATCACTTGAATCAATAGTAATTATTTTCATTGGTGTTTGTTTGATTATTGTTCTTTCTATCGTTTTCTAACCAGATTCCGCACGGTTTAGTGTGACGATATCTTGTGACGTTCAAGAATTCTGGACTTACAGTTGATATCAGAGCCAAGAAACGTGTGTTTCGTGGCTCGCACGATATCTAGTCAAGTGTTCACTAATCGATTTCTTGAGATTGCAGGTTTTCAATTCTGGATAACAGGTTCTCAATTGTGGTCTCATATAAGATCATAAGTCTTTTCGTGACTAACTTGCTTAGTTTTGTGCAGAAATTGATTTTGGTGATTGTCGTGTAGTAACAGGTGGTTCTCGATCATAATCTGGCATTTCTCGATCACAGTCTGGTGGTTCTCGATCATAGGTTGCTGGTTTCCGATCAGATAGAGGAATTCGACTACTGAAATCTATTTCCGGAAAACTACTAATTGTTAAGTTGTCAAGATTCTTGATTTGGAGAACAAGTTACCTTGTTTTCGATCTGATCTGGAGATTTTTGATTGAGGAAATATTTTTGGAAAGTCGAAAATATCGGGATTGTTTCTTGATCAGAGGTTTTCGAGTGCTTACAGCGTTGCTTGATCGAATTTTACCGGTTTTCGATTGTGTCAGTGTATTTCAATCGTGTTTCTTGATCGCTTGGAGGTTCTCGATTGCATATTGTGCTTCTCGATCGCATTTCACTGGTTTTCGATTGTGTTAGTGATTTTCGATCGTATTTGTGTTGTTGTTTCAGAGTGTGTTTCAGGTTTTCTATTGGGCTTGTAATTCTCGATCGAATTCAAGGGTTGTGATCGAGTACTGGATTTTCTATTGTGATTCTGAGTTTTCGATTCAGTAATAGGATTTTGATCGTAAACCTGTCTTTGCAAGTATCATGGATTACGACATGGGAAATGCAGAAACTATGATGTATTAGAAAATAGATGCTGAAATTGGAACGTCCACTCGACCTCCTAGATTGCTGTCACCGGTTGGTTTTCAGAACTGGAAGTATAGATTCACGAATCATCTAAAGTGTGGCAACTCTAGGCTATGGAGATCTGTAAGTGTAGGTCCTTTCAAACCTAAACATGAAGGTGGAGAGAAAGATGGAGAGGACAAAACAGCTGGAGAATTCGATGATTCTGACTGGGATAGAATCACCAAAGATGAAAAGGCGTATGCCATCATGACAATGGCCCTATCTCTAGAAATTGCTCAAGCTTTCAGGAAATATCAGACAGCAAAAGACCTCTCGGAAGCACTGATAAAGGCTTATGAAGGAAATGAGGACATGAAAGCTAGTCGTCAAGAGATTCTCAAACAAAGATTCAACATGTTCAACCATGTGATGGGAGAGAACCTTGAGGCACAAATACAAAATCTGAAACTACTGAATAGCTTGCCAAAGAGCTAGGACATGAATATATCCATCATCAAGAATACAGTGAACTTGAGAGAATTATTTCTTGCTGAAATGGTGGCAAAACTGAGATCCAAAGCTTTAGATGATAAGCAAAGAGCCTTGAATCACATCAGCAGTATGAGAATGGCCGGTCAGGTTAACCAGACACTTATGTCAGAACAGAAGCCTAGAACTTTAGATTCGAAGACTTCAGCCACTGTTGTACCTGCATCTGCACCACAAAGTTCATCATCTGGAAATCCTGAAAATGTTTCTACTATTGCTATGGACCCAAATTTTGTATTGGGTGCAGGCTTTATGGCATGCTATCAAGCTCTTGTTGCAGGAAAATTGGTGCCATCAGAAATTATTTTTGATGACTTGAATCAGATCAATCCGGAAGATGTTGAGATGCTAGACGTTTCCTGGCAAATGGCCATGGCAGTGTTCAGAGCCAAGAAATTTATGTCAAAGACCGGAAAAAATGTGTGGCAAGATCAGAATAAAATCAAGATGGGATTTGACAAGACGAAGCTAAGATGCTACAATTGTGATGAATACAGTCATTTTTCTAGGGAATGTACTAAGCCAAGGAAGGAACAAGCTGACGAGAAGACTGCTGGTAAGGATAAGAAGCAAGGTGAGAAGAGTAAAGCTTTGGTGGCTCAAGATTCTGGAGGATATGATTGGAGTGATCAATTGAAGGAAGTGAAACTGGCTCCTCATGCATTTCAAGCAGAAGGGAAGAAGAAGGCAAAAATCATGCTTTTATGGCAGAAAATGATGATAAAAATACTCAGGTTTGCTCTAATCCTTCTTATGCTTGATTAATTAAAACTTGAGAGAAATTCGTACAAATCATGAATTGCTATTGTTTGATGCTGAGTGTGCTAAGAGTTCGTTCAAAGGTAGATTAGCTAAGAGTGAGGAAAAGGTGAAAGCCCAAACTGAGGACTTTAAGAAATATCATGGCCTCGCTACTGAAAAATCTATTTTATATGATCGAGCGAAAATTGAAATAGGAAAATTAAAAGGTGAATTAGACGATCTTCAGCCTAAGTATGATGAACTAATGGTTAAGTATGAAACTAACAAAGGAAGAAGCAAGCGAATGAAGGAACAAAGTAAAGGTCTGTCCTTAGCTATTGTTGAAGGTAGGCTTGAAAGGGATAAGGCAGGTCTTGGATCAGATAATTCTAGTTTAATTAGAACATGTGTTCCTCCTCCTATGCCTAGAGACATTGTGAGAAATTTGTTTGAGGGAGATTATGTTGAAAGATCTGACCGAGATTATAATGAAGTTGCTCCTCCTCTTGATAGTGTGCTGATAGGTGTGTCCCCAAGAACTCAGGAAGAAATAGATAGAATGAATTCTTCTAATATAGGATCTATGGCTGAGAGCTCTAATCTAGAAGCTGAATCAAAACCTACTGAAAACAAAGTTGAAATTCTTTGTTCTAACATTTCTGTTTCTTGTGCAGATGATGTGAAAATTAAGGATATTTTTGAAAGGGATCACGAGTGCCAATGGGTTGAAGCTTGTCATAAGTCTATACCTTTTGAAGCCTGTTTAACTAATAACAATGTTTTTAAGTCTGTTTCTATTTCTATTTTAAAACCTTCGGTGTTAGTGTCAAATAAGTCAGATAAAACTAAATCTGACAAGTCAAATGCTAAAACTTTGAATGGTTTGTGTGGTGATGAATTTAATGGTTCTAGATTGCGTGTGATGAATGTTAAAAGTATGCGTGAAACTCGACCAAATGATTTTGTAACTTATCCTCAGGTTGTAACTCCTTTTAACCGACCAAAAGTGACAAATGGTGATCAACTTTGTTTGATAACTCAACCCGAGGAAAACAAAGTCAAAATTCACAAACGGGATGACAAGCCCTCATGGAAATCGTCCTACCCAAGACGATCATTTGAATGTAGTAGCATACATGGTCCTAAAAAATTAAATTGTTATAATTGTGGTAAACCAGGACATTTTGCTGCTACATGTCTAAACGGACCTTATGAACCATACTTTCCTCAATCACCTCGAAGAGGTCAAAACTTGAGTGTTGGAAATGTCAGGTACACCAAGAACCCTCAGAAAGTTTTGTCTAAGGGGAAGCATGACTCAACGCCAATGAAGTTTCAAAACTCTAAGGCGAAGATTAATGGTTCACCTAAGACAAAATGGGCTGAACAACAGTGGAATGTTGACAAATCTAAAATCCGCAGGTTTGTCTAAAGGGGAATTTACAACAAGAAACAGAGATTTGCAAAAGAATTTTTTGATCTAAATCAGGCCAAAGCAGATTTTAAAAATGATAAGAGACTAAAAATATTTCAATTGTCCCGATTTCAAAAAAAAACATTCTACTTGATAAAAAACAAGTTGCTGTTTGGAGATCAAAAATTGTTGATACCTGATATGTGCGTCGTGTGAAGTATCAAGCAATGTATAAGATCAAGTCAAAATATGCTTGGCCGAATCTGGTCTGAACCTGAAGTTCGGACTGGCCAAACGTGGGGTTCGGACAGGGATCGGCCAGCTGGGTATAAATAGTTGTTTGGTCTTTGTAATAGGAAGTTCTGAGCGTGTGAGATCTCTGCTAAGTGTGTGTTTCTGAGAGTGCTCTCTGTGTCTATATTCTGAGTGTTTCACTGATTGTAATTGTTCGTTTTGATCAATAAAACAATCGGTTAATTATGTTTTGATATCCGATTAGCTAGATCGAGTAGACGATCCCATGCTCACGCATTTTCAAGTGGTATCAGAGCTTTCTGGTTTGTAAGGGAATAATTTGTGGCTTGTGTATTAAATAGTCACTTGGCGGATTAATTTGAAGGCCTATGCATGTGTATAGGTGAAAATTAGTTGGGTTATGGGTATATTGGGTCATTGGGCCAATTTAGACATGATTGGGCTCATTTAGAAAGTGTTTAGGGGATGTTTAGTGGGCCTTTAAAGTCCAATACGGGAATTTGATGTAGTTTAGGGTTTTTGGATGGCTTGTTTACCAAGATTGTCCATTCCTATTTATAGGACCCCTAGTCTACTTTGTAGGGGTTGGCTAGTTGAGAGAGACTAAGGAGGCTTTTCGGGTGTACCAGACGAGTTCTTTAGTGAATCGTGTGCATCGTTTTTACAGGTTAATCGTTTTTAGCATTATTGTGTTTATTTCGATTTGTGTTTCTTCTCTATAATCTTGAATCATCCGATTGCTTGTATTCCGCACTCGTAATCGGTAGAGATATCGTGTTTGGTTGTTAAATCGATCCTTACAATTGGTATCAGAGCCAAGAAACGCTTGTTTCGTGGCTCGCACGATATCGATTCAAGAAAATACTAACGATTTCCGTGAGTTTTTATGTGTTAATTCAGGTTTTCGATTCTGGAATTGAGGTTTTCGATTCTGGATTGGATTCTCGATTCATCTTAATTCGAATGTCGTGGTGTTCTAGTGATTTTTTTCTCAAGTTGTTTTTGGGTGTGTTGTTGCCTTGTTGGTGACGTCTTTGAAGAACCGTCTAGGGTTCTTTAATTTTCTTTAAAAAAATTAATTTGTGATTGTGATTGATCAATTTTCTCCGGAAAATTGATTCTGTTGATCCACAAAGATTTTGATCAAACTTAATTAAAAATATATATATTGTGTACCAGTTGGTTTTCGAGAGTCAAATATCCATTTAAAATTAAAACAAATTGATTCTGTTAAAAAAGGAAAGGGTGTTAGGTTCTCGACGTCTTCGGAAGAAAGGTCGAGAAGAAGTCGACGGAGAAGAAACCGGCGGAAGAAAAGAAAATAAGGAAAGGGTGTTAGGTTCTCGATCGAAATCTTTAAGCTTTCAGCAAAATCTCAAGCATTCGATCATCATCAAGCTTCTCGATTGTTATTTTGTGGTTCTCGGTTGAAGATCGCTCATTCTCCGTGGGACCACAGGTTGTCGATCGAAATCTGAAACTGTTCGGGTTTAGGTCCTCTTCTCGATTTCACGTTCTCGATCATCTGAGGTTTTCGGTTGTCTCTGCTTTGGTTCTTGGTTTGGGTTTGATTCTCATATATTTGGGTTTACGGTAGTTCTAAGCTTCGGCTAGCAATCAGGTTTACGAGTCAAAATTGATTCTCGGTGGTTCATGGTTTAGAAAAGCAGTATTCAGTTTGCCATCGGGTTTCTGGTCCGAGTGTTGGTTCTCGACTTTACATCCAGATTTCGACCCGATCTTTGGTTCTCAGTCGAAATTCTTTAAAAGTTTGAGTTGCAGGTTGCGTGGATTTGTATCACAATCTCATGTTAAAGATGAATTAAATTACAAAATTGCCATCGGAATAAAGTTTAGTATACGTAAAAGGGAATATCAAGAAATTACAATCGTGCCATTTGATTTAATTGAAATTAGTGATCCACGTCATTCGGTTTTTAAAGCAGTAAACGGCCACTCATTTTAAGTTGGTGTGAATTAATTTTTACGGGGTTTTGATCGTTGAATTTTTCTGCACCTTGTGGAGTAATTCGTTTTTTTTAATTTTCATATTTTTTGCTCCAAGTGTTTCAAGGTGTTACTAACGGTTGTGCTTGTGAGTTTCTTGTGATCGTTGTGCAGGTTACAAGTGTTGCAGAAGCAAGAAGCCCGTGTTCTATAAGCTATTCGATCGAAAATCTGTGGCCTGGACCCTTATTTCGATCGAAATTTTTGGCTTTTCGACCCTTTTGGACACTTTTCGATCGGAAAGTTCCCTCGTGACTTTCGATCGGAGAGTACTTCCCGGTTCCCCACTTTTCGATCGGAAAGTCCCCTCGTGACTTTTCGATCAGGTCCGTTTCGATCGGAAAGTCCCTTCGTGACTTTTCGATCAGCTCCGTTTCGATCGGAAAGTCCCTTCGTGACTTTCGATCAGCTTCGCCTTTCGATCGGAAAGTCCCCTTCGTTACTTTTCGATCTGCTTACACTTTTCGGTCGAGCCGAAACTCTGCCCGATCGAAAAGTTGTCTTTCCGATCCTGTTGAGACTTTTCGATCCATCCCGTTTCAATCCGTTCAAGTCTTTCAGTTCATTTTTGATCCATAAGTTCATCCAAGGAAGAAAATGACAAGTTCTCAAGTTGCTTCTCCTCTTGTGAGTGATCAAACTCAGATATGTTCGAACTCGGCATGCTCCGAATCAATCGAACAATATAAGCAACTGTTTCGAACTGAAGAAAGAGACCGTCTCAATGCAGAGTACAAACTAAAGAATCATCTAAAACAAGTCGAACCCTACAAAAAGAGGATAGAGTCTTTAGGTAACGAACTCAGTCAGGAGAAGTATCTTTTCCGGACATTCCGTGAAAAAGAGGAGGAAAAGTGGAAGATCAATCATGCTGATGGAGCTTGGATTTGTAACTGCAAGGAATGCTCAAACCCCATCTGTTGTGCTTTAATTAAAGAATGGGAGAGCAAGTTTACAAATGAATGTGAAAATCATGCAATCACTGCTAGAGACCTTAGGGAGTCCAAAAGTAAGACAAAAATTTTTAGATAGAAACTTGAGGCCATTCAGGTTGATGTTAAGAATCTTCAATCTCAGGTGAGTAATAAAAGCAAATATCTTAGGCTTGCTAACGCTAAGGTAGAAGAGCTAACCAAGGAGGTTGAGGAACTAAGAGCAAAACTTGACACTTCCCAATCTGCCCTTGAGAAACATCAAGTGATACAAAAGAAAATGATGGATTCTCATCATGCTTTATTCAAATCTGAAGAGCGACTCGAGCGGGTAAAAGAAACATCTGGCCTCGGGGATGGAAATTTTCCTCCCCCATTGCAACATGAATACATAAAAGTGCCCCAAACTGCAGATGAATTGTTGAAAGAGTCCCAGAATGAAGCAACCATGGTATATGGGCCTCAACCAGTGCAGAAAGATGACAAGACAGCCACTGAAGCAACTCAGTCTAATAACACTACTGAGTGTGCTGGTTCAAGCTCTAGTGAAGTGAACAGAGCTGATGAAGAAAAGTTGACTCCTTATCCAAAGATCAAGACTCCTTATTCGAAAGTGGTGGATGAGGTAAAGCGGGAACGTGTGGTGATGACTACAAGGCCCAATGGTAGGATATTCATGACATCTGGGTCTATGTTTGACCAAGAACCAGATGTTGGCTATGAACTACCCTCCTTCTCCTCCAAGTTCAAAGGCTTGGGTCATGATGACGGTTTATCATCTAACATTAAGAGCATGAGGCCCAAGATCACCATCAAGCCTCCAACTTCTGTTCCTATCAAGATTGAAAGGCCCAAAACTACTATCAAGTCTCCAAACTCATCAGTGGGCTCATGCAGTGGCAACACAACAGTCTCAAAGAAACCAGTGGGCCCAAAAGTTCAAATGTCTGGTTCTGCTCAATTTTCAACAAACCAGAAAAGATTCAACAGAAATGGATCAAGGTCTGAAAGATCGAACAACTGGAGATCTGGAGTCTTTCTGAACATGCAACCGAATCTCAATGCCTTTCCATCAAAGCCATGCAGCTCAAACGGTCACACTTCTGACTTCTACCTGAAGAAGCAAACTTGCTTTAATTGTGGCAATCCTGGTCACATTGCCCGAAATTGTCTCTATCGCCCCTATGAGCCATATTATCCGCAAAGTCGGAGTGTTTCGTCTCAGGATTCAATAAAGTCTAAGCCAATGAAGGTGCAACCACCTAAAGCGATGAAGACTGTTTCTCCTTCGATAAAACCCTCTGATCAACATTGGGGCGCTGCCAAAGAGCAAAGAAAATTTTCAAATCAAAAATATGTTTTTCCAAATTTTGAGAATTTTCATAAAAAGGTGAAGAAACCGTTTTCAAAACAACACAAAGTTGACAAACCTAAAGTTACTCCTCCAAAGGTAACTCCAACTGTTTTGAAAAAGAAACCTGAAATGAAGAAGGTTGAAATACCTAAAGTCACTACTTCAACGGTGACTAAAACAACTTTCAAATCACCTGGTATTTGGAAACCAAAATCAAAGGCAGCTGAAACTCAAATTCCTGATTTTTCAAAGGGAATGTTTTTAAAAGAAGTTTCATTTACTGATGCTTCAGGAATACCCAGAACCACAATGGCCTGGGTACTTATGGCTAACTGATCTCTCACCTTGTGTAGGAACAGTCAAGGAGGACTTTCATTAACCTTGTTTGTTTGTGATAGTGATTTTTCCAGGCACAGGATAGGAGGCATCTCTCTACCACATGACATGAAGATTTCAATGGAGGGTATGTTTCCTTGTGAGAGGTAAATCTGAGAAAATCAGCAGTAAAGGTAACACTGTCTGAATTATTTGTTTCTTGGCTGATTTGATGTGAAGTATGGTTGTGCATGAAACAAAACCCATTTCTGAAAAATTTTCAAAAGATAAACTTTGAAGGTTAGCTTGGCCAGTTTTAGTAGATATTTAGTGATGTGTCTGTGTGTGCATAAAAAAAATAATAATTAAAAAAAATAAAATAAAAAATAAAAAAATAAAAAATAAAAAATAAAAAATAAAAAACAAAATAAAAAAAATGTGTGTTGATTTTAAAAATCAAAAAGCAAGGGGAAGAATAGAAATGATGAAATCGTTGACCCCTCAAAAATTGTGCTTTTTAATTTTTAATCTTTTGTTTGTGTTTGAGAAGGCAGGGAAGTGAAATATTTCCGTTCTCAGAATGACTGACACGCGTAAGGCAAAAGTGAAAGACATGATCCAAGGTGATGTGCTCGGTAGGCTCAGTTCCAAAAACAAAGGTATGGGTCACAACACTTAAAGATAAAGTATGTCATTTGACGGGAAACACACACTTAGGTTAAGTGCTTGTTCTATTTGACTACGAAATTGTTCCCGATACACACGCCGGACTCCAAAGTGTTGAATCGAAAATCTCAAAAAGTCGGCGTCCCCTCTGTTTTGTGTGAGCAAAGATCTGGGGATGTCAAAGCCGTCAGTCAAGTCTTGCCTTTGCTTTGCGTGAGCAATGACCTGGTGTAGAATGGTTGACGTGTTAATCAGATTTTCCTCTGTTTTGCGTGAGCAAAGACCTGGTTAGTCTGGATTAACGTGCTTGCAGATCACTGTATATAATTTACACCCCAAAAGATGCCAATGTGCACAACAAAAGAGACCCTCTAGCGTCCAAAACCCTTTAGCCCTGACTTTGTGACTAGGCTTATGTGTTTGATGAAAGGTTACCACCTGACTGATAAACGCCTCTAAGTTGAAATCATACAAGTCGTTGTATATTATCCCTATCTCTTTTATGATCTGTTCTTTCTTTTCTCAACCAAGTCTCGAGAAAAGATTCAAAACTCTGGATATGGGAATGTGAAAATATGTGGTAGGGAATGATCAAGCTTGATAGACTGCACATATTAATTACCTAGGATTTTGTGTGTGACTGTCGGATGTTCATAATTAATGCACCTAAAAGATAAATAAGTGACAAACAGCCGGGAAAATGAGGAACATGGGTTTAAGAAGGACCAATATATTGGCAATCACCTGACGTGTTCGAGTAACAGAAGCTGAAAAGGGTTCCTCAGTCAGATTCATACGGTTTGATCCCATAGAAACCTTCTCATTTAGTAATTTGGTATGTTTGTTTTATTTTTATTCTTCTTTTGAGTTATCTTAAGTTTTTATTGTTTATTTTATTTTTCAACCATGGCCAGGTTAATTTAAAGGTTTTAATAAGTTTTATGGGTTTTATGCAAAAAAGTATCACCCCTCCAGAATCTCAGGGGGAGATAATGTGAAGAGTCCTCGGGTTCAGGGGAATTTGTTTGGTTAAATAATGCTAACTCGATAACCAGTCATCAGTGTCTGGTTAGTGTTTGTTCCATGTTGTGCATGA
>JBCNJP010000010.1:51926455-51948810 GCA_039602395.1 Deinandra increscens subsp. villosa
AAATACAAATTATTGTTTACGATTTCTGTGTTCTTTCAAGTTTACGATCAGCTTCACAAGTTAGAGATCCTCATTCAAGATTCAATCTTTCTCTTAGATTGAATCTATTTCTTCTACTTGTTTCTTGAATCAATCGTATTTAAGGATTCCGCACTCATATACGATCATATATCGTGTTGTTGGTTTGATCTCGGTCCTACAGGACTGATCCGATGGTTTGAAAAGACCGAATCTGTGTTCCGTATGTGCAACTGCCCCAATGGGTACAAGGTGAAGTACGCCACCTGCACTTTCAGTGAAGGAGTTCTCTCGTGCTGGAATTCGTATGCTGAATCTATCGGCGCTGATCTTGCTTATGCCATGTCATGGGATGACATGAAGGTACTCATGGGAGGTGAGTACTGTCCGAGAGAGGAACTTCAGAGATTGGAAGTAGAGTTTTGGAACTTGACTATGATTGGAGCTTACGTTGCCGGTTATACCAAGCGCTTTCACGAGCTTGCTCACCTATGCCCTACCATGGTGACACCGCTCTGTAAGAAGATTGAGAGGTATGTTTGGGGACTTTCCCCTGTCATTCAAGGGAACGTTATGTCATCTAAACATGAAACGCTTCAAGGTGTCGTGCGTCTAGCACACAACTTGACATACCAAGCATCCCGCCAAGGCATCCAGTTCGCAAAGAAAACCATTGAAGCTAAACCTGTCGCCCTCCCCATTGGCTAAAGTGAAAGCAAGAAGCCCGACTACAAGCGTAAAGGTGGTCATGATTGGAGGAAGAAGAAACTAATCGAAGCTTCTGTTGAGAAAGTCCCTGAAGCCTTAAAGGCCTACGTAGCCATTACACCAGCTCAGGACCCTAAAAAGGCTGGCTACACTGGAAGCCACCGTCTCTGTAGCAAATGTAACCTACACCACTCCCTCGACTGCAGTAACATCTACTGCAGGAACTGCAAGGCTAAAGGCCATATACTCAGGGACTGCCCGAACCGATCTAACAAGCCCCAGACTTCAGGAAACTGCTATGAATGTGTAGCTGCCGGCCGTTTCAAGAGTGAATGTCCCAGATTGAAGAAGATGACACCGGAAGTTACTCGCGGACGAGCATTTGTGCTGAACGCCTCTGAGGCCCGTCAAGACCCCCATTCCGTGACGGGTACGTTTCTCTTGAATAACCGCTATGCATCTGTCTTATTGATACCGGTGCAGATAAAAGCTTTGTGTCCGATGATTTTAGTTCAACACTAGAAATCACCCCTACACCTTTAGACACTAAGTACGCTATCGAGTTAGCCGACGGTAAATTAATTGAAGCGACTGAGACCCTTAGTCTGTCACGAGAAGCAAGTCAAGATCCCATTCGAGAATGGTGAGACTTTGACCATTTAAGGAGACCGTTATGGAACCAAACTCAATATTGTGTCCTGCATGAAAGCTCAGAAGCACCTACGTAAAGGATGCCATGCTATTCTAGCTCACGTAGCTGTGAAGAAGCCGAAAGAGAAAAAGATCGAGGATGTGCCAATAGTGAAGGACTTCGCTGATGTTTTCTCCGAAGACTTACATGGTCTACCCCTGGCTAGACAAGTGGAGTTCCATATCGACCTTACCCCTGGAGTTGCACCCGTAGCTCGAGCCCCTTACCGTTTAGCCCCGTCTGAGATGAAAGAGTTGTCCAGCCAGTTGCAAGAACTTCTTGACAAAGGGTTTATAAGACCAAGCTTTTCCCCGTGGGGAGCCCCCGTTCTATTTGTCAAGAAGAACTCATTATGGACACTACGAGTTTCTCGTCGTGCCATTTGGGTTAACTAACGCACCTGCCGTATATATGGACCTCATGAATCGTGTGTGCAAACCCTACCTGGACAAGTTTGTCATCGTGTTCATCGACGATATTCTGATCTACTCGCGTAGTAAAGAAGAACCCGAACAATACCTCAAGCTGATTTTGGAGTTGCTAAGAAAAGAAAGACTATATGCGAAATTTTCCAAATGCGAATTTTCGATTTGCGAGGTACATTTTCTTGGTCACGTGATTAACGACCGCGGTATTCACGTCGATCCCTCGAAGATTGAAGCAATCAAGAATTGGAACCCTCCCACAACCCCTTCTGAAATCCGTCAATTCCTTGGTCTCGCTGGCTATTACCGCAGATTTATTGAAAACTTTTCTAAGATAGCCCAATCTCTGACTGCCTTGACTAAGAAAGACAAGAAGTTTGTTTGGGATGACAAAGCTGAAGCCACCTTCCAGAAGCTGAAACAGATGCTGTGCAATGCACCCATTCTGGCCGTACCCGAAGGAACCGATAATTTCGTCGTCTACTGCTATGCATCTAATCAAGGCCTTAGATGCGTGCTAATGCAGCTTGAGAAAGTTATAGCCTATGCTTCTCGTCAACTGAAGACCCATGAGAAGAACTACACGACCCATGACTTGGAACTCGGTGCCGTTGTGTTCGCTCTCAAGATATGGAGACACTACTTATATGGGACAAAGTGCACTATCTTTACGGGCCATAAGAGCCTCCAGTATATCCTGAATCAGAAAGAGCTGAACATGAGACAACGAAGATGGGTAGAATTACTCAGTGATTATGACTGTGAGATCCGTTATCACCCCCGGAAGGCTAACGTTGTAGCAGATGCCTTGAGTAGGAAAGATTGTGTGAAGCCTCTCTGAGTCCGATCGCTTGCTTTGACCATTCATGCTGGTCTCCCAGACCAGATTCGTGAAGCCCAACTGGAATCCCTGAAAGAAGAGAATCTCAAAGCCGAAAACCTGCGTGGTATGGACTGCCAGTTGGAAACAAAACCAGATGGAGCCTTTTACTTCGTGAATAGACCTTGGGTACCCGTGTACGGTGGATTGAAGAAACTAGTCATGGACGAGGCCCAAAAGTCTAAATATTCCATCCACCTAGGAGCTGATAAGGTGTATCATGACCTGTAAGAACTGTACTGGTGGCCTAACATGAAGGCTGATATTGCTACCTACGTTGGGAAGTGTCTAACGTGCGCAAAGGTTAAAGCCGAATATCAGAAGTCGTCAGGTCTATTAGTACAACCGGTCATTCCCGAGTGGAAGTGGGAGCGTATTGCAATGGATTTCATCACTAAGCTGCCAAAGAGTCGTAGCAGTAACGATACCATCGGGGTTATTATTGACCGTCTCACAAAGTCTGCTAATTTTATAGAAATGAAGGAAAGTGAATCGATGGAACTGCTTACGAAGCGCTATTTGAAGGAAATTTTCTCCTGCATGGAACCCCTATTTCCATCATCTCCAACCGTGACAGCCAATTCACCTCTAGGTTCTAGAAATATCTTAATGACGCTCTGGGTACTCAACTTGACATGAGTACGGCCTACCATCCTCAGACCGATGGACAGAGCGAAAGAACCATCCAAACCCTCGAAGATATGTTACGTGCCTGCGTAATTGATTTCGGCAAGAACTGGGATGAGCACATGCCCCTTTGCGAGTTCTCTTATAACAATAGCTACCATACCAGTATTCAAGCCGCCCCTTTTGAGGCACTTTACGGTAGAAAGTGTCGATCCCCCATCTGTTGGTTTGAAGTCGGAGACAGCCAGCTAAACGGACCCGAGATTTCATTGAGACTACCGAGAAAGTCTCTCAGATTCAAAACCGTCTGAAAGCCGCCCGTGATCGTTAGAAGAGTTACGCTGATACCAGACGAAAACCTTTTTCGTTCAAAGTTGGAGACAGAGTCATGCTTAAAGTATCCCCGTGGAAATGTGTGATCCGTTTTAGAAAACGCGGAAAGCTAAGCCCCCGTTACATTGGTCCGTTTAAGATTCTTGAGGAAGTCGGACCTGTCGCTTACAGACTTCAGTTGCCGCCGGAACTCAGCAATGTTCACAGTACCTTCCACGCCAGCAACTTGAAGAAGTGTCTCGAAGACGAATCACTCATCATTCCCCTAGACGAGATCCAAGTTGATGAGACACTGCATTTTGTGGAAGAACCTGTTGAGATCGTTGATCGCGAAGTCAAGAAGCTGAAACGAAGCCGGATCCCAATCGTCAAAGTTCGTTATAATTCTCGTCGAGGACCCGAGTTCACTTGGGAGCGCGAGGACCAGTTCCAGTCTAAGTATCCTCATCTCTTTCCTATAGAAGCTCCAGTAAATGGCCCTGCCTGAATTTCGGGACGAAATTCTCTTAACCCGGGGAGAATGTGACAACCCGTAAGTTTCCTAAGTCTAAAAACCTCGTTTAATAACTTGCTTATCTGTTATCTATGCGTATAATCTAGGTTTATTAACTTAGATAACGTATTATGCCAACCTCTTGATAGTCTTGATGTGACCCTACGGTAAAACGATAACCAAACCACCTTAAAACGGTAACTTAATATTGTTGTATTGATGGAACTTCAATAATAAACATAAAATAAAAGTTATATCTTATTTATTATTTCTGTCACACTTGTAGTATAATTAATATACGTATTAACTTGTAAACCCGGACGTTTAATAGTTACGCGAGAAACCAATGCGTAGAAAATATTAACCATTTTATCTATAAAAAAAACTTAACCATTTTCGTTAAATAATTATTTAACGTATCGTATGACGTTTTTAATAAAAATAAAATATTTTTATCTAGACTTTACTATAGATCATCACCCGTGTCAAAATCTTGAGATCAAAGCTCACCGAAAATATTCACTCGTTAATCGCATTCGTTCGCGATTAAAAACCGAGCCAAACCGTTTCGTTTATTGTGTAACCAATACACCACCATCATCACTCTCTCAATCAACCACCAAACACTCAACCATAACCTTACCCTCACCACACCATCCCTCCTCCCTCACCCCCTTTGACCGAGAAACCGCCCCCCTCCCATCTCCCTTCTTTCTCGGTTACGCAACAAACACAAACACACACACACACACTTATTCATTTAACCCCAAACCACAACACTCTTACTTTTCTCTTGTCTAGAACCCAACCCGTAACCCCCTCCCCCTTGAGCCGGTCCACGAGCACAACCCAAACACCCCCTAGCCTTTTATCTCTCCCATATATAAACACATTTAGACACATACTTCTTATTTCAACAAAACCTAATCCAAGAGAAGCTCCCACCACCTCTCATCTCCCTCTCTCTCTCTACTCTCTCTCTGTTTTTCGGCCAAGATCAAGCAAGGAGAAGAAGTTCCAAGTCTTCAACATTTCATTCCCTTTCTTGAAAACCTTTCAAGATCAAGTAAGTTTTATGGAATTATTTGATGTTCATCTTACTAGATCATGATTCCTTACTCATTTCCATGATTCATTCACTCCCTAGAACAAGTCTTGATGTTTATGATGATCTTTAGTTGATAAAAGTCTAGAAAACTCCTAATCTTTGTTAATCTTTGCTAATGATGTTAGTTTACTAACTAGTTTTACATGAGAACTTGTTTCCCATGATTTGATGATGTGCTATGCCTTAGATTATGTTTTTAGATGTTAATATACCTAAACATTTAGATCCAAGGCCTTAGAAATGCTAAACACACCTTAAACCATGTTTAAAGATCATAACTTTACTAGGTTTTTAGCCAAAAACTCATGACCCGTTTTAGACAGATCCGAACCCTTAGGGACTCATTTTGACACTTTTGAAACAACTTTTGTGAAGGCACTTTTCTTGGAAATGACCCTAAGTACCCTTAAATTGCAAAATGTAAGCCGGAAAACCCTAAAAACGACCCCTTGGGCCAACTCCGAATGCACCAGAAAGTTTGGACTTTATAACAGTAAACTTAGACACTTAAATGAGTGATAAAAAGTTGCTAAAAAGATCCCTTTTGATTTGAGCTAAAACTAGGTCAAAACCGGCTTTAAAACAGAATTTTAACAGACCTAGAACCACGCTTTTGTAAAGTTATGCCAAATATTGTTTGAACTGATTTGGAACACTTATTAGGACCTATCATGACTTAGGTTATTTTTACAAAGTGTTTGGATAATTTATCGGGCCTTAAAACTAGTCGTAGGGACAAAACTGTCAAAACCGGGCGCGTACCGGCAAAACCGACACTTTAGGATTTTAAATCCTAGACTCATATTTTCTGGAAATTCATTAATAAAAATAGAAATATTTTTATTATTATAATTCTATTTCGAGTAATATTGGAAAATAACGCGAGTTGATAAATACCGGTGGAAACCCGAGTATATCGGGCCTTTTACTACAAACGGCATATGTAAAGAAAATTGAGCTCATGTTTCAATCTAATATTTTTTAAAATAAATATTGGCCTAAATCAATTTATAACATAGAAAAATCTTTATATATTTTGAGAATATATATAACTTTATTTTCCGGAACATTATCGATATTAAATTACTTATTGAGAATAAATAATTCCTAACGCCTGTTTGTTATCAACAATCACCTGGGTCATTATAACGTCAAGACTTGATCATAAATTTGGGAGTGAGTTAACTGTCAATCCAAACTCTGGACCTAAAGTTGTCTTATACTGATTTAGGACTGCTAGGTTGCCTGTTATCTTACGTTACATCATTCAGACACTGCGTGATTTCTGTGAGTCTTCACGGCCCCCTCTTTTAAATTGTTTTTAAATGTTTTGGGAGAAGAATTCTTATAACTTATATCATGCCTGATAATTAGATAATCTGTTACCATTATTGTTTACATGAAATATTCGTCCAACCTTGTCGTAATCATGTTATGATCAAAAGCCCCACTATATTTGAATCCTATTAATTTCAACGAAACGATGCCACGTGAATAGATCTATTGGGTTAACGCCCCTGCCCTGATTGGTAGCTCCAATCCTGACTCTCATGTTCAGTCAATGGGGTACATAATCGTATAATCACTGGTCGGTAATCCTGACTAAATACCATGAGTGGGTAATCAGTTAGTTTCGTAGTTCAAGGTTTATGGTAATAATAATTTACAGCATCTTAACATATTATCAAATGGGGTGATAAAACTGATATCAAACTTTGTTGTCAATCACAGTTCTATTTTTACTTAAACATGTAAGCCGGAAAACCCTAAAAACGACCCCTTGGGCCAACTCCGAATTCACCAGAAAGTTTGGACTTTATAACAGTAAACTTAGACACTTAAATGAGTGATAAAAAGTTGCTAAAAAGATCCCTTTTGATTTGAGCTAAAACTAGGTCAAAACCGGCTTTAAAACAGAATTTTAACAGACCCAGAACCACGCTTTTGTAAAGTTATGCCAAATATTGTTTGAACTGATTTGGAACACTTATTAGGACCTATCATGACTTAGGTTATTTTTACAAAGTGTTTGGATAATTTATCGGGCCTTAAAACTAGTCGTAGGGACAAAACTGTCAAAACCGGGCGCGTACCGGCAAAACCGACACTTTAGGATTTTAAATCCTGGACTCATATTTTCTGGAAATTCATTAATAAAAATAGAAATATTTTTATTATTATAATTCTATTTCGAGTAATATTGGAAAATAACGCGAGTTGATAAATACCGGTGGAAACCCGAGTATATCGGGCCTTTTACTACAAACGGCATATGTAAAGAAAATTGAGCTCATGTTTCAATCTAATATTTTTTAAAATAAATATTGGCCTAAATCAATTTATAACATAGAAAAATCTTTATATATTTTGAGAATATATATAACTTTATTTTCCGGAACATTATCGATATTAAATTACTTATTGAGAATAAATAATTCCTAACGCCTGTTTGTTATCAACAATCACCTGGGTCATTATAACGTCAAGACTTGATCATAAATTTGGGAGTGAGTTAACTGTCAATCCAAACTCTGGACCTAAAGTTGTCTTATACTGATTTAGGACTGCTAGGTTGCCTGTTATCTTACGTTACATCATTCAGACACTGCGTGATTTCTGTGAGTCTTCACGGCCCCCTCTTTTAAATTGTTTTTAAATGTTTTGGGAGAAGAATTCTTATAACTTATATCATGCCTGATAATTAGATAATCTGTTACCATTATTGTTTACATGAAATATTCGTCCAACCTTGTCGTAATCATGTTATGATCAAAAGCCCCACTATATTTGAATCCTATTAATTTCAACGAAACGATGCCACATGAATAGATCTATTGGGTTAACGCCCCTGCCCTGATTGGTAGCTCCAATCCTGACTCTCATGTTCAGTCAATGGGGTACATAATCGTATAATCACTGGTCGGTAATCCTGACTAAATACCATGAGTGGGTAATCAGTTAGTTTCGTAGTTCAAGGTTTATGGTAATAATAATTTACAGCATCTTAACATATTATCAAATGGGGTGATAAAACTGATATCAAACTTTGTTGTCAATCACAGTTCTATTTTTACTTAAACATGTAAGCCGGAAAACCCTAAAAACGACCCCTTGGGCCAACTCCGAATTCACCAGAAAGTTTGGACTTTATAACAGTAAACTTAGACACTTAAATGAGTGATAAAAAGTTGCTAAAAAGATCCCTTTTGATTTGAGCTAAAACTAGGTCAAAACCGGCTTTAAAACAGAATTTTAACAGACCCAGAACCACGCTTTTGTAAAGTTATGCCAAATATTGTTTGAACTGATTTGGAACACTTATTAGGACCTATCATGACTTAGGTTATTTTTACAAAGTGTTTGGATAATTTATCGGGCCTTAAAACTAGTCGTAGGGACAAAACTGTCAAAACCGGGCGCGTACCGGCAAAACCGACACTTTAGGATTTTAAATCCTGGACTCATATTTTCTGGAAATTCATTAATAAAAATAGAAATATTTTTATTATTATAATTCTATTTCGAGTAATATTGGAAAATAACGCGAGTTGATAAATACCGGTGGAAACCCGAGTATATCGGGCCTTTTACTACAAACGGCATATGTAAAGAAAATTGAGCTCATGTTTCAATCTAATATTTTTTAAAATAAATATTGGCCTAAATCAATTTATAACATAGAAAAATCTTTATATATTTTGAGAATATATATAACTTTATTTTCCGGAACATTATCGATATTAAATTACTTATTGAGAATAAATAATTCCTAACGCCTGTCTGTTATCAACAATCACCTGGGTCATTATAACGTCAAGACTTGATCATAAATTTGGGAGTGAGTTAACTGTCAATCCAAACTCTGGACCTAAAGTTGTCTTATACTGATTTAGGACTGCTAGGTTGCCTGTTATCTTACGTTACATCATTCAGACACTGCGTGATTTCTGTGAGTCTTCACGGCCCCCTCTTTTAAATTGTTTTTAAATGTTTTTGGAGAAGAATTCTTATAACTTATATCATGCCTGATAATTAGATAATCTGTTACCATTATTGTTTACATGAAATATTCGTCCAACCTTGTCGTAATCATGTTATGATCAAAAGCCCCACTATATTTGAATCCTATTAATTTCAACGAAACGATGCCACGTGAATAGATCTATTGGGTTAACGCCCCTGCCCTGATTGGTAGCTCCAATCCTGACTCTCATGTTCAGTCAATGGGGTACATAATCGTATAATCACTGGTCGGTAATCCTGACTAAATACCATGAGTGGGTAATCAGTTAGTTTCGTAGTTCAAGGTTTATGGTAATAATAATTTACAGCATCTTAACATATTATCAAATGGGGTGATAAAACTGATATCAAACTTTGTTGTCAATCACAGTTCTATTTTTACTTAAACATGTGAACTCACCAACTTTATGTTGACCGTTTTAGTATATGAATTATAAGGTACTTGATCGGCCGCTTGCTTGTATGGAATATTTCATTTGTGCATTATCATTAGGATCCTCCATATCATCTGGAGTCATGGTCATACTAGCATTTTGGAGATTTCACTACATAACACCTAACGGTGTCATGTCTTTAAATCTTTTAATACTTGTTTTGTAAACTATAAAACAAATGAAACATATTATTATTATTTTCCGCTGCTAAATCTGAAATTAAATGTTTCGCGTAACCTTGATTGTGATTCCATCCAGAGATCGTTTCGCGTAACCTTGATTGTGATTTCATCTCGTTCACGCCCGACACAGAAATTACAGGGTGTGACAATAGGTTTGAAAACAAATAGGAATAGTCATCACCTAAACAAACAGACAGATCGTATGAAACAAATAAAGAAGAGAACACCTAATAACAATAAGTGAAAGAATTAAAGAATTAAGGTGATGTGAAGAACATGGTGTGTAACTAAACGACAATTTTTGGTTCCCATGGCCACCACAATCAAAGAATTAGGGCCCATATAAACCTAAGAACAATCGAAATCTTAATATGTGGGTGAAAGCTAAAACGATCTGAGATAATAGTACCTGTGGTTTAAGATGTAAGCCTGTTTCTCGACTCTGTCGTCCCACTCTTCCATCTCTTGTAACGCCCCTATAAATTTGAGGACTAAAATTGCAATATACAGATCTGACGGACTAATCGTCATCACTATCGCTCGTACATGAACTACCTTCGCTGCTCACTGCCATCAAAGTAGATTCATGGTGGCAGTGAATTTAGAGAGAGAAAGAGATGAAACCCATTGATATATGAAGATGGCACGGCTGTCCACACATATATAATTTAAATTTCGAAATTTCTAGCCAATTCATATATTTAGATGGCAAATTTGAATACAATCCAAAAAGCATGGGTCTGCATTTGCCTTAACAGAAATCTGAATGTGGCGTTTTCCATGATTAGGGTTATGTAGACTTTGAACATTAAAAAGCAATTGAAGAGTTACCCAAAGGGGAGATTTCTGAAAAGAACTATTGTATGTGTCTGCATAGAGGAGAGAGGAGAACGATGGATCAAAAGAAGCGTGTGGATCAAAAGTGCGTGTGAGACTCTGTGTGTAGATGAACGATGGATCAAAGTTGGGTAGAGAAGTTGTTTACTTCACGCTGAAACAGTTGTACATGTTCCTTTGTTACTTATACGCGTCTTAAAATTAAGACGCCTTTAATTACCAAATTGCCCTTTTGATCAATATTCATTATATAGTACTATACATACATACATACATATATATATATATATATATATAGGCTTAGGATCCTGTGAAAACACATTTTTTTTGTGAAAACTGCGAAAACACATATTAAAACCCACATAATTTTTTCATACGTTATTTTCATAAAATTTGCGCCAATAGTCTAAGAAATTACGTTAACTTTAATTCTGGAGCAAAATATTTAAAGAAAATTAACGTATTTTTTTCTCGTGTGATGCACATGTGCACCATTAACATTAGTACTGCACAAAAAAGAATTATCATACGAAAAAATACCCTTTATGTTAAAAACATATTAAAAACACTAAAATATTTATGGTACTAATGATAATGGTAAATGGTGCACATGTGCATCATATATTAAAAAAAATAAGAAATTTTTTTTTCTTCTTTAAATCTAAAGATAACACAACTATAAGATTTAGGGTGAAACCACAACACTCTTACTTTTCTCTTTTCTAGAACCCAACCCGTAACCCCCTCCCCCCTTGAGCCGGTCCACGAGCACAACCCAAACACCCCCTAGCCTTTTATCTCTCCCATATATAAACACATTTACACACACACTTCTCATTTCAACAAACCCTAATCCAAGAGAAGCTACCACCACCTCTCCACTCCCTCCCTCTAACTCACGTCACTCTCTCTCTCTCTGCTCTCTCTCTCTACTTTCCGGCCAAGATCAAGCAAGGAGAAAAAGTTCCAAGTCTTCATCAAGCATCATCTTCACCATTTCATTCCCTTTCTTGACAACCTTTCATGATCAAGTAAGTTTTATGGAATTCTTTGATGTTCATCTTACTAGATCATGATTCCTTACTCATTCCATGATCCATTCACTCCCTAGAACAAGTCTTGATGTTTATGATGATCTTTACTTGATAAAAGTCTTGAAAACTCTTAATCTTTGTTAATCTTTGCTAATGATGTTAGTTTAGTAACTAGTTCCACACGAGAATTTGTTTCCCATGATTTGATGATGTGCTATGCCTTAGATTATGTTTTTAGATGTTAATATGCCTAAACATTTAGATCCATGGACTTAGAAATGCTAAACACACCTTAAACCATGTTTAAAGATCATAACTTTACTAGGTTTTTAGCCAAAAACTCAAGATCCGTTTTGTACAGATCCGAACCATTAGGGACTCAATTTGACACTTTTGAAACAACTTTTGTGAAGGCACTTTTCTTGGAAATGACCCTAAGTACCCCTTAAATCTGCAAAATATAAGCCGGAAAACCATAAAAACGACCCCATGGGCCAACTCCGAATTTTCCAGAAAGTTTGGACTTTATAACAGTAAACTTAGACACTTAAACGAGTGATAAAAATTTGCTAAAAAGATCCCTTTTCATTTGAGCTAAAACTAGGTCAAAACCGGCTTTAAAACGGACTTTTAATGGACCCGGAAACCTCGTTTTTGTAAAGTTATGGAAAATATTGTTTGAACTGATTTGGAACACTTATTAGGACCTATAATGACTTAGTTTATTTTTACAAAGTGTTTGGATAATTTATCGGGCCTTAAAACTAGTCGCATGGACAAAACTGTCAAAACCGGGCGCGTATCGGCAAAACCAACACTTTAGGATTTTAAATCCTAGACTCATATTTTCTAGAGAATTCATTAATAAAAATAGGAATATTTTTATTATTATAATTCTATTTTGAGTAATATTGGAAAATAACGCGAGTTGATAAATACCGGTGGAAACCCGAGTATATCGGGCCTTTTACTACAAACGGCTTTTGTAAAGAAAATTGAGCTCATGTTTCAAACTAATATTTATTAAAATAAATATTGGCCTAAATCATTTTAAAACATAGGAAAATCTTTATATATTTTGAGAATATATATATAACTTTATTTTTTGGAACATTATCGATATTAAATTACTTATTGAGAATAAATAATTCCTAACGCATGTCTGTTATCAACAATCACCTGGGTCATCATAACATCAAGACTTGACCATAAATTTGGGAGCGACTTAACTCACAATCGAAATTCTAGACCTTAAGCTGTCTTATACTGATTTAGGACTGCTAGGTTGCCTGTTATCTTCCGTTACATCATTCAGACACTGCGTGATTTCTGTGAGTCTTCACGGCCCCGCTTTTAAACTGTTTTTTAAATGTTTTTGGGGAAGAATTCTTATAACTTATATCATGCCTGATAATTAGATAATCTGTTACCATTATTGATTACATGAACTATTCGTCCACCTTGTCGTATTCATGTTATGATCAAAAGCCCCACTATTAATTGAATCCTATTAATTTCAACGAAACGATGCCACGTGAATAGATCTATTGGGTTAACGCCCCTGCCCTGGTTGGTAGCTCCAATCCTGGCTCTCATGTTCAGTCAATGGGGTACATAACGTTATAATCAATGGTCGGTAATCCTGGACTAAATACCATGAGTGGGTAATCAGTTAGTTTCGTAGTTCAAGGTTCGTGGTAATAATACTTTACAACATCTTAATATATATTCAAATGGGGTGACAAAAACTGATATCAAACTTTGTTGTCAATCACAGTTCTATTTTTACTTAAACATGTGAACTCACCAACTTTATGTTGACCGTTTTAGTATATGAATACTAAGGTACTTGATCGGCCGCTTGCTTGTATGGAATATTTCTTTTGTGCATTATCATTAGGATCCTCCATATCATCTGGAGTCATGGTCATACTAGCCTTTTGGATATTTCACTACATAACACCTAACGGTGTCATGTCTTTAAATCTTTTAATACTTGTTTTGTAAACTATGAAACAAATGAAACATATTATTCTTATTTTCCGCTGCTAAATTAGAAGTTAAATGTCTTCGACTCTTTAAAACGGCTCTAGTTCTTTAACCATTCAGAGATCGTTTCGCGTAACCTTGACTGTGATTCCATCTCGTTCACGCCCGACACATTAATTACAGGGTGTGACAATAGGTTTGAATACAAATAGGAGCAGTCATCACCTAAACAAACAGACATATCGTATGAAACAAATAAAGAAGAGAACATCTAATAACAATATATGAAAGAATTAAAGAATTAAGGTGCTGTGAAGAACATGTTGTGTACCTAAACGACAATTTTTGGTTCCCATGCCCACCACAATCAAAGAATTAGGGCCCCTATAAACCTAAGAACAATCGATATCTTAATATGTGGGTGAAAGCTAAAACGATCTGAGATATTAGTACCTGTGGTTTAAGATGTAAGCCTGTTGCTCGACTTTGTCGTCCTACTCTTCCATCTCTTGTAACGCCCCTATAAATTTGAGGACTAAAATTGCAATATACAGATCTGACAGACTAATCATCATCACCATCACTCATACATGAACTTCCTTCGCTGCTCACCGCCATCAAAGTAGATTCATGGTGGCACTGAATTTAAAGAGAGAAAGAGATGAAACCCATTGATATATGAAGATGGCACGGGTGTCCACACATATATAATTCAAGTTTCAAAATTTCTAGCCAATTCATATATTTAGATGGCAATATTAAAAACAATCCAAAAAGCATGGGTCTGCATTTGCCTTAACAGAAATCTGAATGTGGCGTTTTCCATGATTAGGGTTATGTAGACTTTGAACATTAAAAAGCAATTGAAGAGTTACCCAAAGGGGAGATTTCTGAAAAGAACTATTGTATGTGTCTCCATAGAGGAGAGAGGAGAACGATGGATCAAAAGAAGCATCTGGATCAAAAGTGTGTGTGAGACTCTGTGTGTAGATGAACGATGGATCAAAGTTGGGTAGAGAAGTAGTTTACTTCACGCTGAAACAGTTGTAGATGTTGCTTTGTTACTTATACGCGTCTTAAAATTAAGACCCCTTTAATTACCAAATTGCCCTTTTGATCAATATTCAATATATAGTACTATACATATATATATATATATATATATATATATATAGGGTTAGGATCCTGCGAGAACACATTTTTTTGTGAAAACTGCGAATACACATATTAAAACACACATATTTTTTTCATACGTTATTTTCATAAAATTTGCGCCAAAAGTCTAAGAATTACGTTTACTTTAATTCTGGAGCAAAATATTTAAAGAAAATTAACGTATTTTTTCTCGTGTGATGCACATGTGCAC
The DNA here is from genome assembly GCA_039602395.1 of Deinandra increscens subsp. villosa. Taxonomy (NCBI): domain Eukaryota; kingdom Viridiplantae; phylum Streptophyta; class Magnoliopsida; order Asterales; family Asteraceae; genus Deinandra; species Deinandra increscens. The sequence goes on from JBCNJP010000010.1 coordinate 51,941,604, forward strand.
CATTAACATTAGTACTGCACAAAAAAGAATTATCATACGAAAAAATACCCTTTATGTTAAAAACATATTAAAAACACTAAAACATTTATGGTACTAATGATAATGGTAAATGGTGCACATGTGCATCATATATTAAAAAAATAAGAAATTTTTTTTTTAAATCTAAAGATAACACAACTATAAGATTTAGGGTGAAACCACAACACTCTTACTTTTCCCTTTTCTAGAACCCAACCCGTAACCCCCTCCCCCCTTGAGCCGGTCCACGAGCACAACCCAAACACCCCCTAGCCTTTTATCTCTCCCATATATAAACACATTTACACACACACTTCTCATTTCAACAAACCCTAATCCAAGAGAAGCAACCACCACCTCTCCACTCCCTCCCTCTAACTCACGTCGCTCTCTCTCTCTCTCTCTGCTCTCTCTCTACTTTCTGGCCAAGATCAAGCAAGGAGAAAAAGTTCCAAGTCTTCATCAAGCATCATCTTCACCATTTCATTCCCTTTCTTGACAACCTTTCATGATCAAGTAAGTTTTATGGAATTCTTTGATGTTCATCTTACTAGATCATGATTCCTTACTCATTCCATGATCCATTCACTCCCTAGAACAAGTCTTGATGTTTATGATGATTTTACTTGATAAAAGTCTAGAAAATTCTTAATCTTTGTTAATCTTTGCTAATGATTTTAGTTTAGTAACTAGTTCCACACGAGAATTTGTTTCCCATGATTTGATGATGTGCTATGCCTTAGATTATGTTTTTAGATGTTAATATGCCTAAACATTTAGATCCATGGACTTAGAAATGCTAAACACACCTTAAACCATGTTTAAAGATCATAACTTTACTAGGTTTTTAGCCAAAAACTCAAGATCCGTTTTGGACAGATCCGAACCATTAGGGACTCAATTTGACACTTTTGAAACAACTTTTGTGAAGGAACTTTTCTTGGAAATGACCCTAAGTACCCCTTAAATTGCAAAATATAAGCCGGAAAACCATAAAAACGACCCCTTGGGCCAACTCCGAATTTTCCAGAAAGTTTGGACTTTATAACAGTAAACTTAGACACTTAAACGAGTGATAAAAATTTGCTAAAAAGATCCCTTTTCATTTGAGCTAAAACTAGGTCAAAACCGGCTTTAAAACGGACTTTTAATGGACCGGGAAACCTCGTTTTTGTAAAGTTATGAAAAATATTGTTTGAACTGATTTGGAACACTTATTAGGACCTATAAAGACTTAGTTTATTTTTACAAAGTGTTTGGATAATTTATCGGGCCTTAAAACTAGTCGCATGGACAAAACTGTCAAAACCGGGCGCGTATCGGCAAAACCGATACTTTAGGATTTTAAATCCTAGACTCATATTTTCTAGAAATTCATTAATAAAAATAGGAATATTTTTATTATTATAATTCTATTTTGAGTAATATTGGAAAATAACGCGAGTTGATAAATACCGGTGGAAACTCGAGTATATCGGGCCTTTTACTACAAACGGCTTTTGTAAAGAAAATTGAGCTCATGTTTCAAACTAATATTTATTAAAATAAATATTGGCCTAAATCATTTTATAACATAGGAAAATCTTTATATATTTTGAGAATATATATATAACTTTATTTTTTGGAACGTTATCGATATTAAATTACTTATTGAGAATAAATAATTCCTAACGCATGTCTGTTATCAACAATCACCTGGGTCATCATAACATCAAGACTTGACCATAAATTTGGGAGCGACTTAACTGAAAATCGAAATTCTAGACCTTAAGTTGTCTTATACTGATTTAGGACTGCTAGGTTGCCTGTTATCTTCCGTTACATCATTCAGACACTGCGTGATTACTGTGAGTCTTCACGGCCCCTCTTTTAGATTGCTTTTAAATGTTTTTGGGGGAGAATTCTTATAACTTATATCATGCCTGATAATTAGATAATCTGTTACCATTATTGATTACATGAACTATTCGTCCACCTTGTCGTATTCATGTTATGATCAAAAGCCCCACTATTAATTGAATCCTATTAATTTCAACGAAACGATGCCACGTGAATAGATCTATTGGGTTAACGCCCCTGCCCTGATTAGTAGCTCCAATCCTGGCACTCATGTTCAGTCAATGGGGTACATAATGTTATAATCAATGGTTGATAATCCTGGACTAAATACCATGAGTGGGTAATCAGTTAGTTTCGTAGTTCAAGGTTCGTGGTAATAATAATTTACAACATCTTAATATATATTCAAATGGGGTGACAAAACTGATATCAAACTTTGTTGTCAATCACAGTTCTATTTTTACTTAAACATGTGAACTCACCAACTTTATGTTGACCGTTTTAGTATATGAATACTAAGGTACTTGACCGGCCGCTTGCTTGTATGGAATATTTCTTTTGTGCATTATCATTAGGATCCTCCATATCATCTGGAGTCATGGTCATACTAGCCTATTGGAGATTTCACTACATAACACCTAAAGGTGTCATGTCTTTAAATCTTTTAATACTTGTTTTGTAAACTATGAAACAAATGAAACATATTATTATTATTTTCCGCTGCTAAATTAGAAGTTAAATGTCTTCGACTCTTTAAAACGACTCTAGTTCTTTAACCATTCAGAGATCGTTTCGCGTAACCTTGCCTGTGATTCCATCTCGTTCACGCCCGACACATTAATTACAGGGTGTGACAATAGGTTTGAAAACAAATAGGAGCAGTCATCACCTAAAAAAACAGACATATCGTATGAAACAAATAAAGAAGACAACACCTAATAACAATATATGAAAGAATTAAAGAATTAAGGTGCTGTGAAGAACATGGTGTGTACCTAAACGACAATTTTTGGTTCCCATGGCCACCACAATCAAAGAATTAGGGCCCCTATGAACCTAAGAACAATCGATATCTTAATATGTGGGTGAAAGCTAAAACGATCCGAGATATTAGTACCTGTGGTTTAAGATGTAAGCCTGTTGCTCGACTTTGTCGTCCTACTCTTCCATCTCTTGTAACGCCCCTATAAATTTGAGGACTAAAATTGCAATATACAGATCTGACAGACTAATCATCATCACCATCACTCATACATGAACTACCTTCGCTGCTCACCGCCATCAAAGTAGATTCATGGTGGCACTGAATTTAGAGAGAGAAAGAGATGAAACCCATTGATATACTGAAGATGGCACGGGTGTCCACACATATATAATTCAAGTTTCAAAATTTCTAGCCAATTCATATATTTAGATGGCAATATTAAAAACAATCCAAAAAGCATGGGTCTGCATTTGCCTTAACAGAAATCTGAATGTGGCGTTTTCCATGATTAGGGTTATGTAGACTTTGAACAATAAAAAGCAATTGAAGAGTTACCCAAAGGGGAGATTTCTGAAAAGAACTATTGTATGTGTCTCCATAGAGGAGAGAGGAGAACGATGGATCAAAAGAAGCATCTGGATCAAAAGTGTGTGTGAGACTCTGTGTGTAGATGAACGATGGATCAAAGTTAGGTAGAGAAGTAGTTTACTTCACGCTGAAACAGTTGTAGATGTTGCTTTGTTACTTATACGCGTCTTAAAGTTAAGACCCCTTTAATTACCAAATTGCCCTTTTTATCAATATTCAATATATAGTACTATACATACATATATATATATATATATATATAGGGTTAGGATCCTGCGAAAACACATTTTTTTGTGAAAACTGCGAATACACATATTAAAACACACATATTTTTTTCATACGTTATTTTCATAAAATTTGCGCCAAAAGTTTAAGAATTACGTTAACTTTAATTCTGGAGCAAAATATTTAAAGAAAATTAACGTATTTTTTTCTCGTGTGATGCACATGTGCACCATTAACATTAGTACTGCACAAAAAAGAATTATCATACGAAAAAAATACCCTTTATGTTAAAAACATATTAAAAACACTAAAACATTTATGGTACTAATGATAATGGTAAATGGTGCACATGTGCATCATATATTAAAAAAAATAAGAAAATATTTTTTTTTTCTTTAAATCTAAAGATAACACAACTATAAGATTTAGGGTGAAACCACAACACTCTTACCTTTCTCTTTTCTAGAACCCAACCCGTAACCCCCTCCCCCCTTGAGCCGGTCCACGAGCACAACCCAAATACCCCCTAGCCTTTTATCTCTTCCATATATAAACACATTTACACACACACTTCTCATTTCAACAAACCCTAATCCAAGAGAAGCTACCACCACCTCTCCACTCCCTCCCTCTAACTCACGTCCCTCTCTCTCTCTCTGGTCTCTCTCTACTTTCCGGCCAAGATCAAGCAAGGAGAAAAAGTTCCAAGTCTTCATCAAGCATCATCTTCACCATTTCATTCCCTTTCTTGAAAACCTTTCATGATCAAGTAAGTTTTATGGAATTCTTCGATGTTCATCTTACTAGATCATGATTCCTTACTCATTCCACGATCCATTCACTCCCTAGAACAAGTCTTGATGTTTATGATGATCTTTACTTGATAAAAGTCTAGAAAACTCTTAATCTTTGTTAAATCTTTGCTAATGATGTTAGTTTACTAACTAGTTCCACACGAGAATTTGTTTCCCATGATTTTATGATGTGCTATGCCTCAGATTATGTTTTTAGATGTTAATATTCCTAAACATTTAGATCCATGGCCTTAGAAATGCTAAACACACCTTAAACCATGTTTAAAGATCATAACTTTACTAGGTTTTTAGACAAAAACTCAAGATCCGTTTTGGACAGATCCGAACCCTTAGGGACTCAATTTGACACTTTTGAAACAACTTTTGTGAAGGCACTTTTCTTGTAAATGACCCTAAGTACCCCTAAATTGCAAAATATAAGCCGAAAACCCAAAAAAACGACCCCTCGGGCCAACTCCGGATTTTCCAGAAAGTTTGGACTCTATAACAGTAAACTTAGACACTTAAACGAGTGATAAAAATTTGCTAAAAATATCCCTTTTCATTTGAGCTAAAACTAGGTCAAAACCGGCTTTAAAACGGACTTTTAATGGACCTTGAAACCTCGTTTTTGTAAAGTTATGGCAAATATTATTTGAACTGATTTGGAACACTTATTAGGACCTATAATGACTTAGGTAAATTTTACAAAGTGTTTGGATAATTAATCGGGCCTTAAAACTAGTCGCATGGACAAAACTGTCAAAACCGGGCGTGTACCGGCAAAACCGACATCCTAGACTCATATTTTCTTGAAATTCATTAATAAAAATAGGAATATTTTTATTATTATAATTCTATTTTGAGTAATATTGGAAAATAACGCGAGTTGATAAATAACGGTGTAAACCCGAGTATATCAGGCCTTTTACTACAAACGGCTTTTGTAAAGAAAATTGAGCTCATGTTTCAAACTAATATTTATTAAAATAAATATTGGCCTAAATCATTTTATAACATAGGAAAATCTTTATATATTTTGAGAATATATATATAACTTTATTTTCTGGAACGTTATCGATATTAAATTACTTATTGAGAATAAATAATTCCTAACGCATGTCTGTTATCAACAATCACCTGGGTCATCATAACATCAAGACTTGACCATAAATTTGGGAGCGACTTAACTGTCAATTGAAATTCTAGACCTTAAGCTGTCTTATACTGATTTAGGACTGCTAGGTTGCCTGTTATCTTCCGTTACATCATTCAAACACTGTGTGGTTTCTGTGAGTCTTCACGGCCCCTCTTTTAAACTGTTTTTAAATATTTTTGGGGGAGAATTCTTATAACTTATATCATGCCTGATAATTAGATAATCTGTTACCATTATGTGATTACATGAAATATTCGTCCACCTTGTCTTATTCATGTTATGATCAAAAGCCCCACTATTAATTGAATCCTATTAATTTGAACGAAACGATGCCACCTGAATAGATCTATTGGGTTAACGCCCCTGCCCTGATTGGTAGCTCCAATCCTGGCTCTCATGTTCAGTCAATGGGGTACATAATGTTATAATCACTGGTCGGTAATCCTGGACTAAATACCATGAGTGGGTAATCAGTTAGTTTCGTAGTTCAAGGTTCGTGGTAATAATAATTTACATCATCTTAATATATTATCAAATGGGGTGATAAAACTGATATCAAACTTTGTTGTCAATCACAGTTCTATTTTTACTTAAACATGTGAACTCACCAACTTTATGTTGACCATTTTAGTATATGAATTCTAAGGTACTTGATCGGCCGCTTGCTTGTATGGAATATTTCTTTTGTGCATTATCATTAGGATCCTCCATATCATCTGGAGTCATGGTCATACTAGCCTTTTGGAGATTTCACTACATAACACCTAACGGTGTCATGTCTTTAAATCTTTTAATATTTGTTTTGTAAACTATGAAACAAATGAAACATATTATTATTATTTTCCGCTGCTAAATCTGAAATTAAATGTTTTCGACTCTTGAAAGTTCGTGAGCGTATGGATCTTCTACTTAGTCGTCATGAAATCAATGAAATACGAGATGAAACAGAGAGAGTAAATACAAATGACTTGTATTAACCACAGAGAACCACAGAGTACACTTAGAGAATATATCGCAGAAGCCCCCTCTAATCTATACAAGATGAACTATTTATACATGCTGAAATACGACTGGCCGAACCTCAGGTTCGGCCACAAGCTCGGAGCTGTCCGAACTCCAGGTTCGCTGGGAGTTCGGACCTCAGCTATCTTGTGTGATCCATATTGTATTCGATACTTCACATGACGATCAGGACTATGTATCAACAAACTCCCCCTCGGCATGTGCAGTATCATCTTCTCTATTCAAACTTGTATCTCGTATCTTCAATTAAACTCTTCCTCGATCTTGACAATGAGCTTAATCTTGAATACTTGATATTGCATCGTGTGTAATCTCTTTATCAACAATCTTCAGAAGACTTGAAGTTGTGATGTTCTCTTCCCACTTAGAAACCTGCCAACATAAATAACCTTGGCGCAAAATGTCTCTTCGAGACTCCAAGATAATTTGATTTTGAAAATGATTTCGTATTTCGTGTTGATCAATCGAAAACAAATCAGAAACAAAATCTTTTTGGCTTTTAAGAACTTTATATCAAAACACACCTAAAATCTTTTTGGTGTTTTCTGATAAGAAAAGTAACGACATTACAAAATC
>JBCNJP010000010.1:51949310-51994603 GCA_039602395.1 Deinandra increscens subsp. villosa
GGACAAACAAATAGATTCAACACCGAACTATCACCGAGCACTGGCCGAACTCTGTCCGAACGTGGACCGATCTCTCACCGAACTCAAAGACACAACCGAATGCTCACCGAACTCCGTCCGAACCTCGAGTTCGGAGCGGTTAGACCGAACGAGTCCGAACCTCAAACGAGACAAATTTCACTCGACGCCATTTTCTCGATTTTCAGTGTTTTTCGATCAAAGTCAAAGAAATCAGTCAACATAGAACCTATGACTTTTGATCAAAGTCAAAGAAATAAGAAATATATATAATTGAATGGATTCAGAGAGAGACAATTTGGAAGTTGTCCATTTAGGAACACTGAAGGAACATGTTCATACACCGAGTATGTATTCAACTCCAAGTCGTATCCTGCACAACATAAAAATATCAGAAACAGAGAGGAGTCCAAAATACAATGAAGCACTGACTAAATACATTCAAGAAGTAGCAACATTACATAATAAAATGTAGGCATTATTTCTACATATGAAACAAAAATTATACACAATAAAAAAACAAATGCAAATCAGCATGGCAACACACGTGATGCCCTTTAGTTATAATCAAAAGCGAAGTTGAGATGGAGTTTCCAGACTCGTGAGAGCATATTCCACCCAAATCCATTGTGAATCGATGCACTTACAATCTCCTAACAACTCAAAATAAATAAATGATCTTATAACAATGTATTAACTCTACGACGATCTTCTGGTGCCAACACTTTTCTTAACTCACCTTATGACCACCAAATCTCCACTCAAATTCTTTTATATGAATCTTGACATGTTGGAATTGAATGGCTCTTAGAATTTTAATAGAATCTATCCCAACTGGAAACTGTAGTTTGAAGTAATGAAAAAATATAGTTAAAATTTTCCACAAGTAAATATTTAAATTCAATAAAAAAAAAACTAACAAATTGAAATATGTTTCAAGATTTTATAGCCCAAAGGGTCAAATAGTAAAACCACATGAACGCCCGGTGCTAGGACTTTGCAACTAAATCCTGCATATTCTAATTTGACTCAGTCGTTTAAGAATGTATCTGACCGATTTTCTTTGTATCAAGAAAATGAACTTACTCAAGCCATGGTTGTAGAGCATCTTCACCTTCTTACTCATCCATGGCTTTAATCACAAACTTGTAATTCCAGATTCAGAAGTCAAAATTAAACATACTCATCAAAGATTGTAATTCCAGATTCATAGAAATCGAGATCAGATTTACTTCAAAATCTCAATTTCTCATAGATCCAGACTGTAATATACCTGATAAGTAGTGTAAATTAGGAGGAACAGATCTTGATGACGATTAGATGAAACAGCAACGGTCGGTTGGTTGAACTGGGCTTTCTTGAAAAACCCTAAAACAGGAAGCTATTGAGACGATGGACCGATCTGTTTCAAAAGCAGATTGAAATAACAATCTGGGTCAAAATGAACGTATATTAGGGTTTCAGAAACATACCTTCCTCCAAGGTATCCGATATCTTCATCTTGAGGTTTTGTCACCATTATTCTTGAACCAATTACTCGATTTCGTCAAAAACACGTTGAATAAAAAACACAGCCTTGTCATAAACCATAGATTAAAGAAAATGGGATGAAAATGCAACGAAAAGGGGACGGCTTAAGTGAATCACGAACACGAAAAGGAAACATAGGAAAAAATTAAAACTGGAAACGAACAAATAACTCACCTACCGAAAGAAGAAGCGTCGTCGTCGTCGTTCTTTGCATCATGGTGATGGAAAACCCCAATGGTTCAACCGCGATTCAAATTCAAATCGAGAGAAGGCCAAATTAGATCTGGTATTTTGTGTCTTTGTTATTTTAAAAGGTAGAAGAGAGTGAGAGGAGATAGGTAGATCTGATATCTTTTGATCTGCTGGTGGGATTCTTCAATGAGGCGGATAGAAGAGTTGGACGGCGAGAGGCCAAGAGCTAGGGTTTGGGTTTGACGGTCTGGAATGGGGCAAATGAGAGGATAACGATTTTTATACCTAGGGTTTTAAAATAGGTTTTAAGAGTTTGTGTATTGGAGTATTGTACATGTTGCTTCCTATGTAGTAACTCTTAAAACTTTAAGAGATTAAGATATTAAAAAAGAGATGTATTATAATGTAGTAAAGATATATATATATATATATATATTTATATTTATGGTTAGAATCCTGCGAAAACACATTTTTTTTATGAAAACTGCGAATACACATAATAAAACCCACATCATTTTTTCATACGTTAACGATTTTTCATAAAATTTACGCCAAAAATCTTAAAATTACGTTAACTTTAATTCTGGAGCAAATATTTAAAAAAAAATTAACGTATTTTTTTCTCGTGTGTTGCACATGTGCACCATTAACATTAGTACTGCACAAAAAAGAATTATCATACGAAAAAACACCCTTTGTGTTAAAAACATATTAAAAACACTAAAACGTTTTGGTACTAATGATAATGGTAAATGGTGCACATGTGAATCATATAATTAAAAAAATTAAAAAATGTTATTTTTTTCTTTAAATCTAAAGATAACACAACTATAAGATTTAGGGTGAAACCACAACACTCTTACTTTTCTCTTGTCTAGAACCCAACCCGTAACCCCCTCCCCCCTTGAGCCGGCCACGAGCACAACCCAAACACCCCCTAGCCTTTTATCTCTCCCATATATAAACACATTTACACACACACTTCTCATTTCAACAAACCCTAATCCAAGAGAAGCTCCCACCACCTCACCACTCCCTCCCTCTAACTCACTCCCCTCTCTCTCTCTCTACTCTCTCTCTACTCTCTCTCTAGTTTCCGGCCAAGATCAAGCAAGGAGAAGAAATTCTAAGTCTTCATCAATCATCATCTTCACCATTTCATTCCCTTTCTTGAAAACCTTTCATGATCAAGTAAGTTTTATGGAATTCTTTGATGTTCATCTTACTAGATCATGATTCCTTACTCATTTCCATGATCCATTCACTCCCTAGAACAAGTCTTGATGTTTATGATGATCTTTAGTTGATAAAAGTCTAGAAAACTCTTAATCTTTGTTAGTTTACTAACTAGTTCCACATGAGAATTTGTTTCCCATGATTTGATGATGTGCTATGCCTTTGATTATGTTTTTAGATGTTAATATGCCTAAACATTTAGATCCATGGCCTTAGAAATGCTAAACACACCTTAAACCATGTTTAAAGATCATAACTTTACTAGGTTTTTAACCAAAAACTCAAGATCCGTTTTGAACAGATCCGAACCCTTAGGGTCTCAATTTGACACTTTTGAAACAACTTTTATGAAGGCACTTTTCTTGGAAATGACCCTAAGTACCCCCCCCTAAATTGCAAAACATAAGCCGGAAAACCCTAAAAACGACCCCTCGGGCCAACTCCAAATTTTCCAGAAAGTTTGGTCTTTATAACAGTAATCTTAGACACTTAAACGAGTGATAAAAATTTGCTAAAAAGATCCCTTTTCATTTGAGCTAAATCTAGGTCAAAACCGGCTTTAAAACGGACTTTTAATGGACCCGGAAACCTCGTTTTTGTAAAGTTGTGCCAAATATTGTTTGAACTGGTTTGGAACACTTATTAGGACCTATAATGACCTAGGTTATTTTTACAAAGTGTTTGGATAATTTATCGGGCCTTAAAACTAGTCGTAGGGACAAAACTGTCAAAACCGGGGGCGTACCGGCAAAACCGACACTTTAGGATTTTAAATCCTAGACTCATATTTTATGGAAATTCATTAATAAAGATAGGAATATTTTTATTATTATAATTTTATTTTGAGTAATATTGGAAAATAACGCGAGTTGATAAATACCAGTGGAAACCGGGTATATCGGGCGTTTTACTACAAACGGCTTTTGTAAAGAAAATTGAGCTCATGTTTCAAACTAATATTTATTAAAATAAATATTGGCCTAAATCATTTCATAACATAGGAAAATGTTTATATATTTTGAGAATATATATATAACTTTATTTTCCGGAACGTTATCGATATTAAATTACTTATTGAGAATAAATAATTCCTAATGCATGTCTGTTATCAACAATCACCTGGGTCATCATAACATCAAGACTTGACCATAAATTTGGGAGCGACTTAACAGTCAATCGAAATTCTAGACCTTTAGTTTTCTTATACTGATTTAGGACTGCTATGTTGCCTGTTATCTTCCGTTACATCATTCAGACACCGCGTGATTTCTGTGAGTCTTCACAGCCCCTCTTTTAAACTGTTTTTAAATGTTTTTGGGGGAGAATTCTTATAACTTATATAATGCCTGATAATTAGATAATCTGTTACCATTATTGATTACAAGAACTATTCGTCCACCTTGTCGTATTCATGTTGATTCATGTTATGATCAAAAGCCCCACTATTAATTGAATCCGATTAATTTCAACAAAACGATGGCAAGTGAATAGATCTATTGGTTTAACGCCCCTGTCCTGATTGGTAGCTCCAATCCTGACTCTCATGTTCAGTCAATGGGGTACATAATGTTATAATCACTATTCGGTAATCCTGGACTAAATACCATGAGTGGGTAATCAGTTAGTTTCAGAGTTCAAGGTTCATGGTAATAATAATTTAGAGCATGTTAACATATTATCAAATGGGTGATAAAACTGATATCAAACTTTCTTGTCAATCATAGTTCTATTTTTACATAAACCTATGAACTCACCAACTTTATGTTAACCGTTTTAGTATATGAATTCTCAGGTACTTGATCGGCCTCTTGCTTGTATGGAATACTTCTTTTGTGCATTATCATTAGGATCTTTCATAACATCTGGAGTCATGGTCACACTAGCCTTTTGGAGATTTCACTACATAACACCTAACGGTGTCATGTCTTTAAATCTTTTAATACTAGTTTTGTAAACTATGAAACAAATGAAACATATTATTAATATATTCCACTGCTAAATCTGAAATTAAATGTTTTCAATTCTTTAAAACGGATCTAGTTGTTTAACCATCGAGAGATCATTTCGCGTCACCTTGACTGTGATTCCATCTCGTTCACGCCCGACACAGAAATTACAGGGTGTGACAATAGGTTTGAAAACAAATAGGAATAGTCATCACCTAAACAAATAGACAGATCGTATGAAACAAATAAAGAAGAGAACACCTAATAACAATAAGTGAAAGAATTAAAGAATTAAGATGATGTGAAGAACATGGTGTCTAACTAAACGACAATTTTTGGTTCCCATGGCCACCACAATCAAAGAATTAGGGCCCCTATGAACCTAAGAACAATCGAAATCTTAATATGTGGGTGAAAGCTAAAACGATCTGAGATAATAGTACCTTTGGTTTAAGATGTAAGCATGTTGCTCGACTCTGCCGTCCTACTCTTCCATCTCTTGTAACGCCCCTATAAATTTGAGGACTAAAATTGCAATATACAGATCTTACGGACTTATCGTCATCACCATCGCTCATACATGAACTACCTTCGCTGTTCACCGCCATCAAAGTAGATTCATGGTGGCACTGAATTTAAAGAGATGAAACCCATTAATATATGAAGATGGCACGGGTGTCCACACGTATATAATTTAAATTTCGAAATTTCTAGCCAATTCATATATTTAGATGGCAACTTTGAAAACAATCCAAAAAGCATGGGTTTGTGTTTGCCTTAACAGAAATCTGAATGTGGCGTTTTCCATGATTAGGGTTATGTAGACTTTGAACATTAAAAAGCAATTGAAGAGTTACCCAAAGGGGAGATTTCTAAAAAGAACTATTGTATGTGTCTGCATAGAGGAGAGAAGAGAACGATGGATCAAAAGAAGCATCTGGATCAAAAGTGCGTGTGAGACTCTGTGTGTAGATGAACGATGGATCAAAGTTGGGTAGAGAAGCAGTTTACTTCACGCTGAAACATTTGTACATGTTGCTTTGTTACTTATACGTGTCTTAAAATTAAGATGCCTTTAATTACCAAATTGCCCTTTTGATCAATACTCATTATATAGTACTATACATACATACATATATATATATATATATATATATATATATATATATACGGTTTGGATCCTGCGAAAACACATTTTTTTGTGAAAACTGTGAATAAACATATTAAAACCCACATAATTTTTTCATACGTTAACGATTTTTCATAAAATTTGCGCCAAAAGTCTTAGAATTATGTTACCTTTAATTCTGGAGCAAAATATTTAAAGAAAATTAACGTTTTTTTTCTCATGTGATGCACATGTGCACCATTAACATTAGTATTGCACAAAAAAGAATTATCATGCGAAAAACACCCTTTATGTTAAAAACATATTAAAAACACTAAAACATTTATCGTACTAATGATAATGATATATGGTGCACATGTGCATCATATAATTAAAAAAATTATAAAATATTATTTTTTTTCTTTAAATCTAAAGATAACACAACTATAAGATTTAGGGTTAAATTTATTTTTAAACCTATTAATGTATACCATATGTATGCGGTTTTTTGGTGTGATGCACATTTGCATCATTCAATAAAAACGCAAAAACAAATATGGAAATATATGACATATGGTACGACTTAGTAAAAAATATTAACTCATTCTAAAAGTATGAGTCTTTTTTTTTGTGATGCACATGAGCACCACAAAAAAAAAGAATAATTTTAAAAAAAAATATTAACATATGAAAAAGTTATGTAGGTTTTAAGATTTGTTTACGAAGTTCTCACAAATCAGCTGAAAGTATCCAAAACCCTAAAAAATCTACGAGCCGGCAGCTCTTTCCCAAATCCTAAAAATCTACGCTCATCTTTCTCTCAAAGCCACCTACATCATCTTCTTCTCCGCTAAGATCTTCAATACCAACCATTTTGGTTTCTTATACCTAGCTCTCACAGGTACGTATCAATCATCTTTAGGGTTTTGATTTATGGTCTCCATTATCTGCTCATGAAATCGCTTTTAGGGTTTCTGTCTCTGGTTTCATCCCTAGACAAGCACATGCCTCGATTGACGGGTTAATCGAAAACATGTGTTATTTACAAACCCGTTTTTCGTTACCCAGGTACCAACGATCTGCACCTCTTTATGTTACTGAATCGGTTTCTTTGTGGACGTCAATTACTAGTTTCTGATGTTGTAAATTGTTGGTTTTCACCCATTGCTTGCCTGCTTGCTTCATTACAGACTCTTGGCTGTTTTGTAGGTATGTGGATGATTTTTTCATTTTGTTCTTCATTTTCTACGTTCTTCGCTTGATTACTTCTAAATGCAGTGGTTTCTTTCATTTAGATCTTCATCTTTCTAAGTTTTCTATCTTATTTATTAATCTCAATGTAGTGTGCTTATATATACCAAGAGCTGGTATGATTTTTATATGATTTGGATGTGAACTTCTGTTTAATCAATGCAAATCAAGTTGTTTTTAATTGTTTATTTGAATGTCTTTCATTGTTTGTTTATAAATTTGGACCAACTCCCATAAACTGTTGGCTATTTGTAACAATTTGAGGAATGTATGCAGAACTCAAAACGTGAATACATATTTTTTGCTTAAATCCATGAGAAGGGTTCTAAACATTTGAATGTGAATCATGAGGTTTAACTCAATGCTCAAATTGAAAGATGTGTGTTAGTAATTTCGTTTCAAAGCTCATGTTCGTTTTGATTACGGATCAAGCGAGTCATTTTCAATTTGTTAATGATGTGTTTTCTTTTTTGTTCAATGATATGGTTTTTTATGCCTTTTTTAACTCTTTATTTGTTATTATGAACTGGATATGGTGATGATTGGGAAGAAGTTAAAATTGAACGGTATAGCTCTTGATATTGTGTAGGTAAAAGCAAATGAGTGTTATATGGGGTCCTCAAAGTGGACTACTAAGGTCATCATGTTTTAGGTGATTCTTACTGCCATGATAATGTCATCATGTTTTGGCTGATTCTATTCATTAGCCAATGGACCTAAGGTATTCTTTGGATGTTATTCGTTTGTTAATAATGATAGTTACGAGATATCAAACAGCTCATTGATTTTATCCTTTGTTAATGTTTTTATCAAATTTGATCAGTGAACTTGTCAACATTATGGCTATATTTCTAGCACAAGCCATACTTGACATCATCATATCTGGTGAGGATTGTTAGGCTATACTTTATGAGGCATGAACATTAGATTGGGCTTACTTGTTAATGGGCTTAGGTATTCACGATTGGGCTTACAAGATGTTTACGACTTGGGCTTTCTTGGACCGGATTTCTTATGTGTTTATGATTGGGCTTAGGGTTTATGTAAAGGGTAGTATATAAACCCAAGTTGTTTATGATTCTAGTAGTTGTTGGTTTACGATTTTTGTGCTTATCTCTTGTTATTTCAATCGTAATCATCAATCCAAGAAAGTGTGTTCTTCATTCAAGATTTGATCTTTGTTGTTTATCATCTACATCAAATCTATTTCATCTACTTTCTCTTGAATCAATCTCATACAAGGATTCCGCACTTGTTTGAGATCAAAATATCGTGAACGGTTGTTGATCCCGGACCAACAATTGGTATCAGAGCCAAGAATCACTGATTCAAGGTTCTCACGGTATTGGATTCAAGCTTTTTCTGGAAAAGGTTCGTGTTTTTGAAGGTTTGAAGCTGGTCAGAGGGTTTACGATCAATCTGTTGCTGTTCTAGGGTGTTTACGATCAGTTTCTGGGTTGTTTTGGGAGTTTACGATTGGTGTTCTTCGCGATTTCAATGTTTACGAGTTCAAGAATGGATTTTTGAAGGTTTTAGATCGGAAAATTGAGTTTATGAATTCAAGACGCAATTTTTGGGAGTTTACGACATTTCCAACCGGAATCGTGTTTACGATTTATTCGTAACGGAAACGTGTTTACGACCAGCTTGTGTCGGAAACGAGTTTTCAACTAAATTTTATCGAATTCGTGAGTTTACGACTTGGAGTTTACGATCCGCTGAAACTTCAATCGTAAACAGGGGTTTACGATCGGAAACTCACTTTTTGGACTTTTAGTTTAAGTTTTCATAAGCTTTCGTGATGGACTTTGAACCAAGCATGTATCAGAAATTGGATTTTGAGATTGGATCAACCACTCGTCCTCCTAGACTCACATCAGCGGATAATTTTCTTGAGTGGAAATATAGATTTCAGAACCATTTGACGAGTGTTGATTTGAGACTGTGGAGATCTGTTGTGTATGGACCGTTCATACCAACACACACTGAAGCAGCAAAGGTTGGAGTTGTAAAGACTGAAGCAGAATACTCAGATGACGATTGGGAGAGATGCAACAAGGATGAGAGGGCTTATGCGATTATGACTATGGCTTTGACACCAGAGATTGCTCAGGGATTTAAGAAGTACAAAACTGCGAAGAAGCTATGGGATGCTCTAGTGGTAGCTTATGAAGGTAATCCAGATATCAAGGCTAGCCGAAAACAGATGCTGAAGCAGAAGTTTAACTTATTCAATCACGTTCAGGGAGAGTCTTTTGAGGCACAAGTTCAGAGATTCGTGTCCCTAATCACTGAGATGTCAAGTTATGATGTTGAACCTGAACAGGAAGATAAGAATTTGAAGCTCTTGAACAGCTTACCCAAGAATTGGAATACAAATATCTCAATCATCAAGGATAACAACAAGCTGAATGAATTGACTATTGATGAGCTTATCAGCAAACTGAAATCGAAGCTGATTAATGATAAGCAACGGGAGCTGAATCACCTGAGTTCTCTAAGTATGGCTGGAAAATTAAGTCAGGCTCTCTTGTCTGAAGATGTGGGATCAAAACATGCTAGGAGCTCATCTGGAAGTGATGCAAGTGCCAACCCAAAGTCAACTGCATTTGTAGCAAGATCACAAGCTAGTTCCAATGTGAGTGGAATGGTCAATTCTAAAGAGGTAAATGCCACCAATGATCCCAACTTTGCGCTAGGAATGGGATTCATGAACAACTACCATGCCCTTATGGCTGGAACTTTGGTGCCTGCTGAGATGCTCTCTGGTGATCTGAATTAGATAAATTCTGAAGATGTTGAAATGCTTGATGTCTCCTGGCAGATGGCCATGGCAGTTTTTCGTGCAAAGAAGTTCATGGCAACAACTGGAAGAAATGTCTGGAAGGATCAGGACAAGATCAGAATGGGTTTTGATAAAAAGCAAGCTGAGGTGCTTCAATTGTGATGAGTACGGACATTTTGCTAGGGAATGCACAAAACCAAAAAGAGAGAAGCCAGAAGAGAAGAAAGCTGGGGATGGAAAAGGGAAAGCAGAGACAAAATCTTTGGTTGTCCAAGATTGTGGAGAATACCAGTGGGCTTCACAGGTCAGGGAACTCAGTCTGACGGGTGCCATGATTGCTCAAATGGAGAATGGTGCTGATGAAGAGCATGCTTTTGTGGTCACTGATGAAGAAAACCTGGTTGAAGACAAAGAATCTTTTGCTGCCGAGGTCGACAACACCAAGGTATGTACTAATCCCACTTGTGCTCATTTAATTCCTGGCCTTAGACAACTTTGGAAAATAGTGAGATAGAACTGTTTGACATGCAATGCTCTAGAAGTTCGTTTAAGGATAGATGGGAAAAGAGTGAGGATAAGGTCAAAGCACAGAAACTAGATATAGAGAAATATCAAGCCCTAGCCACTCAGAAGTCTGTTCTGTATGAGAACGCTAAGTTAGAAATAGCTGAGCTTAGTAAGCAGATAGATAAATTAAACATCAGAACAATGAGTTACAGGTAAAGTTAGATGTGAATCAAAAGAGAAGCAAAAGAATGCTAGAAGCTAGTAAATCTTTGTCCACATGCATAACTGATGTTAGAATGGGTAAGGATAAAGGTGGAATAGGAATTAGCTTCACGGACAAAATTGAGAATAATGTTCCTCAAGCTGTGACAAGAGATATTATAGGAATGATCTTTGATGAGGACCAGGTAGATAGATCTACATCTGAAATGCATGAAGCAGGACCTCCCTTAGATAGTGTTTTGGTTGGTGTGAAACCTATGACTGAAGAGGAACTAGAAAATGAGAAACATATGCTGTATGGGCTGGGTAATCAGAATAGAACTGTGACATCCACAAGTGAACGAGGTCCATCCCAGGAACCATTAAATAATAATGTTGGTTCTTCTGACAATTTTGTTTCATGTGCAGATGAAGTAGATGTTCAAGATGTTTCTGGGGAGGATGCTGAATGTTTGAAAGTCAATGAATGTCATATGTCTAGTAGTTTTTGTTATAATTTACCTAAGGACGATGTTCTAGCACCTGTGTCTGAACTTAATGCGTCCAAGTCAAAACACTTAGTTGTATCTATGTCTGCAAAACATGCTTCTGACTCTAATGAAAAAGTTAATGGTTTTAAAATTCGTGTGCCTAACACAAGAGTTGGCCGTGAGTCTAAGCCCCGGGACTTTGTTCCCTATCCCCAGGTTGTGTCTACTTTCAACAGAACAAATAAATCAAAATCAGAACAATTTTGTTTAATTACACAACCAGAAAAATTTCCGAAACATGTAATACACAAATAGGATGACAAGCCTGAATGGAAGTCGTCTTATCCAAGACGCTCATACCTTTGTAGTCATGTCAATGGGCCTAGACTTATGAATTGCTTTGAATGTGGAAAACCAGGACACTTTGCTGCAAACTGTGTGAACAGACCTTACCAACCATACTATCCGCAAAACCCACGGACTAGTATGTTGGAGAAAATGATGACAGGTGAAAATAGAAAGTAAAAGCAACAAGCTTTGTCTCAGGGGAAGCAGTGTTCAGAACCAATGAAGGCTCGACAGTCTAAGGTTTCAAACACAAAAGCTCCAATGACGAAGCCTGTTGATGAAAATTGGAATGTGGCCAAAACTCAAAACTTAACTTACACTCCTAAAGCAGTTTACAAAAGGAATGATAAGATGAAACCAGAATTTGTTGAGAAACAAGTGTGTAAAGTCAAAAGAGTTAATAAACCTAATGGCAACACAAAGGTGGCGAAACAGGTTTCAAAATCAAAAGATGTCACTCAAACGAAACAAGTTGTTTATACAAAATTGAAACTTGAGTGGACACCTATTAAAAAGCCAGCAGGTAAAAAGGCCACACCACCACCAAAGAAACCTGCATCTGAAAAGAACTCAACTAATGTAATGAAACCCCAGAAACACCCCATTTGGAAACCAAAAGTCAACACTCAAACCTTGAGTGTACCTGAATCAAAAGCAGGAATGACTCTTCAATTAGTTAATTACACTGATTCCAAAGGAGTCCCCAGATCTGTTATGGCCTGGGTACCTGAATCTAACTGATCTTTGATCCATGTAGGGACAGCCAAGAAGAACTGTCAACAATCTCTGGTACGTTGATAGTGGTTGCTCCCTACATATGACCGGAGATTTATCGCTTTTGGAAGAGGTAGAAGATTTTGATGGAGGTGGTGTATCTTTCGCTGGTGGAATAGGTGGAAGAATCAGCAAGAAAGGGGTGGTGCAGAATGGTAGCTTGATGTTCTCGGATGTGCATTATGTAGAGGAATTATCTCACTGTCTGCTCAGTGTGTCGCAGATTTGTGATCGAGAATATTCTGTTTTGTTCAACAAGAAGGAATGCATCATCCTCAAGCCTGGTGTGAAGATTCCTGAGGAGTGTATTCTAATGCGTACACCAAGACGAGCAAATTCTTATCTCCTCAACATGGGTAATCCTCCGACATCTGAAGAAGCCTGTCTTATCTCAAAGCAGAATGAAAATCTGGCGCTGTTGTGGCATCGTCGTCTGGGACATGCTAACATGAAGAATCTGTCAAAGCTGGCAATGGGAGAGCACGTAAGGAACCTTCCTATCACAGATCTTCACGTCAGTTGAGAAGTGTGTTGCATGTGCTAAGGGGAAGCAGCACAGATTACCGCATCGTTCTAAGATCGTCAATTCTGTTTCATCAGTATTGCAACTACTTCATATGGATCTCTTCGGCCCAATGCAAGTTCAAAGCGTTAGCAAGTTCTCATACTATCTGGTTATAGTGGATGATTTCTCTCGTTTTACTTGGGTTTTCTTTCTGTCAAACAAGCATGAAACTCCAGCGCTTGTGAAACAGTTTGTCACTCTTATAGAGAATCAGTTGAGCAAAAGGGTAAAGGCTATTAGAACAGACAACGGAACAGAATTTAAGAATGCTGAATTGAATATGTTCTGTGGAGTAAAAGGTATAGAAAGACAATTCAATGCACCATACACGCCTCAACAAAATGGTGTTGCTGAAAGAAGAAACAGAACTCTTATTGAAGCTGCTAGAACTATGCTGTGTGATGCAAGATTACCAATTTTCTTGTGGGCCGAAGCAGTCAACACTGCTTGTTATGTGCAGAATCGGGTAATGTTGAACAAGCGACATGAGATGACGCCTTATCAGATTATCTATGGAGAAAAGCCAAGGGTGGGGTACTTCAAGACTTTCGGGTGTCCTTGCACAGTGTTAATTCTATCTGATGTGGGGAAGTTCGAAGCAAAGGCTGATGAATGTTATTTTGTGGGATATTCTGCAAATAGTGCTTATCGGGTCTACAACAAAACCACCAAATTGATAATCGAGGCATTTGATGTTGACTGGTTGGAAGATAATCCAACAGATGCAGGAATTGGACCGGACTGGATCTTTGACTATGGGTCTTTCTTTAAAGGGTTTGACTACTCAAACTTGTTTCCCAATCTGGAAGAAGAAGACATCATTGCTCCAGCTCCTGAAGTGAGGCCATCTGTGGAAATTGTCAGAGACAGTGTATCAGAAACAGCTCCTAAGGATGATGTTATGGATGTTCCAGGATCGTCAGGAACTCATGATTATCAGAAGGAGCCTGAAACCCAAGGTAAGAATAATAATGTTAATGATACTAACCTGCCTGTTTCTGTTTCAGTGCCAGATGTTCAAACCACACGAATCAATAGAGATCACCCTCTCAGCAATGTGGTTGGACCAGTGACAGCAGGAGTCACAACTAGAAGCCGCTTGGGTAACATCAATCACTGCATGTACTCGTGTTTTATCTCCCAGATAGAGCCTCCAAATGTGATGGTTGCTCTTAAGGATCCAAGTTGGATTGAGGCTATGCACAATGAACTAAATCAATTCTCAAAACTGGGAGTATGGTGACTAGTGAAGAGACCAGAAGATAAGAAGGTTATACCCACAAGATGGCTGTACAAGAACAAGAAGGATGATACGGGTATAATTGTGAGGAACAAGGCAAGGCTGATTGTTCAGGGCCATAGACAAGTTCATGGTGTTGATTATAATGAGGTATATGCTCCAGTGGCTAGATTGGAAGCAATTCGGATCTTTCTTGCTATGGCAACGTATCTCAATTTCACGGTGCATCAGATGGATGTGAAGACAGCATTCCTCTATGCAGAGATGAATGAAGAAGTCTATGTGGCTCAGCCACCAGGGTTTGTGGATGAAGAGCATCCGGATCATGTATATCTCCTGGATAAAGCCTTGTATGGTTTGCATCAAGCTCCTCGCACATGGTATGAGACCCTGTCAAAGCATTTGGTAGATAATGGTTATACACGGGGAGTGGTTGATCAAACATTGTTCAGAAAGAAGGTGGAGGATGATATCATAATGGTGCAAGTGTATGTGGATGACATCATCTACGGATCTACAAATGAAGATTTATGCACGGAGTTTGAGGATATCATGAAAAAGAAGTTTGAGATGAGTGATCAAGGAGAGATGAACTTTTTCCTGGCATTACAAGTGAAACAAGATGAAACTGGAATTCTCATTCATCAAGCAAAATATGTGAATGAGATTCTGGAAAAGTTCAAAATGCAGGACTCCAAACCGATCTCCACTCCCATGGCATCCAGACCACTACTGACAGCAGATGCGGATGGAGAATCCGTGAGTGAATTCATGTATCGGTCAATGATCAGATCACTCATGTATTTAACAGCCAGCAGGCCAGATATTATGCATGCAGTGTGTGTGTGCGCACGTTATCAGGCTAATCCTAAACTTTCTCATTTAGCTGCTGTTATACGTATTCTTAGGTATCTGAAGGGTAGGCCTAGGCTTGGACTTTGGTATCCTAAGAATACTGATTTTCAATTGTTTGCATTTACTGACAGTAATTATGGAGGTAGTGACCTTGACAGGAAATCTACGACTGGAGGATGTCAGTACTTGGGAGACAGACTCATCTCTTGGCAGAGTAAGAAGCAGCATACCGTGTCTAAGTCAACTGCAGAAGCTGAATATGTGGCAGCATCAGCTGGATGCTCGTAGGTAGTATGGATTCAAAATCAGCTAACAGACTACGGTATGGAATTCATTAACACTCCAACTTTTTGTGATAATGTTGCTGCTCTGCAAATTGTCAAAAATCCTGTTCAACATTCCAAAACAAAGCATATAGACACCAAGGTACATTTTATCCGTGATTGCTATGATAGGAAGTTGATTCAGTTGGAAAATGTAAGCTCAGATCAAAATGTTTCAGACCTTTTCACAAAACCGCTTCCTCGTCCTAATTTTGAAATGTGTGTTGAAGGCCTAAGGATGATTGCCTTCGAGGAATGATCTGATCAAAACTTTTTGTGTATAGGTTTGCTTTTATTTTTGCTTACTTTTGCTTTGAGTTTATTTAAAAAAAATATAAAAAAATAAATAATAAATATAAAAAAAATAAAAAAAATAATATTAAAAAACGTGTTTTTGTTTCAAAAGCCTCATAAAAACAGGGAAGAAATGTCAATGTTTCAGAAAATCTAAAAAATATGTTTGAGGTTTTTATGAAGTCTTTTGTTTGCCTTGAGTTGGTAGGAAGTGATATAAAATTCCAAGACAATCGAAGACTGACACGTGTAAGGCTGAAGTGAAAGACGGCTCAAAGATGATGTGTCGGTAAGCTAAATCAAAAATCAAAAACTATGACCATCCAAGTAAGTGCAGTGAACTTAACTTCTATATATGTTTAGGTTTCCATCCTAGTTTACATAGTTTAAAAAATTGAGTCCCAGCAAAAATGGGTTGAGAGTGGTATCCACCTAGTATTCACTCTCTCACACGCCATGTTCTGCTGTTATGACAACACCTCATTCAAAAAGAAAAAATGAAAAGAATGAAAAAGAAAAATAAAAAATGAAAAGAAAAAGAAAAACAATAAAATAATTATTTTGCTTGGTCTTCTCTGCGTGCTTATGCGGCCGACCTGATCACCAACTGATAATTAACGAAATAAATGTTTGTCATGACGGTGTTCCATGGTTCCTCAAGTTGGGGGTTTGTGAATCCTCAATAAACTCTGAGGTTAGGTAGGTTTTGCTATGAACAATTGGGTGTGGGGACAGTTAAACATGACGGTATTTATGTACCATAATTAAGCACTTAAAATTTTTATATATGGATGTGAGTTTATGTGGTTTCAAAATTTTTGGGCAATCGTCTAGAGCGTCGAGTAACGGAAGCTGAAAAGGGTTCCTCAGTCAAAGATTTGTCTGGTTTGATCCATGAAAAACATCAATTTCAATACAAGTATGTTTTTATCTCGATTTTAGGTTATCTTAACTATTATCCATTTTATATTCATCCTTATAAGTCTGTGAATATTTAATTTTTTTTATGATCATGATCGGATACTCGGGGTATGAGTCTGAGGGGAAGTTTTGCAATTTTTAAAAG
The DNA here is from genome assembly GCA_039602395.1 of Deinandra increscens subsp. villosa. Lineage (NCBI taxonomy): Eukaryota > Viridiplantae > Streptophyta > Magnoliopsida > Asterales > Asteraceae > Deinandra > Deinandra increscens. The sequence continues at coordinate 51,966,041 of JBCNJP010000010.1, forward strand.
TTTCAAAATTAACAACTTGTTAAGTGATTTATCAGTTAAAATGAGGATTGGGAGCATTTGAAATGTTTTGAAATCATGAGGGGGTAAATTGAAATTTTTTCTCATCATAACCCCAAACACCCCTCATTTACGATTTACAGTTTCCGATTCCTTCTCTCTGCGTTTACGACTACGAAACCCGAAACCCTAACCACCGCCTTTCGTCGCCGGAAAAACGATCGCAGCCATCTCCGACCACCTACGGTGTAACTCGAGCACACCAACACCTTCGCAATCGATTTCCGACCACAAAACCCACAAAACCCCTTTCCGATCGACTGCTTCGTTGGTGTATTCATAGTTTTTGTGAGTTTGGTGACTTTTCTCGGTTTTTGTGTCTAATACTCGAGATTTGGAACCGATTCTGTGGTTGCGATACTTATAAGGTAGTTGTTGATGAATCTTCTACATCAATGTTGTGTTTTATGTGTTTTTGAAGCTTTTGCAGGTTCAAAAATGGCGGACCTCGGTGATTACGATCGCCTCAAGGTTGAAGACGACGCTTCGAGATTACGATCGGAGTTTCCGATGGTGTTTACGATCCTGATGATTACGATCGATGGCGTTTACGATCGACTATGTTTACGACTAGACTTGTTTTGACCCGATCTTGAACCCGTTTTTCTGATCGTAAACCCATTCAAGTTTGATTTAAAATCGTAAACATTTGAATTAACATAAAAATAAAAAATAAATGATTTAATTTTCTTATAAAATTCAAATTGTTTGAGATGAAATTAAATGTGTTTAGTTAATTTGTGATTCAAAATCAAATCCTTTCCTTGAAAGTATCAATTGAGATTTCTAAACTTAACAATAAAATGTGATAATCAATTGAACTTCAAGATGATGTTAACTAACAGAATTGCTCATTGATGATTAACACTGATGCACTTGTCTCAGCTTTTCAGATGGCAGAAGATATGCTTGACGAAGAGATTCACTTTGAGAGGGATCACTGCATACCTGCTTATCTTGATGACCCTCCTGAGAGACACATGGAGTTGTTTTACTCTTTGGTGGCAGGATTGAACATGTGAAAAATCAATCATGCCCTCAGAACAAGCGTGCTGATCGATGAACAACTTGTCAGAGAATTCTGGGGATCTGCAAGAGCAAGTGCAGATAAAACAACGATCTCTGCTTATATGGAGGTTCTTGATTCTTCTCCAAGTAGCAACAACTCATGGAATATGATGTTGGATATTCTGCAATGTGGAGTGAATATTAAGAATATTCATAATGATCGACGGGTTGTGCTTTATTTGAAAGATTGTGATTGTGGGAAGGAACATTGTCGTGAGAAAGCAGCATATAAGGTTAAAAATCATCTGCGAAAAGTCAGCCTTAAGGATGTGGCTGAGGAACTTTTAATAGAATATAGAAGACAGCAAGGAACAGCTAATGCTGTAACAGATGATGCTGGGCTTGTTGGTCATATCCATCTTAACAAGACACTGTTGAAGGATTCAATCTTTCATGGTTCAGCAAACCGGATTGTGGAGCGTGAATGGTGGTCCATCAAGATGCCTAACACTTTCAGATTTGACTTGCTGCTGTTGTAGACACTCTAATGGTTCATGTCTAGGGGAAGATTGTTGGGCTATACTTTATGAGGCATGAACATTAGATTGGGCTTACTTGTTAATGGGCTTAGGTATTCACGATTGGGCTTACAAGATGTTTACGACTTGGGCTTTCTTGGACCGGATTTCTTATGTGTTTATGATTGGGCTTAGGGTTTATGTAAAGGGTAGTATATAAACCCAAGTTGTTTATGATTCTAGTAGTTGTTGGTTTACGATATTTGTGCTTATCTCTTGTTATTTCAATCGTAATCATCAATCCAAGAAAGTGTGTTCTTCATTCAAGATTTGATCTTTGTTGTTTATCATCTACATCAAATCTATTTCATCTACTTTCTCTTGAATCAATCTCATACAAGGATTCCGCACTTGTTTGAGATCAAAATATCGTGAACGGTTGTTAATCCTGGACCAACAACGATTTCATTTAAAGTTATATTTCTGTTGTTTTTTCCTTTGTGTGTGTTTTTTGCATTGTTTTTGAAATATATTTAGTTCATATGAAGGAAGAATTGTATTTACGAAAGTTTATATTGCTTCCCTTTGTTCGTAAATTTGGTGCCTAATAATGAGTGTAGACTCTATTGGGTCAGCCATATATTCTATAATATTTACTTGATTTGCCACAAAGGTAATTAAGTAAATGAAATCATAAACGTTAAGTCCTCATTCAAATTATAATTATGTTATTGATTTTGCAGGGCATGGGAGTCATGGAGAGTGCATATATCCATCAGATGTGGATGATTGCTTATATTCTAAACACAGGCGAGCCCATAAGAGAGTCAGTGGAACTATTCAAGGGCATACTAAGCATATTATCGACACTGAAGCAGATTTAGATGATGAAAACCATTCTGATTTTGGTAAAACGAGAAGCTGATGCTGGAAGGTATGGATGATCAGGTTGTTTATTCCATTTTATTGATTATACTTATATGGTTAAAAATTATGTTCATTCCAACTCTTTAGCTTACCTGCTTATTCACGTAAGCATTTTTAAGTGCTTGGATTTAGAAAAGTGTTTTAATATTGATTCCTATAAATTCTCTTGATTTTCTTCAAAATACATTGCATTTTATTGATTTACATTATCTATATTGAATAATTGATGGCAGCATGAAGTTGCATTAGTTCGTTTCAATTTGATCACTGAAGAACAACAACAAAGAAACGTGATTACTTTTTTTTTCCGTCAATTTGATTTGCAATTCATATAGCTTATCCTCTTAATTGTGTATTTAAAAGCACAAGTTTTATAATAGGGGTTCTGGTTTGTACATAAAGAGTAACATCTAAGTTTTGTTTGTCTACCATCAGATTGTAGCATTTCAGCAATGGTAGGTCAGCTATATTATAGCCTTTCTTTATTATTTTAATATATAGATTGTTGAACTCTTCTTTCTATAATATTTTTGAGCTTTTGATATCTATTTCCTCATTTTTTGCTTGTTTTAGGCTGCTTCTCAAGTTTATAGGGGCCGTATGCAGTGGGTTTTATGCTTCTGTCCGATTATTTGATATTTGAACACCTAAAGGGTAAGTTGGGCATTAGTGACATAAAAGATTTTTCTGAAGATACCTATATGGGATTTACAGGACCAATAAACGACACTTTTAAGATATAAACTCTGAATTACTTTCAGATAATTAAAATGTTGTTATGCTCTCTTAATGCATTTAGTTTTCTAGATTAGTAACTCATTGTATAAATCTTCATGTAATCAAGGCTGCGAGTTTTCTTTACTTGCAGCTTCATAGGTTAAAAATCTCCACCAGGTTCACATAGCAGCTTCAGAGTGTCGCAACAGCCACTGTACAAGCCGTTGTTTCTGTCCTAAGGCTCGCAAACTGTCATAGAGCGGGTTCGTTGGGTGGCGCCCATGAGAAACGAGCGACAATTAAATTTAAATGGTTATTTAGTTCCCATTTGGTATTTAGCAATAGTGATTTCCTCACTTGACACTGTTAATTATTTTTTAGATTTAGAATTATGATTGTGTTTTGTTTGATCAAATCCATGTTCTTTTTTGTTTTCGCCTCTTGATTAAGAGTTGCTAATGTTTCTGAGATATCATTTTGTTATAATGTTTTCCTGTTCTTAATCATGTCATGTTTTCTGCAGGCCAATTATGCCATTTCAGAAATATATGTGTAGTTGGATTTACTTTAGGAGTCAAACTGTTGTAATTAGGAACAGGGCTGGCAGTGTTTTGGTTACAAATGGAATGGTTTGAGGCTGTTCCAGGTTTATACTGGTGAGTTTTTTTAATGTAGCTTGGAATATGTTTGCTTCTTGGAAGATTTTAGTGATTCTTACGTTTTTTAATTCATGTACTTTAGTATTTTTATAGTTTTCACGGTTGAAGGCAGTTGTATTTCGACCTGTCATTTTAATGTTCTTTAGTAGTTTAATAGTTTTGCCAATTGATGGTACTCTTTTCTTGAGATGCAAATGAATTTTTTTGGACTGTGAGGCTTACAAACAGGGCATAATTTATTGGAAGTTGTTGTCTAAAGGAGCATAACTTTGTCATTCCCAAGTTGTTCCCTTTAGATTGACAATCCTAACTGTTTTTTATTGCGAGGTGCACAATTTACAAATCATCTCTCTCGAACTCAAATCCAGTTGGGTTTCTTTCCTGACCCCTTTTCCTTAATTCCCCGTTTTTATGTGTAGTAGGTAACATCTTTGGATTTTGTTGCAGGTGATATTGATTGGGCAAAACATGAAGCTCCTCCTTTTGTGCCTAAACATGTTTCTTAGTTTCCATTTCTTTGTAAAATTGATGAACAAGATGCTATCAAAGTGTGGTTTTAATGATCTTGAATTGTTTGTGTGAAGGGCCCAGAGAAGTCAGCAGTCAAAGCAACCCAAGAAAAAGGGAATGCCATTGTTGAAGTAGCAAAAAAGGTGCCACTGGATCCTGTAGCAGGGAAACTCATGCAACAAAGGTTTGAAGTTTGAGCCATCGGACTAAGATCAGAGAGAGATCGATGAGATTTGAGTTCGGTGACGAGTTCGGTGGAATTTCGAACCTTGTTCTTGAGTTCGGTGATAGTTCAGAGCACGTTCGGAGTTAGTCACGAGTTCAGAGCACGTTCGGACAAATCAGAATCTTGAATTTTTTTAGAAAAATCAGATTATAACGCGTTTTCTCCTATTCAATCGCAGATGCAAACCTTATTGAATTACGACAATGAAATCGGGATGACACGGAAAGTTCCTAAGCTTCTTAAGTTTGAGGATTATGCTAATTGGAAGAAAATATTCGAAGCTTATATCGGCACAACGGATCCAGACTTATGGATTGCTATGGATGCACCATACGTGTATCCGGTTGGTGTAAACAATGTTCCTATTATGCAAAGGAATCTGGATCTTACACAAAAGGCTGATTTTGTTAGAGAGCAAAAAGCATATGGTTTAATAACTCAAGCTTTACCTAAAGAGTTGCTTCACTAATTTAAAAGCTGCAAACATTCTCATGAATTATGGTCGACACTGAAAGAAAGGTGTGAATGCAACGAATAGTACAAGAAAAGTAAAAAGAAAGTACTAAACAAGGAGTTTGACAACTTCAAACATTTTGATGGTGAGGGCGTTCCAGAGTTAATTTCAAGATATTGTCACTTGTTGTCTAAAATGGATAATGTCCAAATCAAAAAAGATGATGAAGAGCTTAAGGAGAAATTGCTAGAAGTTCTGCCATCAAAATGGGAATTTTATGTGCTGATGATCATGAATGATAAGGATTATAATAGAGTTGACATTTGTGAAACTGTTGGGAAAATTGCAAGCTAGAGACTTGGAAATGAAAAATGTGAATAATACAACAGCAGCAATTCAGAATCCTGATGTTTACTACGGATCAACTGAAGATTATATGGCCCTTGTTTCTGCTTTAGTGTCATCTTATTATGGACTTATAACTGGAAATGTTAGTAATGCTGAATTGATGGAAGAAGATTATGATCAGGTGGATGCTGATGATTTGGAGCTAATGGATATAAATTGGCAATTTGCCATGCTGGCTAGAAAGGTAAAGAGATACTTGAAAAAAGACGGGTAGAAAAGACCTGAATTCTGGCGGCAGAATTGGTTTTGACAAGTCAAAAGTGAGGTGTTATAACTGTTCTAATTTTGGACACTTCGCTCGAGAATGCTCTTAACCTAAAAAGCAGGAATATCAGAAATTTGTTCCCAAATCAACTGCTTCTGGATCCAACAACACATCAAGTTCAGGGAGTTCTTCTAACTCTAAACCTAATACTGAACCCACAAAAGCCCTTGTATCTCAAGTAGATAAAACTTATAATTGGGGTAATCAATTCGCTGACTCATCTGCATTGATTGTGACACATGTGCAGGATGAAGACACTATGACGGAATCCACTGAAAATGAAAGTGAAGTTCATGGTGAAGCGATTGATGAAGGTTTTGTTGGAGTCAATGATGAAGCAGGAGTTTTGGATTCAAGAAATGATCATCAATCTATTTCAGAAGAAAAGTTTGCCTTCATGGCTGGTTTGTCTGAAATGGTCGAGTCAGACGCTGTTCTCTTGTTAGAAAAACAAGTTCAACTTCTAACTGAGGAGAAGGAAGCGTTGATTCGTGAATGTGAAGCAGCAAAAGCTGAAGCGCTTGACACAACAAATGATTTCGAAAACTTATAAAGAGTCTTCCACTGAAGGAACGATATGAGAAAGCTCAGCAAAACGCTGTAGAAATTGCTGACAAGATGATTGCACTTCAGAAAGCAATGAAGAAACTATCAGATGAGAACACAAGTTTGAAACAGGAGGTCGGTACATTGAAAAGAAGCAATCTCACAGAATCAGTTGCTCTTATGGCCGATACTTCAAAGGTAGTTTCGTATCCTTCAATGTGCAAATCTTGTGATGATTTTGCTACTGCTAAGAGTACGCTCTTAGATGAGAAGACAAAACTTAATGATCTTTTGTCAATAGCAAAAGCATATAAGAATATATATAAGGAAAGATGGGAGGGAACCACCAAGGAGCTATTGTCCGTTCATGAGCAGTTACGTTTACAAAAATTCGATTTTTCAACTCAGTCTGAACTGCTTGTGTCCGTACAAAAGGATTTGGCCGCCAGTCAAAAATTTGCTGCAGATCTAAAAATTGAAAATTTTGAACTAAAACAAAAACTGGATTATGTTCAAGTTTCATCTTCCTTTGCAAATTTTGTTTATAAAAATGAAAAGGAAAATGCTTCTGGTAAACTAAGCCAAGTTCCGCCTCCTGTCATTATCACAAATGGTCCTTCTGAAAAGAAACCGGATGTTCCTTCTCATGCTAAGCAGAACAATCATCACTCAGCTAATTAGGAGTCTGACAAAACTTCAACCGGAAAATCTATTTTGGATTCGACGGTTGATGAACTTTTTTACGATGTCTCAGATTTGATAAAGTTGATGATTTAGTCTCTGAAACAGATGTTGAATATTCCAACACCACTCCTTCTAAAGTTTCTAAGCCAGATCACAAAGATTTGATTTTAAAACATGATTTTCAACGATTAAGTCTGAGCTTACGAAATTGAGTGTGTTTGAACAAAAACAGATTGCTCGGAGCAAGTCTGTTGAAGGTAAGAAAGTTAAATATGGTAGAGTGGGATTTGAGCCTTTGGCAAACTCAAAATCTTTTGAAAAAGGATCTTCTTCTAAAGATTCAAAACAGCAAAAGCTAAGGCTAGCAATCCTACTTTGAAAACCAACTTTAACAATTCTGAACAATGGGTGACCTATCGCTTAAAAGGATCTGATAAGATATATAGCGAAAAAGATTTTCCTTTGGATATGGTCAATCCCAATTTAATTGATCAAATTTTTTCTAGTAAATATGATCCTGCTTATGATCCCAAGATGAGAAGTGTGCCCATTAAGGGGGGTAATGGCAGTGTTAATGTAATGGACACACTTAATTCTGAATCTGATTCGGGGTTGGTTAACAGAGTGAAAAATTCTGCTTAAAAGTCTTTAAATAAGAAATCATCAAAATCAACCTTTCAATCACCACCAGGAGGTTTTTATAATCAAAGGCAACCGAATTTCAGAAAATCGAGTCCGTATGTCAAATAATCACAATTTTACAATGACGAAGGCTTTTATGATGAGTTTGGTTGTGGACCAAATCAATCTGTGTTTGGTAGGGGTCCAAAATAGGTTGATTATGGAGGTCAGAATGATTTTGTTCCAAGGTTTGGTGGGAGAAGAAACAGATTTCAGAATTACAAGGATCATCATTTTTCTGAAAATTCATATGTTAGAGGTCATTTTGGGTACTGTAATGATTTTTCAGAAAATGTTTCAGGATATGAGTCAGGACATAATGATGAATTTGGAAATCGTTATGTGCCTAATCGAAATGGTTTGAAACCCAAGACCCAAAAACATGTTGTTGAGTCCGAAGTGGATGATGACACGAGCGAAAAAGTTGTAATAGATAAACGAAAATGTTTTAAGTGCAAAGCTCGTGGTCATACATATCGGACTTGTCCATTAAAGAAGCCAAAATCTGGCAAATCTGACGCAACTGCTTTCACGGGGAGTGAATGTGTGATACCGAAACCTGAGTTCAAGATTCCAGATGAATATGTGGTAATGCGAGCACGCGATTCTCGAATTTGTATATGCTCGACATGAATTCAGCCAAAGCAACTGTCTCTGGTCAATGTTTCTTATCAAAAGCATCCGAGAGAGATTCCATTCTATGGCATCGTCGTATGGGGCACATCCATTACAGAAAAATGAACGAACTTGTGCGGAGGGGTCTTGTCGAAGGGGTTCCAAAGCAACAGTTTGTATTCAACGATGTGTGTCTGAGTTTCAAGAAGGGAAAACAGAAAAGAAAATCCCATCCACTGAAGAAATAGCATTCAATTGAAGTTCCGTTAGAATTACTTCACATGGATCTATTTGGTCCTGTGAATCGTCAAAGTATTTCTGGGAATTGGTATTGTCTTGTGATTACTGACGAATATTCAAGATACTCTTGGGGTTGATTTTCTGGTCTCTAAGGATGAAACTTCAAGAATTCTTATCAATTTGATTACTACACTTGAGTCTTTGTATAAATTGAAGGTTCGAAGGATTCGTAGTGACAATGGCACGGAGTTCAAGAATGTAGCCGTGAGGATATTTTGTATGGAAAAAGGAGTTGTACATGAGTTCAGCACACCATATACACCTCAGCAAAACGGTGTGGCAGAAAGAAAGAATCGTACTATCATTGAAACAGCACTAACGATGTTGGCTGATGCTCAATTACCTATTCCTTTCTGGACGGAAGCTGTTAACACCGCATGTTACGTGCTTAATCGAGTGCTTACTGTTAAACGTCTTGGGAAGACATGTTATGAATTACTCAAGAATCATAAGCCGAATCTCGATTATCTAGAGCCTTTTGGGTGTCCCTGTACTGTCTTAGCGTCTGCGGGTAAATTTGACGACAAAGTCTTTGAGGGATTGTTTGTCGGGTACTCAAATCAAAATAAACGCGTATTTAATAAGCAGACTAGTACAGTGGCTGAATATTTGCATGTGGATTTTCAATCCTATACTTTACCGCCCAGAGGTGTTGGACCGGACTGGCTGTTCGATTACAAAGCTCTTTTTGAAAATCTTGAATCGACACCAGAGATGTCTGATGAGCAGTTAACTCGTGTTTTCATTGAATTACAAGATGATACTCCGGTTCTAAATATACAAACTCTGCCGATTCCAGTAGTGCCTGTTGCTGATGATTACATGACCGAGACTTCAAATGATTCGACAATTGCGGCTGATGATATGTCTTCAGATGATGATAGTGAATTTCATAAAGCTGTGTCACATCAGGTGGAAATTCCTGCTCAACAACTAGATCCACAAGTTAATGCTACTTCCAATGAAGTTGATGCTAATACAATTGATATGGTGGTTAATCCACAACTTGATGATATTTCAAATGATGCTGATGTCAATACAACTGAAACTGTGGTGGTTAAGGAAGATCCTGTTCCTGGTATGGCTGAAACGGTGGTTGTTCCTATTCATCAAATGCTCCGGATAAACACCATTCATCTGCAAGACAATATTATTGGTGATTTAAATGAAGGAGTGCGTACGAGACATCAAATCGAGAGCAGTGCGTTACTATTAGTTCTGGAATCTGGTGTTCAGGAAGAAGCATTCCATTCATGCTTTATATCTCAGATCGAGCCAAAAGATATTCATGAAGCTTTATTAGATGGCTCGTGGGTTGAAGCAATGCAGGAAGAGTTACTTCAATTTCAAAAACTAGGAGTGTGGCACCTGGAAGATTTACCAGCAGGAAGCAAAGAACCGTGTGGTACACGGTGGGTGTATAAATGCAAACGAGATGATCGTGGAGTCATAGTCCGTAACAAGGCTCATTTAGTTGTTCAAGGGTTTTCTCAGGAAGAAGGAATGGTTTTTAACGAGGTGTATGCACCGGTTGCCAGAAATGAAGCAATCAAAATCTTTTTGAAATATGTTGCACATCATGGATTCAAGGTCTTCCAGATGGATGTTAAGAGTGCGTTTCTTTACGGCAAGGTCAAAGAAGAAGTGTACGTCAAACAACCTCCAGGATTCTTCGATCCTGATTATCCGGAGAAGGTTTATAAGTTGGACAAGGCACTATATGGTCTCTATCAGGCTTCTCAAGCTTGGTATGAGACATTGTCTACTTATTTACTCGATAACGGATTCAAGCGTGGGTTGGTTGATCCTACTTTATTCTGTTTTAAAACGGGGGAGGATCTGCTACTGGTACAGATTTATGTGGACGATATCATTTTTGGCTGCTCAAACGAAAAGTTATCGAAGGATTTCGAGACTTTAATGCAAACAAGGTTCGAGATGAGTTCAATGGGGGAAATGTCGTTCTTCTTAGGCTTACAAGTTTAGCAATCTGAAAAGGGTATTTTCATTCAGCAGACAAAATATGTGAATGATGTCTTGAATCGATTCAAGGTGGAAGATGTTCGCATTCCCGGAACTCCTATTCAGCTGTCACATGGCTTGTGTTCTGACAAAGACGGTGAATCAATCGATGTCACTCGTTATAGGGCAATGATAGGTTCTTTAATGTATCTTACAGCTAGTCGACCTGATATAATGTTTGCTATATGTTTGTGTGCCAGGTACCAGGCAGCACCTCTGGTTTCTCATATGGAAGCAGTTAAGAGGATTCTAGCTTATCTGAAGGGTATTGCAGATATCGGGATCTGGTATCCTCATGATGATAAGTTCGACCTGTCGGCGTATACGGATTCAGACTACGGCGGTTGCAAGATCAACTTCAAGTCAACCACGGCCGGATGTCAGTTTCTCGGCGATCGGTTGGTATCTTGGCAGTGTAAGAAGCAGACATCTGTTGCTACATCCATGGCTGAAGCTGAATATATAGCGGCTGCTAGTTGCTATTCTCTGGTTTTATGGATGCAACAGCAGATGCACGATTACGGTTTGAAGTTTCTTACTACTCCAATTTACATAAATAACTCGGTTGCGATTTGCATAACTAAAAAAACCCCGTTCATCACTCTAAAACGAAACATATTGATATTCGTTATCATTTCATCCGTGACTGTTTTGAGAAACACTTGATTGATCTGCAAAAGATCCATACTGATTTTCAAAAAGCGGATCTTTTTACGAAAGCCTTTGACAAAACCCGCTTTCGTTATCTTTTGCAGATCAAAGGCATACAAAAGTTACCCGTTGAGTAACATTCGGTTGATCATTTTTCATTTGTTTATTTTTGTGTTTTGTTTTTCTTTTCTTATTACAACAATCCAAAAAATAGAGTTTTGTATTTTAGGGGGAGAAAATCACAATATATAAAAAAAATGGAAAAATGCAAAAAGCATAAAAAAATGGAAAAATAAAAAATTTGAGAAATTGATCCGACCAAGCGAGAAGTGATATTACATTGGCGTGTGTTATCAAACATGGATAAAGTAAAAATGAAAAGCTGTAGGTACTTGTTTGGTCAGTGAAATCCGTAAGGGTAAATCTGATATATGATAGTATGATATAAACATAACAATTTGTTTGATTAAACTGAGGCACATCATGACGAATGCTGTGTCATCTTGGCATTAAATAAAATGAAAAAGCAAAAATAGAATAAAAAGAGATGTTCTGGTGTATGCATACTTTTATTTTGCAAATATTTAAACTTGTTTAATTTTCTTTATTTTGTCAAACGATCGGCCTTTCTCTGCGTATCGAAAGATCGACCTGATTGGTGTTCGTTTGACATTCTGCTTTATTTTCTTTGGTGATTCGTATAACTCATCGGCCTTTCTCTGCGTGTGCGGGAGCACCGACCTGATCGTTGTTGGGTTATACAATTTCTGCTTTATTTTCTATTTTTTATTTTGGGTTATTGGCTTGTATCAATCCCAACTATCACGTATTGGCCGATAACACTCCCAACTTTACTCCTTCCATCTGCCACCACGAACTATCATCATATTTTCCTCTATCACTCCCCCGTGAATTACTTAACCCCATTTGAATTCCATGTTTTGTAAGTTTACCCGGCTTTTAGTTCCAATTTCGTTAAGTAAATTTAACCGGGGGAGTGATGGAGGAAAATATGGTGATAGTTCGTGGTGGCAGGTGGAAGGAGTAAACTTGGAAGTGTTATCAGCCAATACGTGATAGTTGGGATTAATACAAGTTAATAACCCTTTTATTTTCCTAAACAATCGGATTTTCTCTGCGTGCCTACCAGCCAACCTGATTGTTGTTAGTTTAGGGTTCTGATTTATTTTTGCATGAAACACCATGGATGATAAATCTCGGTGGAAATCAAATTCTGTGGAAAATACAAAAAATAATAAGAATAAGCCAGATTACCAGTATTTCTGATTGTGTGGGTTATCATATTATCAATGCATGCTAAATATATCTTAACGTATCAGAAAGCTATAAAAATTGATCTGCGCAAACTGAAGTAAACTGAAAAGTTGTATTTACTGCCAACTTGACTTGCATGCTAATTAAAAATGAAATTGAAGTGTGTGATGCACATTAGCTGATATGATCTCGCGTCTGGATCTTTCTCACAAAAATATTTAAGTTATATTAGTTTTTAATTCAGTAATTTTCATTTCATTTTTGTTTGGTTTATTGTTTGAATATTTGAAAATCACAAAAAGATTTTAGGTGTGTTTTAGCATAATTTTGTAAAAATCCAAAAAGATTTTTGGTGTGTTTGAAAGTTTACAAAAATCAAAAAGATTTTGATTCTGCTTTATTTTTGATCAACCGTTAGTGAAAAATTCAAAGTTATGCCGGAGACAACCAAACTGACTTGTTTTCAGAAATTTCATCAGCAAATTGAACGAAGTTTGAGGAAAATTGATAATTTTAAAAAAAAAACTTTCGAGGTTCAATTTGAAGATTCATCAATTTCAGGGGTTTATTTTGAAAATTTTTGATATCTCCAAACCTGAAGTTCGGACGACCGAACGTGAAGTTCGGAGGTCCGAAGTTCATCATCGGACAAGGTTTGGAGATGGTCGAATGTGGAGTTCGGTGTAACTGTTCGTCCGAACTTGGAGTTCGGAGGACGTTCGGAGGTCCGAACGTCATGGCCTATAAATTCGCCAATCCTGGAGTTCGGAGGTCATAAGTTACTGTTATCTCCGAACTTGCACCGAACGGCTGCCAAAATTTTCAACTTTCTTTTTAGCTCGTTATTGACGGATTTGAGACTGAATCTAGGTTAGCTCGTTATTGACGTATTTGAGACTGAATCTAGGTAGATAACTTGATTACGAGTTCACTGATTGTCTTAGATTAGGTTTTCAGCTGTTGTTTGTGGATTTTTTGTTCGAAAACTCGTCCGGCATGTAATCCATGTAATCAGTTTTTAGATCTGAATATTCACCATCTAAACTTTGTTTTTAACAATTAAAAGAGATTCCTATGGGTTTATAATAAAAAAACTGACCATGAGTGTTGATTTGTGTAGCCTGTTTTGGTCGTTTTCACTGGATTTCAGATTCAAACTCTTCGGAGTTTTTTAGACTTCGAACCCGGGGTTCGGAGACTCCGAATGTGGGGTTCGGAGGGGGCTCGGACAGAGTTCGGCGGGTCTATGAAATTTTTGATCAAATGTTGTTCGTTTATGCAAACGACAATGATTTGACGAAATCAGTGATTATATCTGTTAATAACATTGAATTTAATGAATGTTTTCTTTTATGTGTTTTCAGATATGGCCAACGACCTGAAAATTGGTGACAAACATAACATCTGTGCGCATATCGGTGTTACACGAGGCAAACTTGACAAATTTGGAGGGTCTGGGATATTTGAGTTTCTACGGAGGTCCAGGATTCATTATGCCATCACTCAACAATGTGATGTATATCGTGACATTATTCTGGAATTTTGGAATACAGCACGAACAATTACTGATGCTCCTATCAGAATTGTTGCTAATATTCAAGGTAAAGAGGTTGAAGTTACTGAAGTTGATATTCGTCGGGTATTGAAGTTAGAATCTGATACAAATGGGACATAATTTGAATAGTTTTAGGGCTTGGGATACCTTTGATAAGGTTTATATATATTCATCTCTCTCTCTCTCTCTCTCTATATATATATATATATATATATATATATATATATATATATTTTCTATCAATTTACATTTTAGCCCTTCTACTTCACATACTTATCATTTTATGTTCCGATTCACTTTAGGATGCATTTATAATAACTTCTAAGCCTCGGGTTCATATAAATACATATAAGTACATATAAATACATATAAATACGTATAATACTCGTATACGCTACGTATTTATTTATTTTTAACCATCATATGAACGTAAGGATATGTTCTTATTTATTTTTCACATGTTTAATTATCTAACATGTATTCCCAAATATATATTCATCAAATTAATATTTCACATGTATTTAAGCCATTAGAATATATATATATATGTATATACTTACACATACATTTAACATACTACAATCGCGTAAATGTATTTTCCTCCGATTACCATTTATTTCTATCATATCAACTTTTAAACACACATTTCATTTTAAAACCATGCACATCAATTATCCTTGTTATAAAACACGTATTTATTTCATTTCATCAATCAACAGGTGTATTATTTATATAACCCTGCATTTTATCAATTCACTACCCGTTAATGGGTAAATAAGCATTTTTCATACGTTTCGTCACGTTTGGCTATCTAACACATATATCATATGTATCTATAACATAAACACGTATAGCATTTGCAATTTATTACCCGTTACCCATTTATCAACCCATAAGCCATATCAATATATGTTTTAGCTACTTAACACGTATAGCACACGTATATAACATAAGTCATACAATTTTGGGGTGTTACAAACTGGGACCTGGCATACCTCACTGGGCGATCCAAGGGTGAGCATTTACTTATAGGAATGCGCATCTTCATATTATCACTAAACCCTAATTTCCCGATAAAGGGTAAAATGATCTTTTAATCAAATAAGACCTAACACTCCTTAAGTTCCTCGTGTCCTCAGAACTATAATCATTAAGATTCCCTATATTCATTTAGCATGTTCGTTTCATTAGGATAATCTTCGGCTTGTCATCTTTCGCGATTGTTGTAATTTCGTGAGCGGTGGATCGTCTACTTGGTCGATATGAAATCCATGTTAAAGGAGAATAAAAGATGAACACGATGATGTAAATACAATGAAACTTGTATTATGACCACTGAGAAAATACTCAGATTACACACACTTAAGAATTGACTAGAAGTTTTTATTCTACACAAGACGAAGCTATTTATAGATGAACAAACCTATGTGAACTAGCTGTCATCCGAACTGCCAGTTCAAACCAGTTCGTATGAACCCGAACTGCCAGTTCGGATCACTTTGGACAACATCACATTTGTAGCTCTTGTCTTGTACTTGTACTTCACACGACGAACCAGAACATGTACCAACAAACTCCCCCTCGACATGTGCAGTATCAACTTCCACATAAACTTGTATCTTCAATCAAATTCTCCCTCAACTTAATGGTTAGTCAGATCTTGAATACTTGACATTGCAGCACATAAAATCTCTTTATCAACAGCTTTAGAAGACTTGAAGTTGCGACATTCTCTTTCCACTTAGTGTTGATACATAATATGTGCATCGTGTGAAGTATCTGAACAAGACGGTGAAGATCTGAACGAGAAGAAGCCATTACACAAACTGGTCCTAACTGGGATGAAACAAGGTCATCCGAACTGGCAGTTCGGATGGGTTCGGATTAGTTCGTCTGAGTTGGGACAGTCGTGTATATATAGATGTTTTGTCTTGTAATTCAGGAGCAATTGAGAGAGAACTGGGAGAGACCAGATCTTAACTATGTGTTTTTAGAGTGTTTCTCTGTTTGAGCTTCATTGGGAGTTTGTAATTGAGTCTTTGTTGATTTCAATAAAACAAACTTTTATTTACATCTTGTTCTGACTCCAATGATCGAGCAAACCTCTAGTAAGATCCGTTTCATGGTTTTACAAGTGGTATCAAAGCAAATCCAGGTTGCTCTATTGTGTTTGCTTTGATCGTTTTCATTTTCTTGACAAAACCGAGTGTTTTTCATTAAAAAAAATGAGTTAGTTTTTGAGATTTTCGAGTCCAGTTCATTTCTAAAACATTTCTACTGCTAAAACCTCGTTGATTGCTGCAAATCTTGTTCAAAATCTTCAGAAATCGTGAGTATTGAGTTGAAAATGCTCCAGTTCGTCTGAGTTGTGTGAATGAAAATAACCGTCGTCCGAAGTAGGAGTTCGGCTGAGTAACCGCTCCGAAGTGACAGTTCGGATCTAGTTCGTGTAGGTTCATCTACTAGTTCATATCAAGTTCGGTTAGATCTTCTAGTTCAGATTAGGTTCGGATACAGTTCGCATCAGGTTCGGATAGAGTTTGGATAAACTTGTGACTAGTCAGTTCGCCTGCTGTTCAAATCACTTCGTTTAAGGTTTTCAGTTCGGATACAGTTCGGTTGAGGTTTGGGAGATTTTAGTTCGGACTCAGTTTGACTTAAATTGGGATTTTTGAGTTGTTTCACGAAAACTAACGTAACTTGAGAACCATTAAGAGTTACGAGAGCTAATACCAGCCAAAACGACTGTCTCGGAGAGATCTACACTTTTACTTGCCTAACCGCTAGTACCCTCCATTTCGGTACCCAAAATCCATTTCTAATACCTCCTTTTTCGAGTTTGAAGTTTTGATATCCAATTTCACGATTTTCAAAATGTATGAAATTGATGCATTTATTGCGGGTCATCATCAGAATGTGCCGAAGTTGATAAATCTTGGAGATTACCATAGTTGGGTAACAAATTTCAGAGCATATATTGTTGATTTGGATAAAACATTATGGTTATCAGTTACAAATGAAAATAAGTATCCAACTTATGTTGGTGATTTCAAAGAGAGACGAGATTTTTCAACTGAAGAAAGAAACTTGTATGATCAACATGAAAAGGCTGTTGCACTTCTTTTGATAGCATTGCCTACAACTCTTGTAAGTCAAGTCAAGTATTGTCGCAAAGCAAAGCAGATATGGGATATTGTAAAAAGATAATGTGAAGAACATATATCTAATACTTTTCAGAATCCAGAAACTGTTGAACAAGGTTTGAAGTTTAAAGATAAAATTGAGGAATTAGAAAAGAAAGAAGTGGAGTTATCTATAGAAAATAGTATTCTAAGAAAAGAAGTGGAGAAATGGAAAATAAAGTTTGTGAAGATTTAGCTGCAAAAATTCAAAAGGATGTGTCTGCGTCATGTTCAAATTGTTTTGAATTCGCTAGGATGAAGGAAGAATGGTTGAAAGAGAAGAAAGTGTTGATTGAGGAATGCGAGAAACCTAAAGCCAAAGAAAAAGAAGTTAATGAAGATTTTGACGCGTTATTTGTTAAATCAAAGGAAATGCTTGATTATCTTTAAGTACAAAGTGATGAACTTGCTGCAAAAGCTAAAAGATTTTCAATTGAAAATGAAGCTTTAGTTTCTGAAAAGACTGAGTTAGTTATAGATAATAAATCTTGAAAGCAAATGTTTCCGATATTCAAACAAAAGTGAAAAAGGTTACAAAAGAAGTGCTTGATAAATGTGTCAGAATGTATGGTCAAAAGAACAAGTATAACAAATTGTATGGAAATTTATCGCTTCACAAAAGGAGTTACTGGAATCTAATACTAGAATTTATGAAATAAGGATTGAAATACTTGATCTCAAACGATAACTTGCAAATTGCAATATATTAAGTGTATTTTAGAATTATTTGTATCATTTGGAATGAGATGGCAAACCAAGCAAAGATGTTGATAATCATGAAGTTCCTGCTCTAGTAGTTGATTTGAAAATGACACCCAATGATAATTCAAATCAGAAGTTGCAAGTTATCCAGCAGGAGATGGTATTAAGTCGGAAAAATCAAAGAAATCAAAGTCTCAGAAGAAGAACAAGGATGAAAGAATATTTGATTCAAACAAGGTTCCAAAATTTGATTCAAATTCTGTTTTTCTTGATGATGAGAAAAATTTTGAAGGCAAACCTTAACATGTGAAGATTCCTGATTTTTCTGATATTGTGATTGATGAATCTTTACTGAATAAGGAAGTTGGTGTTAAAGCTATCAAAAATGAATTTTCTCGTCTAGCTTCACAAGGGCATTCTGTGAAAGAACATCCTAAGCAGAAGAATGGTGGTCTCGGATATGAAGGAAAAGAGGTTCCAATTAAGGATTCCAACAAGAAGAAGTTCAAAGCTGAGCAGAAAAAGAAACAGAAGGTGTTTGCAGATAAGAAGTCTCCTTTGTGGAAGAAGAAAGAGTTTTCTCAATCTGTGGATGAAAAGATTTTTTCTGAAGAGTCTTCTTGCATATCTGATGCTACACCACTAGGCGGTAAAACTTCGGATTCATTTTATTCCGCTACATCTATCAGGTTTTCTCATCAAGATAAATTCTTTGGTTATGGAGATGATTCTCGTTTTTATAATTCTCCAAAATGTTTTCCAAAATTTCAGAAACCAAAAAAATTAAACCTCTGATTTCAAAAGTTTATGATGAATATTCGACTAATCACTTTGGAAAACCAATTTCAATCACTAAAACTAATCTTCGTTTATGATATATTTGTCATAAGAAATGTCATTTTGCACAAAAGTGCCCTACGACTAGTAACAATTCATCATCAGATGCGAAAAATACAAAATATGTTGATCATGATGGCATTATTTTTAGTGAACCAATGCCTAACACTACATTTTTCTGGAAAAAGAAGCTTACTTCGGAAAATTTGGGTAGTAGTTTTGAGTGTCACTCATCAGTTGACAATGGTTCACTAGAAATCATAAAACCAAAACGGGAATGGAGACTAAAAGTTGTCTACACGGCTAACACAGATTTTGGTGAAGACACTGGACAACCTACCATCGTTGTGGATGAGGGTCAGGGTTTTAAGAACTTATTATTTTCCAGTGTTTGCAGGTATTTCAAGAAGACCTGTTAGTGCTGACAGTGAGATACTTGTGGTTGTTATATGTTAAACTGAATCATTTATATCATTGAAAAACTGATTTTCAAAAATATCATTTTCAAAAATATCATTTTCAAAAATGTGTCAAGTGTTGATCGATCATTTTCATTTTTGTTATTCATTTTCTTTCGTTTATATTTTTAAGGGGTGGGGGGGGGGGGGATTTGTAAATTAAAAAAAAAGTATATATATAGTGTTTGTTTGAATTTTAGAGGGAGAAATTGCAAAATATTAAAAAATGAAAATTTGAGAAATTGATTTTACAAAAGAAAGAAATGATAGTACATCAGCATATACGTTTATCTGCCATGGATAGATTAAGTCTAAAGGCTGTAGGTTCTTGTATAATTTGTGAATGTGCATGACTAATTTAATATCTGCAAGTAAGATATAAACATAAAGCTTGCCTGGTGATCTCTTATTATTTGGTTCTTGATGAATGTTGTGTGATGATTCTGACAAAAATAGAATAAGAGATATCCTGATGATTGCATGTTTTCATTTTGAAAGATTTAAAGTTGTTTGATTTTCTTTATTTTCTAAAACGATCGGACTTTGTCTACTTATCGAAAGATCGACCTGAGTGTTGTTCGTTTGAGGTTCTGCTTTATTTTTCTTGGTGTTTCGTATAATTCATCGGACTTTCTTTGCGTATACAGAAGTATCTACCTGATCATTGTTGAATTAAACAACTTCAACTTGTTTTTATTTTCTTATTTTCTCAAATACTTGGGTTCTCTCTGTGTGTCCACAAGACCGACCTGATTGCTAGGTATTTGAGGTTCTACTTTATTTTTGCATGTCTCATCAAGGATGATTAAATCTCTAATAAAATTTGCTTCTATATGATAAAGATGATGATTTGCCAGTATTTCTGATAGAGTGGAGGCCGAGTTATCAGTGCATGATAATATTACCTTTAGCATATCTGAAAATGATAAAAATGATTGGTGCATGCTGAAATAAACATAAATGTTGTATTTGCGATTATCTTGGCTTGCATGCTGATTAAGGCCGAAATTGAAATGTGCTAGATGCGTTATGTCTGATATGATCTCGCGTCGTGATCTTTCTTGCAAAATCAAAAATAGAGTCTGATTTTGTGTTGCATTTTATTTTCAATTTCAGAAAATTCAAAAAGGTTTTCGGTGTGTTTTAGCATATGTTTAAAACATCAAAAAGATTTTAGGTTTGTTTAAACTTTGTAAAATCCAAAAAGATTTATTTCTTGTTTGTTTTCGATTGATTGACACAAGATACAAAAAATATATATATATATATTTTCAAAACATATATCTTGGAGTCTCAAAGAGACGTTTTGCACCAATATTATTTATGTTGGCCAGGTACTCAAAAGGAAAGAGTTTATCACAACTTCAAGTCTTCTGAAGTTGTTGATAAGGATGAAAGAAACACACTGTGCATCGTCAAAGTATTCAAGATCAAGCTACCATCAAGTTGAGGGAGAGTTTGTTCGAAGAATATGTTCTAATTGGTGAACAGATACTGCACACGTTCTAACGCCCCAAATTTTTAATTTAATGGTAAATTATTTATGTGGTGAAAATATTATAAGTAGTTGAATGTTTGGTATAATTTATGCATCTTTAGTTGGTTGACTTGCAAATTAATTTCTAAATTGTTAAGTTAGGAATATATGAGGGGCTAAGTAGAAAATCTCATCTTTGGGTGGGTTTTAAATATTTTGAGTTAATTGAGGGGCTGGAGTGAAACATGGGGCATAAAACAAGTCTGGGAAAAATTGCAGACCAGTTTCACGATCGCATGAAGAAGGAGAGGAGGGGGAAACTTAGCCCTAGTTGGTTATGATCAAAATTCTAGCAAATTGAAGGGAGAATCCCCATAAGGAGGTCGAAATTGGGGTCTAGGAGGCTTCTAGAGCTCGAATTTCTCCTTGTTGATTTCCTAGTGTGCCAAGTAAGTCATTCCTTGGATCACTCTAGTTAGAGTATGTTGTTGAAAGATGAAATTTATGCTTAATAAAGGTCTTATAATGTATTTTTACCCTCATGGAACATTAATTTCTGGTTGCATGTTTGAATTTCTGGGAGTATGAAGTAATTGAGTTTGGGTAATGGCACCACTCCATAAAAACGTGGAGGTGCTTATGGTGTTCGGTAGGGATTGTTAAATTGGGTGGATTAACCTTAACCTGCGTTTATTTCATAATTGGTGAAATAAAGGGTTGAGATGTTCAATGTGGGGATTAATGGAAGCAAGATATGTGTGTTATATAATTGGAAACTTGAATCATTAGAAATGCATGCTAGGTGTTTGATAAAATGCCTAGATGAGATGTGAATATGTGGATATTACAAATTTAGTGTTTAATTGTCATATGTCAATAGAAACTACAGGAAGTAAAGTGTTGGTTGTATGATATACTAAAGTTGTCACCAATGTATAGGTGAGGAAGGTAAAGGCTCTAATCAAGCAAACAAAGGGAAAGCAAAAGCTTAACAAGGTAACACACGTCGTTTATGTCGTTACAAGATTTTGAGGTTAATTGTGATAAGAATGGTTTTGGTGAATTTAAGTTGCTTATGTTGTAGATGGTAGTGATAGTGACATGGTCATTGTCCACATATATCTAAATGTTGGGATCTTTGATCCATAATGTTGTTACAACTTATAGGATGGTGGGAAGATGATGATCTTCCTTCACTTTGTAGTAAAAGTTGGGATCTTGGCATCCATCTATAATAACCGTTGTAGAATGGAGTATTGGTCTTATTGCCTTTGTTGGTTATGCCACATCTAATAGATTTGATCTAGATGTAGATATATGTTGTCAAGGTGAATGTATGAATCTAGGTGGCTTAGTCTTGAATACTTGTATATGGATAGATGTTTTAACATGAATCTTGCAGGAATGAGGACCTTTGTTAAGGTAAGTTGATTTTTGGTACGGGTTGATCCTAATGGGTCAACGGGTTGGAAACAATGCTATAAGATTAGAATCAATTACCATGATTTATTTTTGTGTTGTAGGAGTCCTTTTTATGGTTTACTTAGTAAGGTTGTATGTTCAAGTGCTAATAAAAACATGTAGGATGGCACTTGGTTAGAATCCTGAAAAATCAGAAAATAAAACTAAGTATTAAATTGACAGATTTCTAGCTGAACCCTGTAAATGTCGTCCCAGGCGTATCGCTTGGGACAGTGATGTCGGGAGGCGATACGCCTAGGGCGGTCGCGATACACGAGTGACCCTCGCGATAACTGAGGGTTAGCTCGTACGTTTTCAGTTGATTTCAGTTGTCTCTTGTTCAGTTGTTTCTTAGGTTACTAATAGTTGTTGATTTAAAGCCACGATTACTGACGTGTTACTTGTAATGTGGTAGGTAATGTTTTGGGAAGCTCAAGCAGGTTGTCCTATTGGGGTGTATTTTTGTGAAACAAACCCTATAAGTAGTTATTAAAGCTCTATGGTGCTAAGCTTTGCAACCAATACTTAAACTAAAATTTTGGTGTAATCGAATTTCAAGTGATCAATATGGTATCTTACTCTTACTTTAACTGGGACCTAATGTAAAGTTGTATTACGTGTCGCAAACGGGTATGGATGTTACACACGTCGAGGGGGAGTTTGTTGATACATAATATGTGCGCCGTGTGAAGTATCTGAACAAGACGGTGTGAAGATCTGAACAAGACGGTGTGAAGATCTGAACGAGAGGAAGCCATTACACAAATTGGTTCGAACTGGGATGAAACAAGGTCATCCAAACTGGCAGTTCGTATAGGTTCGGATCTATTTGAACTGCTAGTTCGTCTTAGTTCGGACAATCATGTATATATAGATGTTTTGTCTTGTAGTTCAAGAGAAATTGAGAGAGAGCTGAGAGAGACCAGATCTTAACTGTGTGTTTTTGAGAGTGATTCTCTATTCGAGTTTCATTAAGAGTTTGTAATTGAGTCTTTGTTGATTTCAATAAAACAAACTTTTATTTACATCTTGTTCTCTCTCTAACGATCAAGCAAACCTCTAGTAAGATCTGTTTCACGGTTTTACACTTAGAAACCTGCCAACATAAATAATTTTGGCGCATAACATCTCTTCGAGACTCCAACATAAATTGATTTTGAAATTGATTTCGTATCCAGTATTGATCAATCGAAAAGAAATAAGAAAACAAAATATTTTTGTTTTTTTAAGAAACTATATATCAAAACGCCCCTAAACTCTTTTTGGTATTTTTTGATATGAAAAGTAAACAAAATACATAATCAGAAACTATTTTTGTCTTTTGCGAGAAAGATCACGACTTGGGATCATATTGGTCATAACATGCTGAACTACACTTCAATTTTGATTATTGTAGCATATAAACCATGTCAATTGCAAATATAATTTGTCCATCTTTAAACTTAGACATAAGCATACTCATAACATCTAGATATGTTAAGGTATTGATTAATTTGTATTGACCAGTGTACCCCACACTATTAGACATACTCAGATATGTTTTCCTTATCACACTTTGTGATTTCACTTGTGATTTAACACATAGTGATTGTACACATGATATAGTCAACTGTGTTCCATGCAAAAAGAAATAAGAACGTTAAATCGTCTAGCTTAAGGTCGATTTTTCGATACGCAGATAAGGCCTCAGATTTAACAAAATAAGAAAATAAAAACAAGTTGAAATTATACAACTCAACAACAATCAGGACGGTACTCCCGTACACACAGAGAAAGTCCAATGAGTTATACGAAACACCAAGAAAATAAAGCAGAACCTTAAATGAATAACTATCAGGTCGGTCTTGTGGGCACGCAGAGATAGTCCAATCGTTTAAGAAAATAAAGAAAATCAAACAATGTTTAAATCTTTGCAAAATGAACACATGTAAACACAATGACTTCTCATTTTCTTTTCACATATCTTTTTCTTGATATATCATGAGATATGCATCAAGATGTTGGCCACTAGGTCAAGCATCAGATTTAGTGTATATCATATTTGTATATTTTCTGATTTGCCGAGCCTATCGAGCACATCAAACAATGGTCTTATGGCCTTTTCACTTACTTTATCCATGAGTCAGACAATATTAACCAATGTACCATCATTTCCCAATCATGTCGGATACAATTTCCTATTTTTCAATGTTTTTGTACTTTTGCATTTTTCAATTTTTTTAATTTTTCAATTTTCTCCCACTAAAAATGACAAACTCTATTTTTAGATTTTCATTTTTACCTATTGAAAAACAACACACTATTTTTGTATTTTTCAAAAAAATAAACTCCCGCTCAAATTGAGACGGAGTGAAAAACGAAAGAAAATTGATCAACCAACACGGATACTTGCGTTTTGCAATTTGAAAACACAGATTTGGATTTGGAAATTCAGTTTAAGTTAAACACAGATATTCCACTATCAGCAACTCTTCAATTACCGACAGATCTTCCTGAAATACCTGCTGACACCAAATAAAACATTAGTTGCTCTGGGATCAACCCGATTCAATAGCGTCGGGTCACCCGGTGTCTACCACATAGTTTGCGTTGGCCTTCGAAACACTTTGTAGTTTCCAAACCAAAGATGACTTTGATTTTTTATCAGAACCAAAATCAGTTTCAACTGGCGTATTTGGTTTGGACCAAAATGGATTACGAGTTGATTTGATCTTTGGGGATAATGGTTCATAAAAAATTTGACCATTATTATCCACATATTTGATAGTGTTGTGGATATATGCAGTCGTTGGACAATTTGTAGCTAAATGTCCAGGTTGACAACATGAATAACAAATTCTTTCACGAAATTGAAAAACATTTGAAAAACTTTTTGAAATTTTAGAAAATGATGAATGATCAGAACCAAAATTATCAAAGAAATCATCATAGGAATCATACCTCGGAGATTGACTCCGCGAAGAAACCTTAGATTCAGATGAAGAACCTCCAGAAGAATAAAAACCTTGTTTTGTCGAAGGCTGTAATTTCTTTTGATTCTTGATTTTCAACACATTTTCTGTCTTCTTTGAATTTTGAACTTTAACGGGCAACTCTTTAACCTCAAAGCCCAAACCTTTGTGCTTATAATCTAGAATTTTTTAAGAACCAGATTGAGAACCAGAAGCAACTCTCCCTTTGGCTTCTCTAGTAAATTTATCTTTAATTTCTTTCAGTTTGTTTTCACGCACTAAAGATATAACTGCTTCTTTTTCGGATGAAAGACTTGTAGATTTATCAACTTTACCAAAAATGTTTTCATTTTCCAAGAATGATGAACTTAAATTGTAACACCCCAACCCGTAAAGGTCGAGATATCACTATTACAGATATCAAATAAAAAACGTCCTCCATAAATAAACAAGGTCCAACGTCTTAACAAAATCCTAACAATCCAAACCCAACATTCAAACAAAGGAAATCCTAATTAATTTCTTATTTAAAATGCTAAAATAAAATAAAATAAAGTCTCGATTCCACTTGCTCTCATCCCCGAGTCCCCGGATTTTCCTGATTACCTGGAATAAGAACATAGCAAACACACAAAAGAAAATACGGCGGAGCCAAAAGTTGCCCAGTAACGGAGAAACAATAGTAAACGAATAAGGATCTTAAGCGGAAACAATTTCAAAACGAGACATGTGACAGAACAGAACTGAACAGATTACATAACTGAACTTAACGGAACATATAACAGAATACATATCAAATCTACACGACAATTACTCAACAAAAATAGCCGTGTAACATATAAGGAAGCACCCATAGAGCCAGAACAGAGGTGTACACAGCTAGCTAGACTAATGTACTAGTAGAGATGGCGTGTGTGGCGTACACACGTTACCTCATCCCCCATATAACTTATAACATATAACGTATAACTGAACTAGGATCGATCCATACGCCTCTAGTGGCCTAAGTACTACACAAGCACCTAATAGAGATGCCGTGAGCATTATTAAACACCTCACGAAAATGCCTCGTCATTTACGCCCATATGACGAATCAGAAATGCTCGGGTACAGAGTAGCAAACATATAAGGCACATACTGAATAAAACAGATCTAAAGGAACATGTAATAATGAGTACAACTCTACTAAGTGTATTGCATGCTAGAAACACTAATCAATAACGTATAAACTTTTACGAAATAAAACTGAACATTTAAACAAATCATGCGGACCGAAACGTGTCAAACGCCGAAGGCCAAATGGGTCGTAACCCGGAATAGAGAAAAAGATACTAAAAGTGAAAAGGGTTGGAATCCGTATCTTAGACAAATAAGTAAAAGCAAAGAAAATGGGTCGGTCGTCTTTAATAATTACTCGAACCTATAAGTTATGATAATTTAAATCGAATTATTATCGGCCACGTAAACCTTCCTACATGGTCCATCTGGTCCCTGTGACGAAGATGATTAGGGTTATATTATAGACCGTTAAGGAGTCGTTAAATAATATTGTTTATATACATAAGAGTTATTAGCTAATTGTTAATAAAACTTCATAGCTTACAACATTAAAATGAAGGAAGAATTTAAACAGAGAATCTATATTCCTTTCTGGTCGAGACTTAAGAAATCAACCACAATTTATTAATTTTTTTAACCAAATACCCTTTCATGGATTCCATATACGTGTTTAACAAATCAAGTCTCAGAACCAATTATAGTTGAAGAGATAATGAAACCATGTCGGATTCAAACGTTTGAAATCCTACTAAAATGGTTGAACAATAAGTGATCAATGAAGGACATAGTCGTTACCTTAACGGCGGAACCATAACAAGTTTGAACGAGGAATAAGAATAGTTGAAATAGTCGTGTCCTCTGTTACATAACGCGACCGGTAATCCAAACAAGGAAAGATCGAATTGTATAAATCAGCAGAATAATGAGATTCAAATTTTAACAAACAAAAGGGCCGAGACTAACCTCACAAATATCGAACCGGAATGAATCAATGAGCAGAATAACGACACTGGGAGTACTCAGGTGCGGGCTATGCAAGGAGCTTGATAGCTAGGCGTAAACGAATCAGAGAAAGAAGCTGCAACCGGTGTATTGGGGTTTGTGACCCACGGCTGTTCGAAACATCTGAATGAGTCCGGATTGGATTACGACATAACTTTCAACACCAATATAATAAATATGAAGCCATCGTTACCTCGATGTTCAGCGGGTGAAATCGAGTAGTGAGGCTGAACCGGTGCTTACTGACGGCGAAGGTGGTTCAATCGCGACGATGGCAGCCACTAAATCAGCGGTGATGGTGCCACGACAGAGACTTGCGGCGACCACTTGCAAGACGACAGAGGAGGAGCAGAGGAGAAGGAAGTCAGGGGGTCGATCTAGGCAGAATGAAGGGATTATAAGGCCGATCGGCGGCCATGAAAGTCGCCGCTTTCTCGGTTGGTAGGTGCAAAGAAGATAAACTCTTCACTTGAGATTTCGACGGATACGGCCTACTTGGGTTCCAATTTTGACTTTTGAGAGTCAAAATTTGAGTAATATAAACCTGATGGAGAAACTTATCCAAGCTTTTACTTCATGAATTTATTCATTGATTTTTTTATCAACCTTGTCATGACTTACTGTTATTAATATTTATTTTTATTCATTTATTATTATTATTATTATCGTCATAAATTTTACTGTATTACAATTCTACCCCCTTAGAAAAATTTGGACCCTGAAATTTGCTAGGGACGGATAAAAGGAGAAACATATGACCCGACGAATTTAAAACATAACTTCAACATCAAACAAATCTTTCAAATATAACAGATGACCAAAAACTCAAATGTCAAAAACCAAAGGTAGAACGTACCAGATGCAATAGACAGAAGTATGGAGTACTAAGACGTGAACATATCAGGATATTGAGAACGAATCGAATCTTTCGTTTCCCAAGTAGCTTTGCGTGCAGAATGATTCTTCCATAGAACCTTAACGAAAGGAATAGTCTTGCGACGCATAACACGTTCTTGTCGATCCAGAATAGGTTCAGGTTCTTCTTCGAGAGATAACTCTTCGCGAATAAGATGGAGCGGATAGTTCACGACATGAAGCGGATGATAATTATATCCTCTTAAAAGAGATATGTGAAACATGTTATGCACATGAGAAAGTTGAGGTGGTAAGGCTAAACGGTACGAAGATTCTCCAACCCTATCCAGAATTTCAAATGGTCCAATGAACCTAGGGCTGAGTTTTCCTTTAATACTGAAACGACGTACGCCTCGGCAAGGCGATACTTTCAGAAATACACGGTCACCCTCATTAAACTCTAATTCACGACGATGTCGATCCGCGTAAATCTTTTGTCTA
>JBCNJP010000010.1:51995103-52049820 GCA_039602395.1 Deinandra increscens subsp. villosa
GCCCCTTAACGGTATAAACTCCGTTAGTGGTATTTTGGGGGTGCGACAATCACATTCATGGAAACTCCTATTCTTGCAGACAACAACAGTGCCATTTCCATCATCAACAATCCAGTGAAGCACTCCAAGACCAAACACATTGACATAAGGTATCACTTTATTAGAGATTATGCTGAAAAGAATTTAATCAAATTATTTAAAGTTCACACTGATCATCAACTGGCAGATTTGTTTACAAAAGCTTTCGATGAGGCAAGATTTTTCTACCTCATCACAGCCATTGGGATGAAGAACTTTGAATAAAACTTTTCACAACTTTAATAAAAGAAAGAGATGTGCTCAAGAGCCCGTCTCTTGATACAAAAAGAAAAAGAAAAAGAAAATCTCTTGTGTTAATTGAAGAATATTTCAGTTCATAGTCAATAACTGCTGTTAAAACTATGAATAATCGACACAAATTTTCAAAATTTATGTGTTTTGGATTTTCCGGTTCAAGTTCAGGTTCAACCTGAAAGAACAACTTTTGAAATTCACCGGGTGAACTTCAACCGGAAAAATGCTTTAAATTTGACGTGGAAACTTATTTTTGAAAACAATTCTTCCAAGCGGAAAACTTGTCCGCTTGAAGTTCAGACGGAAGAAATTTGGTTTTTAAAATATAGGAGAAAATGGGTCCCGCTTGAACTTCCGGGTCAACAAAGTCAAGGAATTATTTAATTACCCGGAATGCACAATTTTCTAAGCGGATGCTCATTTATTTTACCCATTGAATTTTTAACTGTTCAATTCCGAGGTTTCAGTAAATTAACTTTTGGATAAGGTCATGCTTTAACCAGTTGTACTGTATAACCCTTAAAGCACCTGTCCGATCCGTCACTGAACCGTCGATTTCTAACCTCTCCCCTCCATGTCATCACCGAAAAGGTAAAAAGCCCTAAATTACCGTCATTTTCCCCATTTCTCGCAACACCACTCAGAAATTACTCCCAAAATTCTCTCAAACCATCTCCGATTAACTTCCATAACCGTCAACATTCTCGAATTCCGTCACAACAATGGCTCCGAAGGGAAAGGCAAGTGGCAAGAAGCCAGTTGGTGACTCAAAATTTCCAGTAGAACACAACCTGATGGCATATCTTGAACCACCATCCAAGACTGATATCTACAATGGAATGATCGAGTTCATCAAAAGTTCTCACCTCCATCAATGCGCTTACTGTCGAAGCAGAAATCTTTGAAGAGGTGATGGAAGACTTTTGGGTTCACGCTAGGGTTACCGACGAGGCTAGCGGAAGTATTAAAATCGTGTCAACTGTCCAAGGGAAGGAAGTTGAAATTGATGAAGCAAAGGTTCGAAGGTTGTTGAAACTGAGGGATGAAGGTGGATACGGAGAGATAGATCACAAAAGATATCTCCGCCTATTCAGAAACATTCACTACTAGAAAAAGGGTCTTTCTTGACACACGAACGATGACGCGCAGTAATTAATGACGCGCAAAAACGCTTGTCATAAATAAACTGTCAAGAAATGTAAAATCCTAAGGGTAGATGACGCGCATTTTTTAGCGTCATAAAATTTCTGTCGTTTTTAAAAAAAAATAAAAACACGGAGTACACATAAAGCTGCGCGTCATCTTGAATCTGTCGTCTTTTATTTTATTTTCCTCCCGCCTCTGATTTGCCCTAAATTTTCATTGAGCGCCAAAATTTTCATTTATCTCCCACAAAAGCATCTCCTGCTTCTCTCACATCTACAAAACACTCGAGCTCCATTCCTGGTCAATAGAGACGAAGAAACCCTAGAATATATCTTCGATCTCTCTTGCAGTCTCCTAAACCCAAAACCCGTCGTCGCCGCCTCCAGCCCCACCTCGATTTGAGCTACGGAAGATGATACGCAACCCTCAGACCCATCGTGTCAACACCTGAGCTTCACAAATTGGAATCCGTAGCTACGGCAGAGGTCCATCTCCCAAGCGACCCATTTCCCAACCCAGAGATGTAATCGAGGGTTTTGATGGTCCACGAGAACGAACCAACGAAGCTGCTGTTACCTTACCTTCAACGCGCCGATGAATTTCAAAAGCTTGAGCCTCTGGTCGCTTACTACTGTATGGATTCTTATTCATCTCTCAATTTTACTCTAAACCCTAATTTTCTGACAACTTCTCATTGTATCAGTTATTGATTTGTTTTCCTTACAAAAACATCAATTTTCAGGTCGATTTTATGTGATGGAACGAGGTTTGAAGATTCCTTGGAGTGAACGAACAAAAATTACAAGTTCTCTCCCCGTCTTGCTTATGAAACAGTTTGAAAAGGTCCGATTTGTTCTCATTGTCTGATTTCATAACTTGATTTTTGGTGTTCTTAAGTTGATAATTAGTTACTGGTAATTTGATTTAACCCTAGGTTGTATTAAGTTTATTAGATGGTTGTGTTATTGAAACATTGGTTGTATTTGTTACTCAATGGATGATTGTTTTCATGAATTGTTGAGGCCAAGATATAAATTCATCTATGTGTTGGATTTTGAGAGTTTTTTTGAGGGAAAAGGGATTGACTCCGAAAGGGAGTACTTTTATGGTTCTGATTTGCAGCCTTGCGATGGAACAGAGGTTTAGCGATTCGATTAGTGTTGTTTTTGGTATGCTGAATGGTTCGATGTCACCTGATTTGTTGACATATAAGACTGTTCTTGAAGGATTGTGTAGGGAGGTTAGGGCTGATGATGCTTTTGATAAGCTTGAAGAATTCAGGAAGAAAGATAGTTTTATGAATGAGAAAACGTATAAGGTTTTGCTCAACGGGTTGCACTATACAAACTAGTTGATATGGTTACTTTACTCCAATTGGAGAATTGAAACTTTATTTAAAAGGAGTTTCATACTTAGCTATTAGCATCATTTAAACCCGATGTGTTCACCGGCAAAGTTCTGAAAGTTCTGATTGCCTGTTATGCTGTATGCTGAGTTGAATCTTTAGAGTATATGACAGCGGGAATTGTGGTAAAATGGCTGAAATCACTTATGCTTACATTAATGGATGACTGGATTCTTTTATTGGTGCCTCTGGACTTGAGCATGGAGAAGAGGTAAGTCATCATTTAAGTTGGAATAATGTTCTTCCTTGTGTGCTATTTATGTTGCGTTTAACAGTTTATAAGGTGGAAATGTTGTGTAATTGGCATACTTGTTGATCACTCTGACTCTGCCTTTCTACATGAACTCATAAGTTTATCATGTAAGTTTCTTGTTTGATATTTTGACGATGATTATTGATAGATGTCAACTATACCTGCAAAACGGGTGGGTTGGGCAGGGTAACTGCCCAGGAGGAGTGCCATAACCTGAGCACACTAAAAAGATGAGGCCATAACCTGAGCACACTAAAAAGAAAGAAATACACAACAAACTTTAACCTAACAAACAACTAAACACACAGCAAATTAAGCAAAATAGCAGATCATTTAAAAAATTCACAACTCAGAAAAGCATTACACAGGTGAAAGACAATAACATTAGTTTACTTAAAAAAATGACTGCACAGCCAATAACTAAATATAGTATTGTTTAATAACTAAATATGACTGCACAAACAATAACATTAGTTTATTAAGAAAAATGACCACTTAATAGTCATGGGTTCATATCAACCACATCATACTTGGGCTGCAGATTCAAAGTCTTAAGTTTCAAAAGTTCAAACTCTCTTGCCACTTTGAAACTCTTGGATTTGCAATAAATTGTTAAGTCATGCTGAAGAAAAGCCAAAGTGTTTTACTTAACTCAATTTACAATATTAGATAATGGTCAAGTTTTTTTAGTGCTTTGGTTCATTGGTCAAGCTCTTTGAGTGCTTTGTTCATCAAATTTGATTTTATAGCCATATGAATCAGCTGCTGCTGTTCTTAATATGTATTTGTTGCTGCTGTTCTTTATAGTATAAGTGCATAACCTGTTGTATTATAAATTTATAGCCATATGAATCAGCTGCTGCTGTTAATTGTTAGTATTTTATACTTGCTGCTGTAGTTCTTAATATTTTTATGACCCATTAAGGGTCTTTATGGGTGAAATATTTTTAAGATCAATTGGATGCAATATGGGACTGTTTTTGTTCAGAATTTTAAGGTCATTTGGATGGTAATTATGATGACCCATTAAGGGTCTTTATTGGTGAAATTGTGCAAAATTTTAAGGTCTTTTGGATGCAACATGGGACTGTTTTTGTGCAGAACTTTAAGGTCATTTAGATGACAATTTTTATGACCCATTAAGGGTCTTTAATTTATGGGTGAAATTGTGCAGAATTTTAAGGTCATTTAGATGCAACATGGGACTGTTTTTGTGCAGATTTTTAAGTGCAGGAAATCTAGAAACATTGTAGAATTTTAGGTGCATTTGGCTGACTTTGTTTGGTGAAAAATAAGGGTCATTGTGGCTCATTTTTTGACCCAATAAGGGTCATTGTGACTGACTTTGTATGCTGATTTTTTGCCACATTTTGGTTGAATTTTTATGCTCATCTTGCCACATACATTAGTTGCTGACCCGTTAAGTAAACCCGTTAGCATTTATAATGGGATTTGGCTACACATTTCTATGACCCATTAGGGACTCTCCAACCAATCGAGTATAAGTGCATAACCTGTTTTATGAACCAAAACTTATAATGTTTATTTTATAAGTGTTTGTGACCCCTCTACCCATGTATCAAAAAGCAAATATTTTTAACTATTTTTTTATTGTTTTTCACAATTACCAACTCATCTGCTGATATACATACCTACATATATATCTACCTGTTTTGACCCATTGTCCGACACCTATTCTCCAACTCTTTAACACCTCTTCACATTTTCTGATATGTTTTTTCTAATTTTATAGAAAAATACGAGGCCGGTGTATGCCAAGCGGACAACCGAACGCTGTGTTTTATGCCGTTGGATTGAATATCGGGACTACAACAAAATCATTATATGCATCAGGCTTGATCAACATTCAAAATTCACTCTATGGGTTTGAAGCACACTACAAAAAAATCATAATATGCATCAGGTTTGGTCAAAATCATTATATCCTTCTGAAGCAAAAAGAGCCAATTAAGAGTTTAAGTTGGACCTTTCTCATAAATTTCAATTGTGTAAAGAAAATATATAGATAAGATAATATGTTAACTCCGAATATTCACCAAAATTTGTTGGTTTCTCTTCTTATATACAATAACACTTGATGCATAAAACATTGCAAGAGATCTTTCTTAATTGTAGCATCCTTGAGACGCAGCTTGTGTCCCAATTAGAAGTTTTGCTTGAAAGCTGCAGCAATACAGGTTTGTGTTCCAAGAGATCCTACTGTTGCTGCTGGGGTTATTTTAGAGCCAGGTATGGTTTTAAAATATAGCTGTTTTTTTTTCATTCAAAATAATAATTTGAAATTTTAACAAACTGATTTTCGGGTGTTTTATGCATCAGAAGCACACTTTTTGGCACCTTTATACCCCTTTTGTTTTCTCTGTTTAACCTTATCAAGATTAGTGACAATTCAAATAGGTTTTAGTTTTTATTTGCTCTTAGAAGCCAATGTTGTGATTTTTGTAGCTAATGTAAGTTTTGTACCCTTCTGATGCAGATGGTATGCCTTTGCTTTGCCTCACTACAGATACAAGACGCATCAATGGAGTAAATTCAAGCTCGTTGATATGCATCAGAATCCATTTGTGCTTTCTTATTTTCTTGTAGCTCCATTTGTCAAATACAAGATGTAGGTTATTAGGTTAAAGTCGTTCTCAGGGATGATGTGTTTTGTATTTTTACTGATTTTCGGTCTACCTGATTTATCCTGAAACATTTCTATGACCCATTAGGGACTCTCCAACCAATCGAGTATAAGTGCATAACCTGTTTTATAGTGATTTTAGAAAAAACATTTTTTTTTAATTAAAATCTAAAATTCTTGACGCGCAAAAATGCGTGTCATAAGCTGATTTATGACAGGGGCTTCCTTGACACACATTTTATGACGCGCATTAAGTGTCATAAATGGAGCGTCATCGTTCGCGCGTCAAGAACGGGATGACGCGCATTTTGCGCGTCAAGAAGATTCTTGACCCCACCTTCCTTGACGCTTTTTTGCGCGTCATCTGGGCCCTTTCTTGACGCGCAAAAAGCGTCAAGAAAGCCCTTTTTTGTAGTAGTGATTGGTTATGGTGGCTCCCTGCACAGCAAAACTATCAAGAAGGGGCAGTTACCATACAAGTGGAGATTTCTTGCACACACACTTCTGGTGTGTTTATCTCCAAAGAAGGGAGGTTTTGATGAGCTCTCCGGTGAGCAAGCCTCTGCCTTCTATGCTGTGGTCAAGGGTGAGAACTTTAATTTTTCCAAACAAATTTTTCAAGCCCTAAAATCCAATGTTCATTCTGAATTTATTTACCAATACCCTAGATTTTTGACCTATATTCTCAAAGAAGAGTACCCCCATATAGTATGGCTTGGTACAATTTTGCACCAAAAACTTCTGAATGAGAAAACTTTTTCAAACCTTGCTTTAAACAAATCTCCATTTCTTGGAAGGGATACTGACCACCCCTTACCAATTCCAAGGCAGTTTCCTGATGAACCTGCTACAGTAGAGGTTCAACCGGAAACTGTAGGAGTGACTGAGCTCCCTGCTCAAGATGACAGAGCTGTAGACCTAACAGTTTCTGATCCCACATCTGTCCCAGCTTCATCTTCACTCATAGTTTTTCAATCCAAAAAGAGGAAAGCTTCTACAAACACTTCCACTACCACCTCCTCATCAAACTCACCTCCTGTCATTTTTAAGAGACAGAGAAATGTGGTTACTAGGTCTCCTCCACCTAGCACCACCAACCAACCTGAAGCTTCAAACCCCGTTCAAGGCAAAAAGCCTAAACGGAAACTGGTAAATTTGGGATTCTCTCTTAGGGATGAACCTTCTGTTGAGGGGGAGTCATTAGAAGCAGATGTAGCTTCCCCATCTGAAAATTTTTCACCCCTGCAACCCCTGTCACCTAGGAGTGACAATGCTCTCAATCTTGGCTTAAGTGAAGGTGTTATTAACTCACCTGCCACATTACATGAGAACATCCTGATAAGCCAGGACACTGTAGCACTGCAACCCCACTCCTCACCGGAGGTGAATCTCAGGAGTTTTGAAGAGATTCATGCAGAAAGGGCTGCTGCTGCCCAAGTATCCCAACTGGAGCTTGGTGTCAGTAGTAACATCAATAAGACCCAATCTGCGGCAATCTTCTCTGAATCAGCACCCGGAAGTCCTTCATTGGAACCAAGGGTTGTTGAAACAGCTGAAGAGAATCCCAGGTGCCAAGAAGCCATGGGTACCAATGCTGATCAATCTAGGATTGATAGTTTGGTTATTTCCAAGGATACTGGCAAAAAGCCAGTTGAGGATAGTCTTACACTACCTGAATTGACGAAACTGTACCTTTCTCTGCAAGCACAGGTTGAAGCTCTTAACTCAACTGTTTCCAAATTGGTTCAAGCTGATCCTACTCCAACTGAAGCAGGTCCTTCAAACCCTACCAGAGATGCTGAAGAAGTTATTGCAACTGATGAGGCTGATACTGTCAAATTGGGGGAGAAGTTAGTGTCAAAACCTGTTATCAATGAAATCGAAGAGGAAGAAAGGATACCGGCTGAAGTAAGAGGCAGCCTTTTTCTGTTGAAGAGAGTTGGGTGAATATGAGATGCAGTCAACTGATTGCTATTTCTCCTTTTGAGGACCCCAACCTCACCGAGCTTGTTCAGTCGTCCATGCTGATTGCTGGTGCTCTCCCTGAGCACATCAACATGATCACAACACTACTGAAAGATGTTATTTTTCCGGCTGAAAGAGCCAGTGATCATGTTGTAGGCAATATTGCCTCCACCAGCAAGGCAGCAGCTGATATGGAAGAAAGTACTGCAACTGTAGCAGTTGGTACTATGACTGAAGGAGAAGATGAGAGTTTGATTGGTGAAGATGAAGGAACTGAGGTACTGGAGATAACTGATAAAGAACCTGAAGTCACCCAACCTTAGGTGGTGATTGATGGTCAATTACTGGTTCAAGCGGAAGTTCAAGCGGAACTTCAACCGGAAGTTCAACCGGTAGTTCCAGTTGAAGGATAGCTGAATGTTCAACCGGAACAACAAATTCCAACCCAGGTGGATGTTCAAGGTCCTAGCTCCTCAATATTTGGGACTGATGAAACACCTGTGGTTCAACCGGAAGAACAAAGAAATGAAGAAGCTGAGGATGTGGCTAAATCACTGATAGCCTTAAGGAGTTCAGAGACAGTTCTAACTGAGGAACCTGTTCAAGCTGATATAGCTAGGACCTTTCAACAGGTAAATCAAACTCCTGAAGCTGAGGCTATAGTGAAAATGGTTGAAGATGCCAGAAGGGTAGCTGATGATGAGAGAATAGCCAGAGAGCTCCAAGAAGAATTTGACCTATACATGCAAAAAAATGTGTTTGAAAACCTTCTTGAAGAAGCAAAGACCAGGTCTTTCAACTGGAGGTTAAAGGATTATGACTTGGATACAATATCTGAAGCTAATAGGCAGAGGTTAATTGCTATTGCCTCTCAATTGCCTACCAAGCTAACAAAGAATGATGAAAATTACCGTCTACTGAAAAAGATTAAGAGGGCTCTTGTGATTAGAAACTTGAAGAAAGAGGAAGAGGTAGCTCAGATGCAGGTTAGAGGACTTTGCAGCTTGATTGACAAAATATTTTATGATCTAAAAGGAGAAATTGCTGCTGTCAATCCTAACCTGGTGATGCCTTCACCATCAGAGCTGATCTCAGGTACAATAACTGCTAATGTTAAACCTGAAATTGATGATATTGCAGATATACCACCTCCACCTTCATTTATCTACAACCCAAACCCAATGCCTACAACAGCTTCATCCATTCTACAATCACTTCCCATCATACCTTACAAACCTCCACATATCCCCAAGAA
Source organism: Deinandra increscens subsp. villosa (assembly GCA_039602395.1). Lineage (NCBI taxonomy): Eukaryota > Viridiplantae > Streptophyta > Magnoliopsida > Asterales > Asteraceae > Deinandra > Deinandra increscens. Next base: position 52,004,105 of record JBCNJP010000010.1, read on the forward strand.
GCTTGCTGCTAAACTTGCCAATCCCAAGTTTAGATCAGACAACTTTACACCCATCATTCCCTTCAAAAGGAAGCCTCCACCAACCATGGACTTCTCTGACATCTTTCCACCTACTCCACCCTCAAGCCCAACTCCTGAAGCCAATGAACCACTTCCAAAAACCACCCTACCTCCACTCACCATAAGAGAACCTTCTTCCACCACCATCACCAAACCTACTGAAACTCAACCAGGTCCCTCTTCATCATCCGCCAAAGGCAAAAGGCCTATTGTGCAAGAATCTGCTGGTAACTCTGATGAAGAGAGGGAAACTAAGAAGAGAAAGCTGATGCATGCCAAGTCTAAAAGAAATCAAAAAGAAATGAGAAGAGGTCCTCCCAGCAAAAGACGAATTGCTAGTTGGACAGTGGACGAAGCCACATTTGATTTTACTTTTACTATGGCCAATGGCATAACTCAGGTGGTAAATGCCCGCAAGGCAACTTCTCAACTCACCCTGCAGCAAATGACAGACATCATTCTAAAACTCAGAGAAGTTATGAATCCTTCAAGAGCGGAGCACATGTTAAGGCTTTTAATTGAGCCATCTGTGCTGGAATGTGGAATGCTATATCGAAGCAATTTAGATGATGAATCAGTAGGAGAAGAAGAAGAGCCTACCAGTGAGATCAAATTCACCATTTGGGAAGAAGATGAGAAGCTATTCTATGTTCATAGAGCTGATGGCACCTTTACAATCCATGAGTCTATTTCTGTTCAAGAATAATGGAACGAAATGGACTGGGATTCAATTAAACACGTAAAGGTGACCAAAACAAACACCAAAGAGCTTTCTCAAAATCTTGATGCCAGCATCAGATCTTCTGACAAGTAGGTTGTGGAGAAGAAATTTTTTGGGTACAAGTCAGTTTTGAAGATAAACATTGAAGACAATGAATAATTTGACAGCATCAGCTTAGGGGGAGATTGTAAGGAAAAATAGAGCTTGGAAGATTTCCGGCTGAAATGCCAATTTTACTAGTTCCGGCTGAAGTTGAAGTTGAAGCGGAATTCACACTTCAAGCGGAACAGGCAGTTCAAGCGGAAAGAAGCAATTTTGGTACTTAGCGAATATTCCGGGTGAACTCGATTATCCACCAGATAAAGAGTTCAACCTGACTTTTCCTGAGATGTCTTTTCAGCAAGTCCAATCCTGCAAAAGCTTCTCGTGTGCTTCTAAATCAGATTTAAGCCGCTCTCCTAAAGTAGATTGTTGCTGCCAACACGCAAGTCATTCCGATTGTCGATGTTTATTCTTTTGGTAGTTTGTATTTGACTTTTATGTTTACGGTCTAGATTAGATCGCATGAGATCAATGGCTGTCATTGATCTCATTAGCACTATATATAGCATGTTATCTCTTAGTTTACACATCATCATCAGTGTGGTTATCACTTGTAATAGTGTAGCTTTGAGTTAATGCAAATAGTGCCGAATATTCGATATTTCGTTGTTTCTACTATTCTGCAAATCAAGCATTTACATTATACAAGAGTTTAATATCGCTTAAGTAAAGTGAAATATAACTTTAATTCCGCAGGGTTATATTTGCAAGTAAAGGGCTTAGTTTTAGTTTATTCATAACTAATAACGATCCTACAACATGCATGAGATATTTGTATGGAGGACTCAAATTAGCTTTAAGATACCATGGAACATACAACTGACCATCATACTTAATCCTTTTGAGTAAAGCTACCAGATCAGCTTCATGAAATTCTGTTGGATAATCAGCTTGATCATTGAATCTCAAAACCCTCCTCACATCAGCTTCAGAAATAATCACATCAGTCTCGAGAATTCTTGCACGGATTACTGATGGATCCACTGAACAATCCACTTGGGCTGAATTCCAAAACATAACCAGCAAGTCTTTATATGGTGTACAAACATGAGTGGCAGCGTAGTAAATTCTTGATCTTCGCATAAAATCAAATATGTCGAGGAAATGAGGTTTCCAGCGTTCAGCTACATATAAGAATGCACACACGTTATGCTCTCCAATCGACTTAAACTCAGTCATATCTGTACAAATCATCACAACAAACTGACGTTAAATACACATAATAGAATCAGAATGACCAACAAATATCAACAATTTTCAAAAGTTTATCACCGGACCATCTACGGACCAAATTTGGTCGCGCGGATCATCTGGCCCGGTGGACTAGAAAATATTGTCCGCGGATCACTTTTGGTCAAACGGACCAAATGCGGATCAAATCGTCTTCAGCGGTTCATATGGTCCGGCGGACTAGAAAAAAATTGACCGCGGATCACTTTTGGTCAAACGGACCAAATGCGGATCAATTGGTCTTCAGCGGATCATCTGGTCCGCCGCGGACCATGTGGTCCGGCGGACGATCAGAATACCGAACAGTCACATTTGATTTTGATCTATATAAGTTTCCGACCCTGTACATGTGCTCAAAGTGCATTAAGAACAAATAAAACCAGTTAAAGCATCCAAGTCAGTTTTCTTTAAAAAACCGAGACACAAAACTGTAAAACTCTAACAATCTAGACCATTATATCACAAATCAAGACCATCCATAGATGCGCAATGTGAATACCTATCTGTAGCAACAAAAAACACACGCAAAGATTCGTTATTCACCGAGAAATCAGAGAAAAACAGTTGAGAGAATAATAGGGTTTTTTTCAGTGAAATGTATGTGGTCCGTGGGTTATGCAAACCCTGGATCAGATTCCTCTATTTATACCCAAAGTGGTCCGCTCGGGGTACCATATGGTCCGCCGGATCACTTTGTGACAAATAAGACCCTTCAACTTTCAAATGTTTCATTTTTAACCCAAAACTTCAATTTCTTCAAAATTCAAACATGATGTACTGATTTTAGCACCGATTGTGGTTTAATAATCAACAGATTTGTTGTTTCTGAATTCAGTTGATCAAAAATAACGCAGAAATAAAATCTTTTTTATTTTTATCAAATTTATATCAAAACACACTAAAATCTTTTTGAATTTTCAAACTTATGCTAAAACACACCTAAAATCTTTTTGAAATTTTCTAAAATAAGCAAAATAGCAAATCAACAGAAATCAGGAAATTAAAACGCAATAAGTTATATTTTTATGAGAAAGATCACAACATGAGATCAGATCAGACATAACGCATCATACACATTGCAATTTCAAAATACTAAGCATGCAAGCCAAGCTGACTGAGAATACAACCATTTGATTTATTTCAGCTAAAGCAAGTCATTGTTTATAGCTTTCTAATCTATACTACTATATAATACATATTGGTCACGAGGGTGGTTTGGTCATAAAATTCCTTAATTTTAAGACGCGTACAAGAGTTTATACACTATGTACAAGTGTTTGATGCTTCAAAATTAAAGCAAAAATCTAGAAAAAGACATCCCGTTCAAAAAGTGAGGTTATAATAGGAATTTACTTCCTCTTACTTCCTCCTGCACGCCTCCATCGAGAAACTAATCTCTGCATTTACTTCCTATGGATTTAACCTACCAGGGTGCCGCCTTCGTGATTCACGCTTCTCCAGCCCTCTCCCCCTTCAATTGGGCAAACGGTTCACTGCTCCTCCATCTTTGTTCATCAGCCGTGAGATTGCAATCATCATTAAGTGGAAGGCTGTGATTGTATCGAGGATTTAAATTTGAAGATGCCTAAAAAAACTACTAGGGCTCTATAAATTCACGGCACCCTCTTGGGACGGATTCTTCAAACAATCGAGAAATTCCCGAGGTCAGTGTCTTTCGATTTGTGTTTCTTCAATTCGTTCCTGCTTGTGTTTCTTTAATTCGTTCCTGATTTGTGTTTCTTTAATTTTTTACTATAGAAATCGTTCCTGATTTGTGCTTCTTGTCAGAATGAAGAATCTGCTTAAATCTGGTATGTGTTTCTGAGGTCCAGTTTGCTTAATTGAACAATCTGCTTGAATCTTGTATGTGTTTGCTTAATTGAACGTTCCTGAGGAGCAGTTTGCTTAATTCGTTCATGAGATCCAATATTTTTCAAAGAATCTCTGCTAGCATCTCTCCTAAGGTCAAGTTCTTCAATCCTTGGACTCCTTGGTTCTTATTTCTGTGTTTTTCTTGCCTTCTAGCAAATGGATATTTCGACTGAAGAGGCTGATGGTTCTCTCTTCTTATCATTACTTTCTTGGTCATTCACTTTACTGTTAAACAGTACTAAAATTGGATATACACCATTTAAATTATCAAATATAGGCTAACATAGTTTTTGATAATTAATTTAAGTATCTGTTAATGTGTTGGACCAAGTTGAACTAATGTACATTGTTGAATCAGAAAGATAATGGTGAGCAACAGATGTGAAAAAATGCACTTTTGTTTCTAGATTGTCCTTTATGTGGACTATGTTTTTGTTTTGAATCTTAGCCTATAATGTGGACTATAGGCCTGTCAATGCCATAAGAAATCTGTCGGTAAATATATCCATGTGCTTCTCTTATGTGCTGCATTCTTATTTTGTAACCTCTCAATAAATCTATCAGTAAATATATCCATGTGTAAATAGACTACTATAATAGTCCTGCCAATGCCATAAGAAATCTCCTCTAAGTAAGTTCTGATAAAAAATTATTGGTGTGCTTATTCAATTTTTAGTAAAGGGTGATAAATTGAATCGTAACTTCATTCACAGAACACGTATATCTTTATTACAGTTACCACGTCTTACTGATTTATTTTTCTTTTAAAGTTGTTGCATACACAGATTCATTTATATTGACGAGTAAAAAGAGGATTACTATATATGTGTTTGAATCATAACGAGTATAGATACACAGACAAAAGTGAAAACCGGTTCATTAATTTTTTAAATTTGATTCTCAAAATTTAACTTTTTGTTTGTTCATTTGAATCTTTTTCATCTTAGCTAAATGTTTTATTTGAAGAATTGAAACAAAAAAGACTACAACAGATGGGACCTATTAAATATTTTGAAGGATGTAATATTGGTTCATTTGTTATTGAGGTAAGTAAAAGGTTCCTTCACAGTTTATAGTTTTAATCATCAATCGTCATTCAGTTGTTATTTTTTTCTTTTTTGCTTTATTTAATATCCAAGGGGTTTTCCATGCCATAATTGCACTTAAAATTGAGTCTGCTGCGTGCCATATTCTTGGTTCCAGTGATGGCTATGGAAGGTAAACAAACCTTAACAGATCCGTATTGATGAAGAGGTTAAATCTTTCTTCACTCTTCAACCAAAACCTCTAATTAAATGTTTCTAACTGATCAAATAGGCGAAATGACTCTGACTGTATCCTTTCTATCCTAAATCATGCATACCTTGATTGTTTCACCTTGGTTTAAATTTATCTTACTTTGTTTACCCAACCCATTCAGAAATCCTATAACACGCTACCACAACCACTGTCCTAAAGACCTTAACTGGACTGCCATAAACACCTTGTTGCTAAAGTTTTGTTAAGCAGATAATGGCCTTGAAGATACAATAGTAACCTCATTACTGGGCTGGTGGGTAGATGACACAGTGGATAGATGGTCCTGGTGCAATTAGATTAGGAGCATAAACCTCATTGGGAAAAATAATAGTTGCAGGAGGGCCTGGTTTTTTACAGGCTGTTGGATGAGACAGAATAGGATTAAGCTCTATGAAGTATGTCAAGACACGAAGGAATTTCAATCTTAAGTTTGGGAATAATGCGAGTGCTAACCTTGTTGGTCAACAAGATAAGTTACTAAACAACATGATTTTTTAAGTTCATAATGAAAATTAGTTTGCTGCTTTATATGGTTGTATGGGAAAAGCAGACTCAAAGTATTAGAGAAGTGATTAGGAAATTTGGACAATTTGGAGAAGGTTTGACTTTTTTAGTCAAAGTCAAAAGAAATATGCGTTCGAAGATGTAGGGATTATACCATGAGGGATTTTTTTTGAGAGAATCCTAAAGTGGTGTGTTAGAGTTTTTTTTATTTTTCTTTATATGAATCTATTTGGTGTGGTACTACTTATGATTAAATGTTTATATGACTTCAATTTATTTATGTGATAAGAACTTTATTAAAGTGATGCAAATGTTACGTTGATATGGAGTAGTATTAGCCCAAAGCAACCTATTCATTCCTCTGATCTCAATAAGGGATTGGTACATTTCTTATAACTCAGTTTTTTCTTATTGGGTCCTTTTATGTTGGCGATGCTTCTATAAGAATAGATGATCATACAGATGCTGAATAGAAACTTGCTGAGGTAATATGCATCATCACATTTGATGATTGCTATTTTATTTATGTCAATAGATAAAAGGTTTCATAGTTCCATCTTCAGTTCTAATAGATTGAGTTTTTGTCATCGTCATATCGTTGAGTTTATCAATTCGATGGACATCGTTATATCCAATATAACATTCTTAAGTCTGCGGGCATGGACTATTCATCCTGGATAATGCATGTCTTAATTTTTATATACTTTTCATTACTTGCTTAAAAGGTGATCAGAATAGATAAGTACACTATATGACTTACGACTTTGTTTTTGTGTTAATGTTACAGTAACGTTCCTGCTCAAAATATAACGGCATTGTCCCTTGATCTTTGCCGACTTGCCATACACAAGTGTCATAGTTCTAGGTACACCTCTCAATTAATTTTATTTTCATATCACATTAAAGGTTTTGTACTGTACATTTAAAAATTTTAACCTCTGTTTGTGTGTTATTTAATATTACTCTTAAGTCTTAAAGTATTCTGTTTTCTTTCCTTACATATATCGTTTTGGCAGGTTTGTGTTCTTGGCCTCTTCAAGGTTTGTGTTGGTGTCCTGCCCTAGCTTTGTTTTGGCACTACATTTATTTGTTTTTGTGGTTTTGTACAGGGGTTGCTTGACAGCCGTATAAGGCTGGGAAATTACAGCCATACATGTCCGTAAAATGGGCCTTTTATATTGATTATTGGTACCTTCTAGGCTGACTGTGCAGTGTTTATCATTGATTCCACCAGTGGTGGTTTTGAACAAAGCTATCTGAAGTTATTTACCATGTTTTTTTTATGTTTTATTTGGCAGCATATCTTTCCTATGCTGGGACACACATTGAGGCTTCCATAAGTGCAAATAACCCATTAACTCTCAGCTGATCAGTAATTTCTGCACAAATACTCTTTCTGCTAAAAGGTATGTAAGAAATCCCTATATTCATGGATACACTGATATTCTATGTGGCAAATTTTGCCTCATTTACTTATATTGGTCCAAGTTTGGTCATTTTTAAAAGAAGTTAATATTTAAATCTCAAATGGGTCATAAAAGTGGAACGGGCAAACAGGTTCAGACTCACTCATAATCCATTTGTAATGGATACGACCATTTTAAAATAACATGTGGGTCTTTTTATATGTTCAACATAGATAAAACACGGTCCAAATCAACCCATTTATACATGTAGGCGTAGCAATTTTCGACACAACAAGAAAATATTCAGGTTTTGGGTTGACATATCTAACCCATTTAAAGAAAGGTTATGACTGGGTTGATCTATTGAGTCATGTCTAGGTTAACTTGTTCAATTGTTTAGACCCGTTTAACATGTTTTTCTACAAGCCGTCAACCCGATTAATACGTTTATAACGTGATTATTATCTACCAACCCGTTTGAGACGTTTAAATATATGGGTTAAACCAGTCATGTTTATTCCTATTTGTTAAGCTTTCACAGGAACAAGATTGACAGTGCTGCATATTGTTTATTCCTATTTGGGAAAACTCATGCTGCATATTGTTTATTCCTATGATGTAAAATGCTTATTTGACTTTAAATTGACATTAATTTATGAAGTGTTGGAGGATTTTTGTTTTTATAAAAAAATAGTTATATGTTGGTCTTAACCATTCCAAACAAACTGTGTGTAGTAAGTTATTATTGTTGATTACCACTCATAACCTTGATGCACATGTCTTCATAAAGAATTATAACTTAAGTCAAACATATTTTATTGATCATCTCATATGAGTGTTCATCTTAATTGTGTGACAATGTTATATTTTTGTAGGATAAATGGTGAGATACGGGTGTAAGTGAAAATGGCCAAGGTCCAAGAGAAAAATCAAGAATATGAAGTGAAAATGGCCAAGGTCCAAGAGAAAAATCAAGAATATGAAAACCAGAATGCAAAATTGATGGACTTTTTATTTTCTGTGTGTTTAGATTCTATGAGTTTTGTGTTAATTGTAAAATATCAGTTTCTGCTTTGTAAAAAGTCTGGTTTTACAATGATTTTGCAATCAGATCTCGTCGCTCATTTGTCATGGGATATCAAACAAAGCAAGCTAACTCCTTTGTTTTTTTAATTGAACTCACAAAAGGTTGAAGTGAATATGATTAATATACCAATGTTGAAATTAATTCTGACAACATTTCCCGATAAAGATTAGTTAATTCACCAAAACATCAGTAACACTTAAATTTTATTAGTATGTCAATTACTATTTGAAAGAATTTGATAAAAATTTCAATGGTAGAGTCTCCCGTGAAAGTGTTTTTTAATAGATTCACAAACGACTATAGATTGCTTGTATTTCGTCAACCGGTTACAAAATGACTTCATACCTTTTAATTATTATGTATTTTTTTTATGGAATAAAGTGTGCCTCATTTGAGTGTTGACATATAATTATAAAGGTTCATGACATAATAGGCTATATCGATGATACGAATGAGAAAACTAACGAATGTATAATACATTATTTTATGACATTATTGATAAACTAACAAAAGTAAGTACCGTGTTGGTTGATTGAAATCATCGCATCGTGCTAACAAAATGAATATTGCGTTGTAAATTATCGTTGCTGCCGAATACGCCAACAGAAGACAAATAACGCGTGCTATAAACTGTCGTCCGCTGTAACGCGTGGGTAACCCCCTATACTCTAATATATATATATTGGAGAGAGAGAGTTCAAGATGTTGAAATTTAAGAGGTACCAAATGGTTTTATTTTACCTAACGTAGTTTTGTTTAACCTAATAAGTTTAAAGGGGCGATATGCAAATGCCACATGACTTAAACTTGCGGTACATTCTATTTTATATTGTTGGTTTTTATATAAACTGTAAACCAATGTTTTAAACCAGTCGACCATAATTTAGGAAAACGAGGCTCACATTTATGTATATTAATAAACCAAAAAATAAGAACAAGATTATGTTTTGGTTGTAGTTTACCTTTAAGATAACATTTTTTGTCTCTTAATAAACGGGAAGAATATGACCAAGACTTATTACTCTTAAGAATAACTTTTTAAATATTTATGCTTTTAGCTCTTTTTTAAAAGAAAAAAAATGTTTTATATAAATAATCATAAGAAAACATTTATAACATAATTAGAAATTATTTAAAACCTTCTTTGTAAAATTCATACAACTTGTTTACGAGTGTCTGTATTAATGTGTTGTGTTTCCCACTATGTCTACAAAAAGTTGTCAAAAAACAAAAACATGTCTTTTTATGATCCCGGTGGCGATATATTAGAGTGTTTGTTGTTATTTGTTTGAGTTCTAAATACACGAATACCTCGATGTAAATTGTCGTGACGCCATAACAAGCGAACAAATAAACAAATACCGCGTTGTAGTTTGTTGTGCCGCTGCAACGCGCGAACAGAAGATGAATAATTCGCTATACATTGTCGCCGCCGTAACGCGCGGGCACACGACTAGTATGAAATTAAGTATATTAATCGAGCATTTATAACATGGTACCCACACGATCAGGAATACTGGCAAACTGCTTATTTTCATATTTTTTGTGTTTTTCTTTATTCAAGCCAAGTTACTCGTAGCAGATTTTTCTTACTGATATTGTAAACTTGCTTATACAGAAGTAATTGCCACAGAGATATCATGTTCATGATGTGTCTTGCAAAAAGAAAACAGAACCCTAAACAAACAACAATCAGGTCGGCCGGTACGCACGCAGAGAAAGTCCGATTGTTTAGGAAAATAAAAAATATACAATAAAGCAGAAGTTGTATAATCCAACAACAATCATGTCGGTACTCACGTACACGCAGAGAAAGTCCGATGGATTATACGAAACACAAAGAAAAATAAAGCAGAACGTCAAACGAACAATGATCAGGTCGATCTTTCGATACGCAGAGAAAGTCCGATCGTTTGACAAAAAAAAGAAAATCAAACAAGTTTAAATCTTTCAAAATAAAGCAAGCATACATCAGAACATCTCTTTTTATTCTGTTTTTGATATTTCTCATTTTATTTATGCCAGATATACACAGTACCCATCACGGTTTGTAACCACAATTATAAAGCAAGCGTTATCTTTATATCATACTCACGTATATCAGACTACTCAGCACATTCAATTAGGTCAAACAAGTACCTACAGCTTTTCTTTCTACTTTATTCATGGCAGATAACGTATGCTGATGTACTATAATTTCTCACGAGGTTGGATCATATTTCTCAAATTTTCATTTTTCCTTTTTTTTTACGCTTTTTGGATTTTTCCATTTTTTTATGCTTTTTAAATTTTCCAATACAAAAAAACACACTATTTTTGTATTTTTCAAATATTCTCCCCTTAAAAAGCAGAAAAATAAAGCAAAAACCAAAAACAAAAAAAATGATCAACTGAATCAGATTAGTTAGCATGCAATTTAGTAACCCCATTGATTTGCAACAAAAATTGAAAGCGAGTTTTATCAAAAGCTTTCGTATACAAATCCGCTCTTTGAAAATCCGTGTGAATTTTCTGCAAATCAATTAATTTCTTTTCGTAACAATCACGGATAAAATGGTATCTGATGTCAATGTGCTTAGTTTTTGAATGTTGAACGGGGTTTTTCGTAATGGAAATAGCAGCTGAATTATCAATGAAAATGGGAGTAGTCAGAAAATTCAAACTGTAGTCGCGCAACTGCTGTTGTATCCACAAAACCTGTGAACAACAACTGGAAGCCACCACATACTCCGCCTCCGCAGTCGATGTGGAAACCGAAGTTTGCTTTTTGCATTGCCAAGACACTAGTCTATCTCCCAAAAACTGACACCCGGCGGTTGTGGATTTGAAATTTATCTTGCATCCGCCATAATCTGAATCAGAATAAGCTGATAATTCAAACTTATTATCATTAGGGTACCAGATGCCAAGATCCGGATTACCCTTTAAATAAGCAAAAATTCGTTTTACTGCTATCATGTGAGAAGCCTTTGGTGCCGCCTGATACCTAGCACATAAGCACACATCAAACATTATATCAGGACGAGATGCAGTTAAATACATTAAAGAACCTATCATAGCCCGAAACAATGTTGGATCAATATTTTCACCAGATTCATCTGGTCCGAGACCGTGTGAAACCTGGATAGGTGTACGTGGGATCCAAACATCGCCAATCTTAAACCGTGCCAAAATATCAGACACATATTTCGTCTGATGCAGAAAGATGCCTTTGGCAGATTGATGGACTTGAAGACCCAGAAAGAACCCCATCTCTCCCATAGAACTCATTTCAAATTTTGTTTGCATGACACGCTCAAATTCCTTGCATAAGCTGTCATTCGTGCTTCCAGAAATTATATCGTCCACATAAACCTGAACCAGCAATAGATCCTTCCCGAACTGTTTCGAAACAGTGTACAATCCACCTTGCCACGACTGAAACCGTTGTCGAGCAGATGAGTAGACAGAGTCTCATACCAAGCTCTCGGGGCTTGGTGAAGACCATATAAAAACCAGGTGGTTGCTTCACATAGACTTCCTCATGAATCTTCTCGTTCAAAAACGCACTTTTCACATCCATCTGATACACTTTAAAGCCATGATATGCCGCGAACGCAAGAAATATCCGGATAGCTTCTATTCGGGCTACTGGAGCAAACACTTCATTAAAGTCGATGCCTTCAATCTGAGAAAATCCTTGAACCACTAATCGTGCCTTGTTTCGGACAATGACACCGCGATCATCCTTTTTACATTTAAAAACCCACTTCGTTCCACAAGGCTCTTTAGAGTTTTTGGGTAAATCAACAAGATGCCAAACGCCCAACTTTGTAAATTGCTGCAACTCTTCTTGCATTGCTTCTACCCAAGAAGCATCCTCCAGCGCTTTAGCAACATTAGAAGGTTCTACTTGAGACAGAAAGCATGAGTGGAAAACTTCATTCTGAATCCCGGATTCTCTGATTTCGGCAATCAAAGCATCAATATTTCCTGCCAATTGATTCCGTGTACGAACCCCCGAAGACGGATCTCCAATAATGTTCTCTTGAGGATGAATAGTGTTAATCCGAAGAATTGTTGAATCAGCAACTTCTTGAATATCTTCTAAATTTGTTAAAGATGCCTTTGCCCCTTCTGAACTTGATAAATCATCAATCGGTAATGAATGCGGGACAGAAGAGCTTGTACTTGGCAGATTAATTTGATCATCTACAGGTGTAGATTCAGCTTCATGAAACAGACTTTCATCATCATCAGAAGAACTTATAGTATCGAGACTAGAAGCACTCTGACTAGACGAAGTAACAGCATTGCTTGAAAGCTTTGGAATCCATGAACCTGGACCAGGAGTTGTTAATGAATGTAGTATAGCAGCTACAATATCAGGGTCCTCCTCTTCCTCAGATCCAGATGGTGCAACCGTGAACGAATCAATTAGAGACTTATAATCATAAGACTGAGCATCAACCGATTTGGGATGCGGAAAAGTATGCTTCTGACAGTCCACATTTACATGATTCTCAATTGTCCTGGAAGACGGAAAATACACACGCTTCATCGGATGATGATATCCAACAAAGACACCCTGAATAGCTTTTGAAGCAAACTTCCCACCTTCTTTAAGAACCGTGCAAAGACACCCAAACGGTACCAAGAAATTCAAATTAGGCTTTCGACCATTAAGTAGTTCATAACTTGTTTTATTGAATCTCTTGACAATCAGAACATGATTGAGCACATAACATGTAGTGTGCACAGCCTCAGACCAAAACTTTATTGGTAGAGTTGTATCAGCCAACAAGGTTCGAGCCGTCTCAATCAAAGTTCTATTTTTCCGTTCAGCGACGCCATTCTGTTGAGGAGTATACGGCGCACTGAATTCATGAACAATTCCAAGTGAATCACAAACAGCGGCCATCTTAGCATTCTTAAACTCAGTTCCATTATCAGTACGAATGCGACAGACTTTATGCTTGTACATTGATGGAAACTTGGATAACACCTTCTGAATTTGATCAGGAGTTTCATCTTTGGACGCTAGTGATACCACCCATGAAAATCGAGAAAAGTCATCCGTAATCACTAAACAATAATAACTACCCTCAATGCTTCGAACATTCACAGGACCAAACAAATCCATATGAAGTAGCTCTAAAGGAGTCACAATCGAGTTTAAACGTTTAGCTGGATGAGACTTTTTCTTTTGCTTACCTTCCTTACAAGATACACAAACATCATGAATAGAAAATTTATTCTTTGAAACACCTTCCACCAGATTATGGTTTACCAAATAATTCATCTTCCGGTAATTGATGTGTCCCATACACCGATGCCACATGATGGATTCTTTTTCCGTAGCCTTAGAAATAAAGCATGTAGCCGAAACCGCTGAAGAAGTCTGATTCATGTTCAACACATATAAGTCACGAAATCGAGGAGCTCGTACAAAAATCCAATCATCAGGAATTTGGATTCCAGGTTTCAGAATTAAGCACTCTGAACTTGTGAAAGCAGCAGTGTACTGCTTATCACAAATCTGAGAAACACTCAGCAAATTGTGTTGCAACTCTTGTACAAATTGGACTTTGTCAAATGTAATCTTCTCATTACCCATTTTGCCTTTACCGGTAATCTTACCCCCTTTATCGCCAGCAAAGGTAACATTTCCTCCTTGAATAGGTTTAACATCTGATAGCAAGGAAATATTACCCGTCATGTGCCTGGATGCTCCACTATAAACGACCCAAAAGTTGTTAACAGCTGGCTTTCGAGCACCCTGCACATTTTAGCAGATAATTAGTGAGTTTCTGGACCCAAGCTTTCAGCTTTGGGTCGACCGGTGTCTTCAGAAAAATCCTCAGTGGCTTTTGAGGTCATTTTAGGCAGCCACTTTTGCCTTAACCCAGAAACCGATGAACCAGTGGTAACATCACTTGAAGATGAACTATCAAATGATTGTCGAGTTTTGAAAATTTTTCCTCGTTTGAAGAATTGTTTTGTGACCACTTTGTCATCCACGTGTTTTGGCTCAGAAACATTTTCAGATTTTTCTAAACTAACAGCGGAAGCTCTTTTCTCAGCCAAAACAGGACAATGTTTCCTTAAATGACCCTTCTGATGACAATGATAACACTTTCTATGATCGACAAAAACTGCAGGAAAGTTATCTCCTGAATCAGTTGAAGTGTTACCATCAGTCATAAGTTTAACCACTTGACTTGGTTTCTTAGCCCTAAATCTTCTAGATTTATTTTTGGGAAGTGGTTTAAACAAAGGACCAATATAACCATTTTGATTATAAAAACCAAACTCATCAACTCCACATCCTCCAGAATATCTTTTGGATTCACATTTGCTTTTGTTGTTTTCAAACAAACCAAAATCTTGTTCATAATGACCAAAGTCATCATAAAAATCATAGTCATCACAAAAGCCATATGATTCATAGTCAAATCTGTTTGATTTAGCAGAAAAGTGACCATCAAAATTACAAAAATTCCTAGGTGAATACTTTGAAGTTTTTGACTTTGAGAAAAAATTCTGAGCTTTTGGAGTGTGAGACTTGACAGACTTCTGATCATCAGAACTAGTTCTGAGTTTCAACAAAGAACCAGTTTTCACTTGTTCATGATCAGACACACATTTTTCATCTTTATCAGCATAAAACACTTTGGAAACTTTTGTTGGATCAACACAACATAATGGAAATGCCTCATCCAAAAATATGGTATCACTACCTTTCAGACAATACATTTTCACTTTCTTTGACGATTCACCAACTTCAGTTTTACCTTTCTTTTTGTCATCAGAATTCCCAAACTTGACATTTTTCTTGTCAGTTTGTTGAACTTTCTGAGGTTTCTTTTGATTGACCTTAAAAATTTCTTCAGAATGTCCAAATCCGATGCCATTAAATTTAGCTGATTTCGGTGGAGGTACCGGAATTGAATTCACATCCGGTTTGGTGGTGTTACTGACAGTGACAGACTCACGTTCAAAAAACAAATCAGGTCCTTTTGTAAATTTTGACATTTCAAATTCTTTCATTGTTTTTTCAGTTTCGATGATTTTCTGAGCAGCTTCTAAAGGTGTAAGTTTTACATTCATCGAAACACCAGATTCAGTTTTGGACATCAGTTTGACAGGCTTTCTCTTATGAGTGCCTGTGGATTTATCAGGTGCACCCTCACCAAACATTGAATAATCAAACACAACAGCTGGTTTGATTTCCGGTTCAGTTGGACCTTTGCCATGAACAATCGGTGGAGGAACTGAAGTACACCCTGATTCTTTGAGCACATCTTTTAAATTTTCATCTTTGCAAAGAAAACTTGCAAAGGAAGATGAATTCTTAAAATTTTCTAATTGTCTTTGAAGATCTAATATCTCAATGTTTAATTCAGAAATTTTAGAATTTGCTTCTGCAAGCTTTTTCTCACAAAAAATATAGTCTTCAGTTTTGTTATTTAACTCAATATTTGTGCTCAGAATCACAGCATGCTCACTTTTTAATTCAGCTTTTACAGCCTCCCACCTTTGTTTGTAAATGGTGACATTTTCTTCTGCTAACATGTATTTATCACAATACATGACTTTCTCAGCAGAAAGTTCTTTCAATTGATTAGCAGTTGTCATGCAAAATTCACAGACAGTAGAATTAACCTGAATATCAGCCATAAATGCTTGATGACCATCAGCAAAGAAATCTTCTCCCGGAAGATCAGGATCATCTTCAACAACTACATTTTTCTCTTCAGTGCATAGAAATGCAGACTCATCGGGACAATCTGCAGCCCAGTCATATGCTTCTCCAGTTTGAGATACCAAAGCTTTAGAATCTGAGTTTAACCCACGAGCATTTGTATTTGAACTTGATGGATTACCACTGCTTCCTGATGCTTTGTTACTCTGAGCAGCATATTTCTGATATAACTTCGAAGTCTCCTGTTTCTTTGCCGAGCTACACTCTTTTGCGAAATGACCATAATTTTGACAATTGTAATATCTGACTTTGGATTTATCAAATCCAAGCTTTCCTTCGGGATTGAGATCTTTTCTGCCTGTTCTCTTCATAAACTTCTTACCCCTTCTGACAATCATAGCCATAGACCAAATGATATCCATCAATTCTAAATCATTCGGGTCTATTTGTTCATAGTCTTCATCGGTCAATTCAGCACTAGTCAGTTTTCCTGCTATAACTCCATCATACGACGAAACCATCGCTGAAAATAATGCCATAAAGTAATTTGTTGTTTTAGCCGAAAAATCACTTTGATTTGAATTTGGAATAGAGGATGATTGGCTTGAATAAACCGGGTAAGTTACTGCAGCTTTTTTAGTAAAAGTATCACTTGTAGAACCCCGAGACACATTTGCTTGGCCACTTGATGTATTTTCAACATAAAATGCAGTTGTTTGTGGATTTGTATTAGCTTTCGCTTTTGCATGCATTGTAGATGCATTCTCACCAAAATATACACCCGGATTTTGAACTTGAACTGGTTGAGATTTAACCCGTTTCATGTCTAACTCCCGAGCCAGCAAATTTCTTCTCAGATCATCATATGTAATGTCATCAAAACCCTTATCATGTGTCATAAGCAAGATATAACCTTCCCACGATGCAGGTAAAGCATCTAAGAGCTTTTCCTTCAGTTCACCCGCTTCTTTACTCACTCCGACTATATCCAGTTCACTCACCAAATGTGATAATCGAGAAATCAAATCATTGATAGTTTCATTTGGAACATGACAAAAATTGTCGAATTCCTTCAACAACACTTTTTTCTTACTCTTCTTATATTGTGCATTTCCTTCACATCTGTGACATAGAGCATCCTATAAAGCCTTTGACGTTGAATGCATTTTGAATTGATGCAAAATATCTTTTGGTAAGGCCATTGATAAATTTGAATACGCCTTCTTTTCCAATTTAAAAGATTCCTTTTCAGCATCATTCATCTTATTGTACGGCTTTACTTGACCAACCAACTCACCAGTTTGAAATTTTGGAACTTCATAGCCATCTAACATTGGTGTCCATACCGTAACATCCGTTACACCAATGTATGATTCGTAGCGAGTTTTCCAATTATGAAAATCTTCAAATCTCATTAATTTCGGAACTTTGTTAGTAGTTCCAATCTCATTATCATAGTTCAGAATTGCTTGAACAGTTGAAGACATCGCTGCAAAAGCCTGGTACGGATCCATGATTGATTTCTTAAAAACTGTGTTGGCAGACCAGAATAACGATCTCCGGATCAGATTACAACCCGCGGACCAAAATACACTCAGCGGATCAGATTACAACCCGCGGACCAAAATACAATCAGCGGATCAAATCTTGTCACCGGACCAAATACGGATCAAATCGTCCGCCGGATCAGATTATGCTCGGACCAAGTGATACGCTGAAATAACTGCTGCGGATCAGATGTGGTCCGCTGAAACTGCCACGGATCAGAATATGAAGAACAACTGAACGGACCAACTCCGAACCAGTTTCAAATTCGACAAAAACTTGAATTTTCTGGAAAATTTTGGTTTTCCAAACTTCTAATCACTCCAGAACTCAGCGAAAATGATCCAGAAACAATTTGAACGAAGAAAACATGATGAATTCACGTGAATATGAGTCGGATTAGACGAAATCTTACCAAAAACGTTGTTTCCCTCTCTAAACCCCAAATACCGAACTGTAGACCAATGCAACGAGCAATCCTAAGTTCTGATACCACTTGAGAAGACATAATCGATCTTGCTAATGCATCATGATCACAGATTCGGTAAACAACAAGGTAAATAACACTTCGTTTATTGCTCAAACCTTCAGAGAGAGAGTTACAGAGAGTTACAGGTTACATCTTAGAAAACACACAGTTAACAGCTCAAAACCTCACAACAACAACTCTCTAAATGAGCTAAACATATATATAGGTGTTCTGTCCAGCGGACCAACTAACCAGCGTACCAGATGGTTCGGCGTACCATCTGGTCCGCACCTGGTCTGCTGAGACCAGAAAACACAAACTAACTATTACAATGACACTTCACCTAGACCTAGCACTAGACACAGAAATATGCTTCAACAAATTGGATGATTTTCAAAAGAAGTATTATGAATTGGTTCATGTTCATGAAAATGTTTTGAAAGAAAAGACTCAATTGGCGGAAGAATGTGAGAAAGCCAAAGCTGAAGCGTTAGATGCAGCTCAAGATTTTGAGAATCTATTTCAGAAGAATTATCCTATTCAACAAAAGTATGAAAAGGCTAATGCTCTTATTGTTGAAACTGCTGCGACTGTTGAGAAGCTTCAAAACAAAATTTCTATGCTTTAAGATGAAAATGTTCTTTATCGTGACAAGAATGAAGTGTTGACTAAAGATGTAGAGATTTATAAAAAGAAGAGAGAAAGTGTGCTTGAGGAGTTGTTTGCTGAATGTGAGATCAGGAAGTTACAAGCCTATGAATATGATGATCTAAATGCAAAATTCATCAAGTTACAAATGGAAGTGTTTGAGGCTCAACACAAAATTAATGACTTACAGTTGGAAATTTTGGAGTTAAAACGGCAAGTAAAGAATTGCAATTTGTCACCTACATTGCGGAATTTCTTATACAAGCAGGATAAGAGTGAGGAGAATTGAATACCATGTTGGCGTTTAATCCCATAACACTTTAGACTTGCTGCATACATCCAACTAATTATTTCACTTGACACCTGACCCTTGAAACTCATATGCCTTCTCTGTTTGATCGGTTTTGGAGGTGGAACATAATTGGCATGAAATGTCTTCATGTAATCGTTGTAAACCCATCGTTGTTTCTTTTCGTTAACCTCTTAGGCAATCGGGTCTTCAGGTTTTTCAGCTTCTTTTCTTTTCAGCTTTGCCTCATCCTCATCACCCTTTTCCTTTGGAAAAACTTCAAAGTCTATCATCAATTGAGTTTTTGTTATTGAAATTTGAATACAGATCAGGATGCTCCTCATATGTTATGTCTTCAAGCTCAACCTCCTCATCAAAGATATCATCTTTGTTTTCCGACTCTGATAACTCATATATTTCGGGTTCAGCTTCGGCAACTTTCTTCATCTCCTCTTCGTTTAAATCGAAGATCGCATGAATATGTTCTTGGTTGAGTTCACAGACAAACTCACCATCCTCAAGTATTATACCAATCTCGTTTCTACTTTTCGCAGCTTGATTTGACGGGACAGAAGTTATTGGCACTGAATCCCTGGAATCAGACTCCCCTTGGGCTATAGAAGCACCAACACCCGAGCTAGAAGCTCCAGTGGGGCCTGGACCTCCACGAATGTTGCCTTCCGGGTCATCATTCTCAGGTTCAACATTCAAGTATTTCAGCCCATCATCTTTGCATCCTGAACCATAACCTATCTCCCCCTGAGCTTTAAACTTCTCAAGCAAGAATTTAATCTGCTCATTCATCTGTGAAATTAGAGCACCTTGGTTCAGACTGGAGATAATCCCTTTGGTATCCAGACTCAGTTTATCATAACGAACTCAAAAATACCAATTTTATCAACCAACAAACACCCTAAAGTGATTAATTTTTAGATCTAGAAACCTAGAAACAAGTAACAACATTTTAACCAGATTCGACCATTTTTAACCAAAAAAACAAGACAACAAAACATACCCCTGCACTCGGAATCACAATACCTGCCTTTATCTGGTCACAAAACACGCTAAAAAAAGAAGTTAATTGAATGATTCAAGAGTAAAGGTTTGGTTAGGGTTCGGCAGTTTTGTGTAACAGTGAATAAATGATCATTTAACCTTCCTTAACCACTAGTAAGTTCTCCCAAGTAATACTAACTTCAATTTACAAAACTAGAAACACCATCTTATCTTATCTTTATTTTCTTTTCTTCTTTTTATTTTAGTCTACTTAAACATTTTTATACTAAATAGATTTGGTTAGACTTTCCATTGTCTACTTAAACTTATCACTACTATACTGCTCCATGATGGGTGCACTTGCCCGTTATGTGGTGAAATAGTAGTTGTCAGTAAGTCAGGTTTTATAAATTTAAAAGTTTTAAATGCTAAAAAGGTGTCACAAAATAATGTCATATTTTATACATACACCACAACACACCAAACCTATGTAAGTAGGAAATTGTCATATTAGCACTTGCTTGCAAGATATGTGAAATTATGAGTATGTGCAATACCGGAAAATTCTACCTTTAGACAATTGTGAGAATAATAAAATCCAATAAAGGTCCTAACTTAGTTAGTGACCCGTTAGGTTATCAAGGTGACCAGGTGATCAATTAAGGGATTAGCGGAAGTGGAGGCTCAAGATCTAGAGGTAACATTCTTTATGTTACAAGATTTTAGTTATGTTGATGTAAATTCTTGTTATTGCACAACAAATAGAACAAGCCATGAGCTAATTTGAATAGGTGATGAATGGTTCTAGGAACCATGAAGCCTTAATTCCGAAAGGCCCCATCAATTAATGAAATTTTCCATAAATAAGAGTCGTAGGAATCACGAGATAAATGAGCTAGTTACAATGGGTGGTAAAGGTGCAATGAAACCATCACCATTAACGGGTAATTACCGATACAGTACTACAAAAAACAACTTTCTTGACATTTTTGCGAGTCAAGAACGGGTCCAGATGACGCGTAAATGCGCGTCAATAAGCTTTTTGATGCACAAAATGCGCGTCATCCCATTTATGATGCCCGAAAGATGACGTGCATTTTATGACGCGCAATGTGAGTCATAAAACGTGCGTCAAGGAAGCCCCCGTCATAAATCAGCTTATGACAAATTTTGCGTGTCATGGCTTTAAAAAAAATAGAATTACTAATTTCTACAATTAAATGATAATTAACGTGATAATACAAAATAAACATACACATAAAGCAAAATAATGCATTTCAAATATATAGCAAATTCATTACAAAGTTTACAAATGGCAAAATAGTATGCTAACAATAAACATGTAATAGTAAATCTAACACAGTAAATCTACAACTAATAAATCTAATTTGTGTATACAGTGAAGAAGAACTAAGCTCACATGAAGTAGCTTTCGGATCATTTTGAAATTAAACGAACCCTTCCAGTCATCTCCGTAGTTACAGAAAGGTTTTCTTGTAAGCTCCCGAACATCCCAAACTGGTATAGAACTAAAGTCTGTTGCATGCTTGAAGTATTAAATACCATGCTAGCGGTTAATCCCATAACACTTTAGAATTTCTCCATACATCCAGCTAATTATTTCACCTGACACTTGAAACTCACATGCCTTCTCTGTTTGATCGGTTTTGGAGGTGGAAATTAAATGTAATGAAATATCTTCATGTAATCGTTGTAAACCCATTGTTGTTTCATTTCCTTAACCTCTTTGGCAATCGGGTCTTCAGGTTTTTCAGCTTCCTTTCTTTTCAGCTTTGCCTCAGCCTCATCACCCTTTTCCTTTGGAAAAACCTCAAAGTCATCATCAGCTGAGTTGTTATTGTTGAAATTTGAATACAGACCAGGATGCTCCTCATATGTTATGTCTTCAACCTCAACCTCCTCATCAAAGATATCATCTTTAGTTTCTAACTCTGATGACTCATATATTTCGGGTTCAGCTTCTGCAGCTTTCTTCATCTCCTCGTCGTTTAAATCGAAGATCGCTTAAAATTTGTTCTTGGTTGAGTTCATAAACAAACTCACCAGCCTCAAGTATTATGCCGATCTCGTTTATACTTTTCGCAGCTTGATTCGACGGGACATAAGTTATTGGCACTACATACCTGGAATCAGACTCCCCCTGGGCTATAGAAGCACCGGCACCCGAGCTAGAAACTCGAGTTGGGCCTGGACCTCCACGAATGTTTCCTTCCGGGTCATCATTCTCAGGTTCATAATTCAAGTATGTCAGCCCATCATCTTTGCATCCTGAACCAGAACCTATCTTCCCCTGAGCTTTAAACTTTTCAAGCAAGAATTTAATCTGCTCATTCATCTGTGCAATTAGAGCACCCTGGTTCAGATTGGCCGTTTTCAATCTTGTTATCTTCTGAGCTTTGGTCGCTTCCCCACTTTTTAACTGGAGATAATCTCTATGTAAAGACTCATCTCTTACTTTTAACTCTGCAATCATTAGAGTTTTCTCTTCATCCTTCTTCTTTAACACCTCAATCACCTTTGACTTCTCAGCATTTTGAGCCTTTAAGTCATCAATATGTGGTTGGCAATTGAGCAGAGCACTATTGAGTAACTTTGTCTGTGTAAAGGACATCAAGCCTTAAGTAACACTGAAATTAACATCTGGTGTGTTAGGGGTTGATTTTGTTGTAGTAACATTTGACAATTTCGGAGTAGAGGTTGTTCCCATTAGCTGTTGAACATATTAAGCACCAACACTCACTACTACAAAAACTGCCTTCCTTGACACGCGAACGATGACACTCGATAATTCTTGACGTGCAAAAACTGAAGTGTCAAAATAAAATGTCAATTATAGGTAATTCCTAAGAATTCATGACGCGCATTTTTGCGTGTCAAGAATTTCTGTCATATTTCAAAAAAAAAAAACACGGAGGACATATAAAAGCCGCGCGTCAAGAATCAAGTGTCGTTTTTTAAT
The DNA here is from genome assembly GCA_039602395.1 of Deinandra increscens subsp. villosa. Classification (NCBI taxonomy): domain Eukaryota; kingdom Viridiplantae; phylum Streptophyta; class Magnoliopsida; order Asterales; family Asteraceae; genus Deinandra; species Deinandra increscens. The sequence goes on from JBCNJP010000010.1 coordinate 52,026,997, forward strand.
TTTTTGGCTCCAAATTTCCCCCCAATAATTTGCCCTAAATTTTCCCCAAATACACTCCCGCTCCCACTCCCACATCCACTCCCGTCAGATGTTCTCCTTAAAAATCGAACACATCTCCTTCTCAAAAATCGATTTCAGTCTAGCGAGCTGCATCTCCTCTCCTATTCGATGTTTTCGAGCCCTAATTTCAAGCCCTAATCTCTATCTCACCCAAGTCTAGGGCACATACCGGTCCAATTTCATGCCCAAAATTACCAGATCCCATAATCTCCGACTTGTCTTTCGGAACACCATCTCCTCTACGGTAAAACCACAAATGGCTCCGAAGTCGAAACCGAAGCCGTCAGCCGCGCCGGTGGTCGACATCGAAGATCTCTTCACAGCTCTTTCTAATTTGGGGATCAAGGTTGCAGGCCGTCAAGGTTGCAGATCAAGGTGAACGAATACCTTTTGTTTCTAATTTGGGGATTTATTGAATTTTTTGTATCGTGTGACTAAAAACTATTTTTCTGCAGTTCTGTCAGTTAATCCTGGCGACGAAGATGCAATTCGGTGCAAGGTTGTATCTCTGATTAAGGCTGATAACATCGATGATGCTCTTTCTACTATTGTTACCTTCTCGAAGAAGTACCCTCTCGATTTTGGTTTCTTCAAGGTAAAACACTTATAAACGTTATTAATTGTGATGATGAATTCGATTTGGTTTAGAGCTGTATAATTTAGGAGTTTTTCGTAGCTATTTGATTGCAAAAATAAAATTAGGGGTTGGAATCCGATACATTGCTTCTATATGGTCTGTATGATTGCATAAATTATATGAACATTTTTTCATTTGGTAAAAATATGCTATGTGTACATGTATATGTATGTGTTTTAAACAATGATAAACGTTATTAACTGTGACAATGAACTTGATTTGGTTTATCAACGGTATAATATAGGAGTTTTTCATAGCTATTTGATTGCATACAATTTGGTGGGGAAACTGATACATTGCTTCTATTTGGACTGCCTCCTATCCTGTATGATTGCATGAATTATATGGACATTTTTCCATTTGATTAAAATAGTGTACATGTATATGTATATGTTTGTAAACATTGATTAACTTTATAAATTGTGAGAATGAATTCGATTTGGTTTATCAATGGTATAATTTAGGAGCTTTTTCACAGCTATATGATTGCATAAAATTAGGAGTTGGAATCCGATACATTGCTTTTTATGGTTTTATGAAAATTTAGGAGCGTGTCTCATTACTTGTAATCATTTTTTCTCTTCTCTTTTTGCTATATTATGATTTTATGAAAATATTATGTGAGTTGGAGAATTTAGGCTGTTGTTGCTGTTGTTTTAATAACTGTTGCTGTTTGTGTCTTTGTGACATTGTATTAAGATTTCTGAGTGATTAGGCTGCTGTTTCTGTTTGTTTTTTATAACCAACATCAGTTAATAGCAGCATTCCAGCAGTATACCAGCAGCACCAATCAAACCAATACCATTGTTCCATGTAAGAAGCAACCACCAGGTTATTATCAGGTTCAACCACAGTGTATAAAATCTGAATGTTAAATAACATAAAACCAATGGGTGGAATGGGTTCTGACCCAAACCCATTTTGCTGATAACTGAAATAAATAACCAATTATATCAAAGTCAAAACTCAGCCCTACCCATGACCCATATCAGCAGCCTTGATATCTTGTCGGTCTTGCTAAAACGTGTCGGGTTGGGGAAGCTAATGGGTCAAACTGATTTAGAGTCAAAACAGGTTGCTTAAAAGTGTCTATTTGGTTCGGGTTGAAACATGCGATTTTAGGAGAAAAGTATCATAGAAAAGAAGTGATAAGTACACAACTCGTCCCACGAGTAAAAATATTAGACTTCATACACGAGTAAAAATCTCACCACTCGTCCATATACATTTGACTAACTTTGACCACATAGGGTTCTCGTTTTTTTTTCTCATAATCATAAATCAAGTTTTTTATTTAATATTTTTTCTTATTCAATTATTTATTTATATTATTTTCAAACCCAACAATCCTTCTTACAAAGAGGTGAATTGTTTGATTCATCACTCATTCATTCATTCATTTTGTGTCTGATTGTAATTCCTAATAATTTGACAGGTTTGGAACACAGCATCTCTTTACCATTTAGTTCACACAGCTGCATTGGTTGGTGCTCCTGTTGCTAAAAACCCCAATATTGTAAGTAGTTCTTGTTTGTTTTGTTTGGATGGAAAGGAAACACTCATAATCATCCCATCCAATCCAATCATCTTGAATATCATCAATATTATCTAGTTAGTTAGTTAGTTATCAATAACAAGTCACATTATTTGTTGTGTGTTCAAGTATGAAAATAATGATTTCATTTTGGCTTCTGCCTTTTGTAAATCTGAACCTATGAGGAACAATCCCATGATGGAAGTATAGATTCAACGCTTGCTCATAGTATCATTTTGCTTGTGATTTGTAGTTTGGAGGGCTTTTGGCAACTGGGATCGTTGCCTTCTCAGGAACGTAAGTTATATACTTTTGACCTCTCTTTAAACTTTGTTATTGTAGTAGTGGTCTAAATATATTACTTAGGACACTTGTTTTGGCTTTAAACTGGTAAATTACAAATAATTTATCACTGGGAGGATAGATAACATTTATGTAAATTAAGAAATAAGTAGACTGTGTTTTCCTGAAACAGCTATTGCATGTACAATATTAATTGACTATCTATGTGGTTGTTACTTCAACAGAAAAGTAAATGGCTGGATCAAAACATGTCAACTCAGCTTGGGATGCCTATATGGGTTTAATTTGCTACATTTGTAGGTAAATGGCTTGATTTCTTCACATAAATTGCTTCTAAGGTGAGGCGCTGGATACAATACCTCGGACGTGAAGAAGCTATTAAGTTGATGATTTGGAATAATAGCGATCTTAGGTTTGGATTGAATCCATTTAATTTGTAAACTCATATTAACTTTGTAATATTTGTTATATATATATGAAATGCATTATTTTTTTTTATAAACCTATTTTATTTTTGTATTATGAGGCTAATTGTCATTTAATGTGGAAACTAGTGATTTTAGAAAAATATTTTTTTTATTAAAAATTAAAATTCTTGACGCGCAAAAATGCGTGTCATAAGCAGATTTATGACGGGGGCTTCTTTGACGCGCATTTTATGACGCGCAAAGCATGTCATAAAATGCGCATCATAGTTCGCGCGTCAAGAACTTCTTGATACGCATTTTACGCGTCAAGAAGCTTCTTGACCCCGGCTTCCTTGACGCGCATTTGCGTGTCAAGAAGACCCTTTCTTGACGCGCAATGCACGTCAAGAAAGGCCTTTTTTGTAGTAGTGACTTGCTGAAGATGTTGTGTTGGCTGTTGTAGACTTTTATAATCCAAAAACACCCGACTGACCCAACTATGTGAATATAGCACCTTATGCTGTAGAAGTAACTGGAGTTGAAGTAGTCTCAGGCAAAGACATATCTGGACCAACTAATAAAGATCCACCGATACGTCTTTGTATGATAAAGTCTGAGCTTTTAAGCTTCTTTGAATAACTTTTACCTCTTCCACTGGCGGCAATCGACTTCCTCCTTTTCCTGGAGTCAATTGAGATGTAGAAGTAGTCGGTTTCTTACCCTTGCCTTGTACAACATCAGCACTTGGGTTGTAATATTCATCAGATTCAGATGGGGCTCTATCTTCATACACACGACCCATGTAACGATCGTTGCTTTTGTTCAGACTTATTCGGTAAGCAAAATGTTATTCACTACACTTTCTTACTCGATCATTCTTTGAATTTACCTTAATATACACAAATGGATTATTTGTGTCTGAAACATCCTCAGGGTTAGCCATATCACTAAACTCATCATCATCACTCTCTTCTTCATCGATCAAGGTATTTACGGTCGCCATCCCAGTCACATCGATAGTCGCACGGACTTCGGGTGCTGAGACAGTAGGTTCAGCGACAGTAGTTGCAGATACTACCGGTTCTTGTACAATAGGCTCTTGTATAATAAGGGGTGTCTGTGTTTGTCGTCTAGGTCGTTTCACTTTTGCTTGTTGTGGTTGCTAGTTTCTTTCCTCAATCCACCTATAATCAAGTTCTTCGGAATCACTGCCTTCATCATGCGAGATGCACCATTGATCGGTACATTATAATTTGTATTTGCTAGATGACCAATCAATCTTTTCATCTTTGGATAATCTTTCGGCTTCTTCTATTGATATGTTGTCAAAGTACCAACACTTTTGTCTCACTCATATGCTTCAGATTAATCTTCTGAGCTTTAGTTTTCACCAGATTTGGGTATAGACCATTCAAAATCATCTGAGTGAACCTCGGGTACAAAAATGCTCTCTTGTGCCTTTGAGTCAAGTTATCCCTCATGTAGTATAAGATTAACCCGGCACAATTTTATGGATGGTTAAAGATAAGAGCATTCATCAACAACAACATCTTCGGGCCTATCTCGTCGTGACCAGCAATTCTGTTCCCCAAACATTTTAACAACACATGTATCAGAAACTTGTAGGGAACACTGAACTCTAACTTGTATATCCAATCTCGACTCGGATCTTCAGTATACCACAATCTTTTCAATAATACCACATTATCTGCTTGATCAAATTCCAACGGTGCTGTTGTAGTATCATCAGTAAACTGTAGTACCCTTCTGACATCTTCTACAATAAGTTCAACCGTTCGAATCCCCACTTTCCACTGTTTCATTGATTGACCCCGATTCAACTTATATCTACTATTCTGCTCCATGATGGGTGCACTTGCCCGTGATGTGGTGAAATAGTAGTTGTCAGTAAATCAGGTTTTATAATTTAAAAGTTTTAAATGCTAAAAAGGTGTCACAAAATAATGTCATATTTTATACATACACCACAACACACCAAACCTATGTAAGTAGGAAATTGTCATATGAGCACTTGCTTGCAAGATATGTGAAATTATGAGTATGTGCAATACCGGAAAATTCTACCTTTAGACAATTGTGAGAATAATAAAAGCCAATAAAGGTCCTAACGTAGTTAGTGACCCGTTAGGTTATCAAGGTGACCAGGTGATCAATTAAGGGATTAGCGGAAGTGGAGGCTCAAGATCTAGAAGTAACATTCTTTATGTTACAAGATTTTAGTTATGTTGATGTAAATTCTTGTTATTGCACAACAAATAGAACAAGCCATGAACTAATTTGAATAGGTGATGAATGGTTCTAGGAACCATGAAGCCTTAATTTCGGAAGGCGCCATCAATTAATGAAATTTTCCATAAATAAGAGTCGTAGGAATCACGAGATAAATGAGCAAGTTACAATGGGTGTAAAAGGTGCAATGAAACCATCACCATTAACAGGTAATTAACGATTCAGTACTACAAAAAACAACTTTCTTGATATTTTTGCGAGTCAAGAAAGGGTCCAGATAACGCGCAAATGCGCGTCAAGGAAGGCAAGGTCAAGAAGCTTTTTGACGCACAAAATGCACGTCATCCCATTTATGATGCCCGAAAGATGACGTGCATTTTATGAAGCACAATGTGAGTCATAAAACGTGCGTCAAGGAAGCCCCCGTCATAAATCTGCTTATGACGATTTTTGCGTGTCATGGATTTAAAATAAATAGAATTACTAATTTCTACAACTAAATGATAATTAACGTGATAATACAAAATAAAAATACACATAAAGCAAAATAATGCATTCTAAATATATAGCAAATTCATTACAAAGTTTAAAAATGGCAAAATAGTATGCTAACAATAAACATGTAATAGTAAATCTAACACAATAAATCTAATTTGTGTATGCAGTGAAGAAGAACTAAGCTCACATAAAGTAGCTTTCGGATCATTTGAAATTAAACGACCCCTTCCGAACTGGTGCTTCGGATCATCCGAACTCCCAGTTCAATTATCCGAACTTGTAGTTTGGAAACTTTCAAAAATTTCAATTCAAACCCGTGATTCTTGAAGAATTTTCAAATTGAACACAAAGATTTCAAATTTTATCAATTTGACACAAACCTTTGATCAATTCATGATGAGTCTCATGATTCCAAGACTGTTTTGTTATTTCCGGCATAATATTGATACTTTTCATTATTGGTTGATCGAAAATAAATCTGAAACAAAATCTTTTTGATTTTTATAATATTTCCAAACACACCAAAAATCTTTTTGAATTATCAAACAATTATGCTAAAACACCCCTAAATTCTTTTTGAATTTTTCAATGAGCAATAAACCAAACAGAATTGAAATGCAAATAACTTAAAATTTTTGCGAGAAAGATCCAGGCGTGAGATCATATCAGTCATAACGCATCAGACACATTTCAATTTTAGATTTAATCAGCATGCAAGTTAAGTAGGCAGATAATACAACTTTGTAGTTTGTTTCAGTTTAGAAAAATCAATTTTTATAGCTTTCTGATATATTTTAAGTATGATTAATCAAGCACAGATAATGTGAAAGCCCACACAATCAGGAATACTGGCAATCTGACTTATTTTATTTTTGTATTTTGTATTTTTATACAGAATTTGACTTTCAACAAAGATTTTTCGTTCATGGTGCTTCATGTAAAAATAAAGCAGAACCCTAAACAAACAACAATCAGGTCGCCCTTATGAACACGCAGAGAAAGTACAATTTTTTAGGAAAACAAAAAATAAAAGACAAAGCAGAAATTGTATAATCAAACAACGATCAGGTCGGCCTTGTGGCCACGCAAAGAAAGTCCGATGGATTATACGAAACACCAAGAAAAATAAAGCAGAACGTCAATCGGACAACAATCAGGTCGATCTTTCGATACGCAAAGAAAGTCCAATCGTTTGACAAAATAAAAAAAATCAAACAAGTTTAAATATTTGCAAAATGAAAGCAAGCATACACTAGAACATCTCTTATTCCGTTTTTGTTGTTTTCATTTTATTGTCAAGATTACACAGTACCCTTCATGATGTAACATCACTATTATCAAGCAGGTATTTAGGTTTATATCATACTAGTGTATATCAGATTTGCCTTAACGCATTCAACAAACCTAACAAGCACCTATAGCCTTTATTCCTACTTTATCCATGGTTGATAACGTATATGCTAATGTAATATCATTTCTCGCTAGGTCGGATCAATTTGTCATTTTAAGTTTTCAATTTTTTAATTTTTGGCATTTTTAATTTTTGGCATTTTTAATTTTTCTTGTGCTTTTCTGATCCCCCCCCCCCCCCCCAAAAAAAATACAGAAACACTGTTTTTGGATTTTTTAAATGAAGACGATGGAAAAATAATAAGAAAAATGTAAGAAAAAACAAAAATTGATCAACCGATAATTACTTAGCGGGAAATTCTTGTATGCCATTGATTTGCAAATGGAATTTGAAGCGGGTTTTATCAAAAGCCTTAGTAAAAAGATCCGCTCGTTGGAAATCAGTGTGTGTATCTTTTGCAAATCAATCAAATTTTTCTCATAGCAATCACGAATAAAATGATATCTGATTTCAATGTGCTTTGTCTTAGAGTGGGGCACGGGATTTTTAGTTATGAAGATGGCAACATAATTATCTATGTGTAAGGGATTAGTAACAAATTGCAAACCGTAGTCTCTCATTTGTTGTTGTATCCACAAAACCTGAGAGCAGCAGCTTGCAGCCGCAACATACTCAGCTTCAGCAGTGGATGTGGCTACCGATGTTTGCTTCTTACACTGCCATGCCACAAGCCTATCGAATAGAAACTGATAGCCAGCCGTTGTGGATTTGAAATTAATCTTGCAGCCTCCGTAATCAGAATCTGAGTATGTAGATTGTAAGGGTATAATTTGTGGCTTGTGTATTAAATCATCAATTGGCAGATTATTTTGAAGGCCTATGCATATGAATAGGTGTAAAATAGTTGGGTTTTCATTGTATTGGGTCATTGGGCCATTTTGGACATGTTAGGGCCCAATTAGAAAGAGTTTAAGGGGTGTTTAGTGGGCCTGTTTAGTCTAATCCGAAAATTAGGTTTAAGATTTGTTTATCTGTATAAACAAATCTTAATACTCATATTAGGGGCTAGCCAGTTGAGACAGACACAAGGGGGCTTTCAAGTTTCTATTGAATCTGTGTACCAGACGATTATTAATCGTGTGCACTTCGTTCCAGGTTTTATTGTTTAATTATTGTGTTCATCGATTTCTATTTCTCGCATCTTGAATCACTCGATTGACTGGATATCGCACACTCAATCGAGTAGTGATATCGTGTTAAGAACCGTTTTCGGGACTTACAATTGGTATCAGAGCCAAGAAACAAGTGTTTCGAGTCTCTCACGATATCAGATTCGAGAGTTTTGACTTGTTTTGATTCGTGTTTATAGTGAAATTTGAAGTTGTCGGCTAAAAAAAAATTAGGGTTCTTAGTGTTTTGTAGTAATCGAGAACAAAGGTACAAATATTTTGGATTTTTTTTGTCGATCGTGGTGGGTGTTTTTTTTTTGTGTTTTCATATTTAATTTGGCAAACTCATTCCACTGCATTTTTTTTCGTGAGTTTTAATTCCTATCATAAATGATACATTCCTATTTTATGATTTTTTTTAATTGTCTTGAACAAATTGAGTCGGTGTTCTTAATTTGAGGTGATTTGGTGCAATATATTTGGAGATTTGAAATTAAATCAAAATCTATTTAATTGATTTGAGGTGTACTGAATTTGGTGGTCGGTTCGGCACGTGGTTTTTTGGCTGTGTTGTGTGATCGAAATCGACTTTTCGGTCGAAATCGAATTATTATTGTTCACGTAATTTAAATTTCAAAGTAATTACAAAAATGCCATTGGGAATTAATTAGAATGTGTGGTCCAGATCGTCCGGTTTTTAAAGCTATAAATGGCCACTCAATTCAAGTTGGTGCAAATTAATTTTTACGGGGTTTTGATCGTTGAATTTTTCTACACATTGTGGAGTAATTCGTTTTTTTTAATTTTCATATTTTTGCTCAAAGTGTTTCAAAGTGTTACTAACGGTTTTGTTTGTGAGTCTCTTGTGATTGATTTCAGGCTACAAGTGTTGCAGAAGCAAGAAGCCCGTGAACTATAAGCTGTTCGATCGAAATTTGTGGCTTTGACCCTTATTTCGATCGAAATTTTTGGCTTCTCGACCCTTTTAGATACTTTTCGATCGAATCAAGGGGCTTTTCGATTAGGCTGAGAAGCTTTTCGATCGGCCTCGGTGCTTCTCGATCAAAGAGGACTTCCTGGTTCACCACTTTTCGATCAGAAAGTCTCTTCGTAACTTTTCGATCAGGTCCGTTTCGATCGGAAAGTCCCTTCGTGACTTTTCGATCAGCTCCGTTTCGATCGGAAAGTCCCTTCGTGACTTTCGACCAGCTTCACCTCTCGATCGGAAAGTCCCCTTCGTGACTTTTTGATCAGCTTACACTTTTCGGTCGAGCCGAAACTCTACCCGATCGAAAAGCTGCCTTTCCGATCCAGTTGAGACTTTTCAATCCGATCATGGCACTCATTCAACCAGGTAGCACTGCATCTACCAACGACAATGAGATATGTTGTAATCCTAAGTGTCAGGCTATTTTTAATGAATGTAAAGACTGGGAACGTAAGTTTACCAATGAGACCCTAAATCGCGAATTAATTACTAGAGACCTTAGGGAGTCTAAAAGTAAGACCAGAATATTTAGAGAGAAACTTGAGGCCATTCAGGTAGATGTTAAGAGTCTTCAACGTCAGGTGAGTGATAAAAGCACCTATCTTAGGCTTGCTAACACTAAGGTAGAAGAGCTAACTAAGGAGGTGGAGGAACTAAGAACCAAACTTGACACTTCCCAATCTGCCTTTGAGAAACATCAAGTTATTCAAAAGAAAATGATGGACTCTCATCATGCTTTATTCAAATCAGAGGAGCGACTCGAGCATGTAAAAGAATACATCAGAGTGCCCCAAACTGCAGATGAATTGTTGAAAGAGTCCCTGAATGAAGCAACCATGGTATATGGGCCTCAACCAGCACATAAAGATGAGCAGACAGCCACTGAAGCAACTCAATCTAATAAAACTACTGAGTGTGCAAGCTCAAGCTCCAGTGAGGTGAAGAGAGCTGATGAAGAAAAGTTGGTTCCTTATCCAAAGATCGAGACTCCTTATTCCAAAGTTGTGGATGAGGTAAAGCGGGAACGAGTGGTGATGACTACAAGGCCCAATGGTAAGATATTCATGACAACAGGGTCTATGTTCATTCCGATTGAAGGAGAAGAGCGACCCTCATTCACCACTAAGTTCAAAGGCTTGGGTCATGATGGTGGTTTATCATCAGACATTAAGACTATAAGGCCCAAGATCACCATCAAGCCTCCAACTTCTGTTCCTATCAAGATTGAAAGGCCCAAGATGACAAACAAGTCTCCAGTTTCATCAGTAGGCTCATGCAGTTGCAATTGTAGAAATGTTGCCTCGACATCAAAGAATACATGGAGCACAAGAACTGCAAAGATAGATTCAACTCAAGCTTCGAGAAACCAGTCCACAGTCAACCCAAGATCTGCAAACAGGTCAAAGATGCAGACACAAGCAAATGGTGCTCCACCTCAGCAGCTAAAGACAAACGGTTACACGTCTGACTTCTATCTCAAGAAGCAGACATGCTTTAATTGTGGCAATCCTGGTCACATTGCCCGAAATTGTCTCTATCGCCCCTATGAGCCATATTATCCGCAAAGTCGGAGTGTTTCGTCTCAGGAATCAGTTAAGTCTAAGCCAATGAAGGTGCAACCGCCTAAGGCAATGAAGACTGTTTCTCCTAAGATAAAACCCTCTGATCAACATTGGGGCGCTGCCAAAGAGCAAAGAACATTTTCAAATCAAAAATATGTTTTTCCAAATTATGAAAATTTTCATAAAAAGGTGAAGAAACCAATTTCAAAACAATACAAAGATGACAAACCTAAAGTTACCCCTCCAAAGGTAACTAAAACTGTTTTGAAAAGGAAACCTGAAATGAAGAAGGTTGAAATACCTAAATCACTACTTCAAATGTGACTAAAACAACTTTCAAATCACCTGGAATTTGGAAACCAAAATCAAAGGCAGCTAGTCAGCTCAAATTCCTGATTTCTCAAAGGGAGTGTTTTTAAAAGAAGTTTCATTTATTGATGCTTCAGGAATACCCAGAACCACAATGGCCTGGGTACCTATGGCTAACTAATCTCTCACCTTGTGCAGGAACAGTCAAGGAGGACTTTCATTAACCTTGTTTTTTTGTGATAGTGATTGTTCCAGGCACAGGATAGGAGGCATCTATTCACCTCATGACAAGCAGATTTTAATGGGGAGTATGTTCTCCTTGTGAGAGGTAAAACAAAATCAGCATGGAGAGGTAACATTGTCTGACTTGGATATTTCTTGATTCAAATTGCATGTGATATGACATTGTTTGCAACAAAAACCCAGTTCCGGAAAATTTTTAAAAGATAAACTTTAAAGGTTAGCTTGACCAGTTTTAGTAGTTATGTGTTAAAAAAAAACAAAAAAAAATATAGAGCTTTAGTTTTAGTTGGAGTGTGTTGTCATTAAAAAAAATCAAAAAGCAAGGGGAAGAATAGAAAAGATGAAATAGTTGACCCCTCAAAATTGTGCTTTTTAATTTTTAATCTTTTGTTTGTGTTTGAGAAGATGGGAAGTGAAATAAACTTCTGTTTTGAAGATGGCTGACACGCGTAAGGCAGATGTGAAAGACATGATCCATGGTGATATGCTGGTAGGCTTGGCTCTTAAATCTAAATAGGTATGCGTTACACACTTAAAGATAACGTATGGCAGTTTGTTGGGTAACAACACTTAGGTTAATTGCATTTCTATTTGACTGCATGTTCAAGTTCCTGATACACACGCTTGTCTCCAAGAGTGTGAAATTGAGCTCAACAAGTCGGTGTCCCCTTTGTTTTGTGTGAGCAAAGACCTGGGGATGCTTCGCGTGTATGTAAGGCTCTCCTCTGCTTTGCGTGAGCAATGACCTGGAGTTTTTCATACATACGTGCTTCTAGATCATCAATAAAAAATAAATAAATAAAAAATTAAAAAAACAATAATATACACCCAAAAGATGCCAAAGAGCACGTCAAAAGAGACACTCAAGAGTCCAAAACCCTTAGCCTTTGTCACTGATGAGAGCATTATTAAAAATGTTTCAAAAAATTCAGTTGACTTTGTATATTATACCCAAAAATCTATGTGATCTATTCTTTCTCTTCTCAACCAAGTCACGAGCTCAGTTTCAAACTTCTGGTTCAGGTTGTGAAAATATGTGGTAGGAAATTTATATGCTTGATAGTGTGTAATAACATGTACCTAGGATTTGTTGAAACCGACTTGCTGTTCATAATTAATGCACCAATAAAAGATAATAAAGTGACAAACAGCCTGATTAAGAAAAGGGTTAGAGTTTAAAGTGGATCAGTATATTGGCAATCACCTGGACGTGTTCGAGTAACAGAAGCTAAAAAGGGTTCCTCAGTCAGATTCATAAGGTTTGATCCCAAATAAAACCTTCTTGTTTAGAAATTTGGTATGTTTGTTTTTTCTATTTTCTTTTGTGTTATCTTAAGTTTTTATTGTTTATTTTTCAACCATGGCCAGGTTAATTTAAAGGTATTAATATGTTTTTGTGGGTTTTTATGCAAGAAAGTATGTCCCTCCTCAGAATCTCAGGGGGGAGATAATGTGAAGAGTCCTCGGTTTCACGGGAAGTGCTTTTGGTTAAATAATGCTAACCCGATAACCAGTCATCGTCTGGTTAGTGTTTGTTCCATGTTGTGCATAACAGGTTAAGTCAGGAAAAGACAACTCATGGACAAGAAGGTCAAGGACTCAGTTGACCAATGCACTGATATTGTTACTGATGAAGTTGAAAAAACCAGCCGGAAAAGGACTTACCCTATGCTTAGGGGAATTTTGTTGATTTTTCAAGTCATCCTCTGAAGTTAATGGCAAGTCAAGATGGTTACTGATGATTTAGCAAGGACTCAACACATTTCAAGAAGGAGCAAGTATTTGAGAATCCTCCTCTCATTACATGCTTATCATTTGGAGTTCAAGCTGATGCTGATAAAGAGAGAGAGCCATCAAACATCCCTCATGTTGCCCAATGAAGATTGCTAAAGAAAAGAATCTTCACCAACCCGTGCTCAAGCCAAGGAGAAGACTACAAGTCTGAAGGTTGAAAGTAGAAGACATTTAATATCACAAGCCAAGGGGAAGATTGTAAGGGTATAATTTGTGGCTTGTGTATTAAATCATCAATTGGCAGATTATTTTGAAGGCCTATGCATATGAATAGGTGTAAAATAGTTGGGTTTTCATTGTATTGGGTCATTGGGCCATTTTGGACATGTTAGGGCCCAATTAGAAAGAGTTTAAGGGGTGTTTAGTGGGCCTGTTTAGTCTAATCCGAAAATTAGGTTTAAGATTTGTTTATCTATATAAACAAATCTTAATACTCATATTAGGGCCTAGCCAGTTGAGAGAGACACAAGGGGGCTTTCAAGTTTCTATTGAATCTGTGTACCAGACGATTATTAATCGTGTGCACTTCGTTCCAGGTTTTATTGTTTAATTATTGTGTTCATCGATTTCTATTTCTCGCATCTTGAATCACTCGATTGACTGGATTCCGCACAATCAATCGAGTAGTGATATCGTGTTAAGAACCGTTTTCGGGACTTACATAGATAAGTCAAACTTATTATCATGAGGATACCAGATCCCGAGATTTGTGTTACCCTTCAGATAAGCTAGAATTCTTCGCACTGGATTCGAATGTGAAATCCTTGGAGATGCTTGGTACCTGGCACATAAACAAACAACAAACATTATATCAGGTCTGCTAGCTGTCAAATACATTATTGATCCTGTCATGGCACGATAAAGAGTGGCATCGATTTGTTAACCATCTTCATCAGGACACAGACCATGAGACAGCTGAATTGGAGTACCCGGAACACGAACGTCGGTTATCTTGAATCGATTAAGCACGTCATGCACATATTTCATCTGGTGAATAAAAATAACCTTCTCGGACTCATTTACGCGCAGACCCAAAAAGAACGACATCTCGCCCATGGAACTCATCTTAAACCTTGTTTGCATTAACTTCTCAAAATCTTTCGAGAGTTGTTCGTTCAAGCTGCCAAATATAATGTCATCGACATACATTTGTACCAATAACAAGTCTCCTCCCGTTTTCTTGCAGAAAAGAGTACAGTCCACCAACCCACGCTTAACCTCGTTATCATGTAAATAAGTGGACGAGGTCTCATACCAAACTCAAGGAGATTGATGCAAACCATACAGTGCTTGCTCCAACTTATAAACCTTCTCCGGATAACCAGGATCGTAGAATCCCGGAGGTTGTTTGACATAGACTTCCTCTTTGACTTTTCCGTACAAGAACGCACTCTTGACATCCATCTGATAAACTTTATACCCACGATGTGCAGCATATGCTAAGAAAATATGAATAGCTTCAATTCGGGCAACTAGTGCATACACTTTGTTAAAGTCTATCCCTTCTTCCTGAGAAAAGCCTTGAATAAACAAACGAGCCTTGTTTCTGACAATAACTCCTCGGTCGTCACGTATACACTTAAATATCTAACGGGTGCCACATGGCTCTTTACTACCAGTAGGAAAATATAAAAGATGACATACGCCAAGCTTCTGGAATTGTTGTAATTCTTCCTGCATCGCTTCTACCCACGAGCCATCTTTTAAAGCCTGATGTACGTCTGTTGATTCGATCTGGGACAAGAAGCACGAATGGAAAACTTCATCTTGAATGCCAGATTCTGTGGATTGCAAGCAGAGCACTACTCTCAATCTGTTGTCTCGTACGCACTCCATCATCTAAATCACCAATGATGTTGTCCTGTGGATGATAGGTGTTTATCCAGAGCGTCTGATGAACAGGAACAATTATAGTTTCTCCCAAATCAGGAACATGATCTTCCTCCACCACAACATTATTACTTGTACTGGTTTCAGGTTGTGAATCAGTTGGAACAACATCCACTACAACCTCTCTGGCACCACTTGTAATAGGTACATCTTGTGGGACAGGAATTTCAACCTGTTCAGAAACAACTTCATGGAATTCATTTTCATCATCAAAAGACAATTCATCAACAGAAATTGTGGTATCAATAGTTGTTTTAGTCAAATAATCTTCAGGATTAGGCACATATGGAGTAGACGGAATATGCATCACTGGAACTTCATCTTGTAAATTGATATAAACATTTGTAAGATGATCATCGGATGTATCACTTCTTGACTCAAGTGAATAAAAGATATGCTTGTAGTCAAACATCTAGTTTGGACCAACTCCTTTGGCTGGCAAAGTATATGATTGAAAATCTACATTTACGCACTCTTCCACTAAACCGGGTTGTTTGTTGTAAACACACTTTTTCTGGTTCGAATAGCCAACAAAGAATCCTTCGAATACTTTGTCATCGAACTTCCCATCTGACCGTAAAACAGTGCAAGGACACCATGGTTCCAAACGTTTAAGATTCGGCTTGTGCTTTTTCAATAACTCATAACAAGTTTTACCGAGTTGTTTCATTTTTAGTACTCGATTTAGCACATAACACTCTGTATTGACACTTCAGTCCAGAAGCCGTCTCAATTATTTTTCTATTTTTCCGTTCCACAACACCGTTTTTCTGAGGTGTATAAGGTGTACTGAATTCATGTACAATCACCTTTTCAAGACAAAATAACCTCAAAGCAGTGTTTTTGAACTCCGTTCCATTATCACTTCGAGTCCTTTTAACTTTCAACTTGTAAAATGACTCATGTGTTTTGATCAAGTTGATAAGGACTCTCGGTGTTTCATCCTTTGTAACAAGAAAATCTACCCACAAAAATTGAGAATATTTTTTCAGTTACGACTAAACAGTACCAATGCCTAGAAATGCTTATTCGATTCACATGACCAAATAAATCTTTGTGAAGCAATTCTAATGGGACATCAGTTGAGTGGTACTTCTTCAACGGATGAGATTTTCTTTGATGCTTCCCTTTCTTACAATTGAAAATAAACTGATGCTTTAGAACCCCTTCAACCAGATCCTTACGCACCAATTCATTCATCTTACGATAGTGTATGTGACCCATGCGTCGGTGACATAGATTAGAATCTCCCTCGGAAGCTCTGGACAAATAACACTGACCAACCACGTTTTCTTTTGGTGAATTCATGTCAAGGACATACAAATTTGATAAACAAGGTGCTCGCACTATGATGCAATCTTCAGGAATCTCATAACCCGACTTCAAAATCAAGCATTCTGTCCTCGTGAAAGTTGTTGTGTTATGCTTGTCACATATTTGGGGCACACTCAGCAGGTTATATTCTAGTTCTTGAACATACTCCACTCGCTCAGTCGTAATTTCATCGTTGCTTAGTCATCCAATACCCGTAATTTTACCTCCTTATCACCAGAAAATGTAACATTCCCTCCATTAAATGGTTGGACATCTTGCAAAAGGGAAATGTCACAGGTCATGTGCCTGGACGCTCCATTGTCAACAACCCATAGGTTACTCGCGGTCTGTCGCGTAGCTCCCTGTACACATTGAGCCACTTAATTAGATAGGGAAGAACCCAAGCTTGAAGCTTTGGGTCGACCGTCATCTTCAACAAAATCTTTTCGAGCAGTAGATGTACCCTTAGGTTTGCACTTGTGATTCTGCTGATTTTTCGATCCATCAGAAGTTTTCAATATCGATTTTACTAGTTTACCATCAAATGTCTTATCATGATTTTCAGTTTTAAAACTTGACACTGACAGTTTCAAATCATTATGAATGAATCCTTTAGGGTCAACAAATTTCACATGTTTCTATGAACTAGCAGATGCTGGTTTATCTGCTTGGTAACCATCAGATACATTACCGGATTTTTCAGATTTATCCTTCTTGAAAGGATAGTTTCTGTATGTATGACCACGATTTTTACATTTGAAACATCGACGTCCATCGATAACAATCTCTTCAACCGTGTCATCATCAACTATGGTCTCTATGAAAGGTTTTGATTTTTTAGATTTTGAAAATTTCTTTTAAGTTTGAGCACATGATTATCACTGAAATCATCATAAAAACCTGATTCATAGCCATTTCCAGATTCTGAGTAAAATTCGTCATGAAAGTATCCATCATTCGGATAACCACCACATCGACCACCATGTTCCATTGGACCAGCACCATACCAATGAGGACCCCTCTCATAACCTTGACGATATGGCCCATAGCCAAAGTCATCATAGAATCCATCATCATGATAATGAGATTTCTTAAAAAACTGATTGGCCTTTTGAAATTTGAATTATCATGAAAACTTGGTTTGTGTGCTTGCAGTGGTTAAGAAACATTTGCTGATTTTTTAACGGATTTCTTAACTCGATTAACCAAACCATCGTTATTAGAATGATGGTTAGAATGTTCCGAATCTAGTGTGTCCATTAGAATAATGATTTTCCCATTTCCCCTCCTAATGGGCACACTAACATCATTTGGATTATATTTAGGACCAAAACCAACCGTGAAGACCTTATCTATCAAGTCTGGATTCACCATTCATAATAGGAATTCTTTATCGCTATACATGATGTCAGAACCTTTTAAGCGATAAGTGGTCCATTTCTCAGTTTTATAAAAAAAACAGGCTTGTTTTTGACATGAGATTTGTCAGACTGAGCCTGTGATGGTTTGAACTTGAACCTTGTTCAAAAGTTTTAGCTTTAGAGTCAAAGCCAATACCACCATTCTTTGGTTTCTTTCCACCAGCTGATTTTTCTCGAGCAATCATTTTATGCTCATATGCACTCAATTTTGTAAGTTCAGATTTAATTTCCCCGAATTTGTATTTAGAATAAGCTCATCCTGAGTGTTGTTTGAAACAGTTTGGAACGACTCAGGTTCGTTATAAAAAAATCATATCATCAATTTTGTCAAAATCAGACACATTGTAAAACAGATCATCAACTTCGAGATCAAGACCAGATTTTTTTTTGATTGCTTATCGGTGGTGTTTTAATGTGATGGAACATATATGTCCTTCTTATAGGAAGTATAATCACATTTGTCATTGATTGGAACACAAGATGGACTGTTTGTTATGACCACTGTAGCAGGAACTTGGCTAAGGTTTTCCGACACATTTTCCTTTTCATGATTATAAAGAAAATTTGTGAATGACAATGGAATTTTAAAAGTATCAATCTTGTTAGTCAATTCAAAATTTTCAATTTTTTAAATCAGAAACAATCTTTTGGTGATTAGCCAATTCCTTTTGAGCCGACACGAGCATTTCTGATTGCATAGTAAAATCATACTTTTGAATACGTAGTTGCTCGTGTACCGACATCAATTCCTTAGTTGTTTCCTCCCAACGGGTCTTATAAATCTCCATGTCTGCTTTGGTAACAGAGAATTGGTCAAATAGTTTGGCCTTCTCATCTAAGAGATCACTCTTAGATTTAGCAAATTGAGCACACGTATCACATTGAGAAGAAGAATTTACTACCTTTGAAGAATCAGCCATTAAGGCCACAACAGAGTCTTTGGATTGTTTCTTCTTAAAGCTCCATTCTCTGATTTGAGATTGTTGTTTTCATCAGATAGTTTCCTTAATTCTTCTTGCAAAGCAATTATCTTGTCAGCTGCATCCATAGCATTCTTGTGTGCTTTTTCATTCTTTTGTTGCAAAGGATAGCTTCGTTGAAATAGCGCTTCAAAGTCATTGGCTGCATCTTGAGCCTCAGCTTTAGCAGCTTCGCAGTCTTTGATCAAAGCCTCCTTTTCTTTCATTAGCACTTCTACCTCCTTCTTTAACAACAAAATTTCATCAGAATCATCATGCTCATGTATGGTATTTGCCATGAAAGCAAATTTTTCTTTAAGCAAAATTTGAACATTTTCAACTGATTCTGTGATGTCCTTGTTTCATCTCCTTCAAGAGTAGATTCAGTCACAGCATCTTCATCCTGCACATGTTTGATAGTCAATGAAGATGAATCAGTGAATTGATTACCCCAATTTTAAGTCTTGTCTTCTTGAGATACAAGAGCTTTAGTATGATCAGATTTAGGGTTAGAGTTAGAAATACTCCCTGAACTTGATGTGTTATACTTAGCATTAATCTTTGCAGATTCAGTTGTTTTTGGAGTGTATTTCTGATAATCTTGCTTCTTGGGTTGAGAGCATTCCCTCACAAAATGGCCAAAGTTTGAGCAATTGTAACACCTAACTTTCAATTTATCAAAGCCAATGCGACCACCAGAATTTAGATATTTTCATCCGGTTTTCTTGACAAATCTCTTCACCCGTAGAGCTAACATGTCAAACTGCCAGTTGATATCCATAAGCGCCAAATCATCCGGGTCAACTTGATCATAATCTTCTTCAGCCAGTTCAGCGTTACTAACTTTTCCCATAATGACTCCATAATATGATGAAATCAACGCAGACACCAATGCCATATAGTCTTCTGTTATTGTAACAGAAAGAGCCATTTTACTAGCATTCATAGTGTTGCTTACTGGTATTAAAACATTGCAACCGTGTGACTCATAACATTCAGAATTTGATACATTTGCAGAATGAGAGACACCACCACCTACAAAAGCAGTTGCTAGTGCAGTATTTGCATGTTTCCCAGATTTTCCTGATATTGTTGCATTTTTCATCTCTAAATCCGGGCTTGCAATTTTCCCAACAACTTCAATAAAGTCAATGTTGAATACTCTTTATCATTTGTAAGCATCAAGACATAGGGTTCCCACTTTGGTGGAAGTGCTTCAAGTAATTTTTCTTTTAATTCTTCATCTTCCTTTTTTATATTAACATTATCCATTTCAGACTAAAGATGGCAAAATCTTGAAATCAACTCTGGCACACCCTCACCATCATAGTGTTTAAAATTATCAAATTCCTTTCTCAGAACCTTCTTTTTGCTCTTTTTATATTGATCATTTCCTATGTCCACAAATCATGAGAATGTTTGCACGTTTTCAATTGATGTAGCAGTTCCTTCGGCAAAGCTTGAGTAAGAACTCCGTAAGCTTTTTGTTCGCGTGTGTAATTAGCTTATTGAGTCAAACTCAGGTTCCTCTGCATGATAGGTACATTATTATTGTCAACCGGATAGACATACAGTGCATCCACTGCAATCCAAAGATCACAATCCGTAGTACCAACATATGCTTCACACCGCTTTTTCCAGTTGTGAAAATCTTCAAGCTTGAAAAGCTTAGGAACCTTTTGTCTTGTTCCAATTTCATTATTGTAATTCAACAGTGTTTGCATCTGCGATTGGATCGCCGCAAAAGCTTGTAATTCTGACATTTTGAAAATCTTGAAATACTGGTTATCCGAAATGAACATGAACTTATGCCGAACCGAAGACAAACTCACAAGTCACGCGAACTAAAACCGAATAGAGTGCGAACAGAGAGCTTTCAAGCCTCAACCAAACTATGTCCGAACTGAATCTTAACCGAACTTTATCCGAACTACAAACGAACTGACTAGTCACAAGTCTCTTCAAACTCTGTCCGAACTTGATCCGAACTTTAGAAGAACTCCATCCGAACAAAATCCGAACTTGATCTGAACAAGAGATGTTGACTGAACTTGATACGAACTAGTGTACGAACTTAAACGACCTGGTGGTTCGGAGCGGTTATTCAGGCCAACTACGGTTTGGACGACGGTTATTTCACAGCCTCACGAACTCTAAAAAATTGGACTTTTTATGTGTAATGAAATGATAAAAGGAACCAGGAGGACCCCAAAATGAACATTTTGATGTGTAACATACTTAACAATAATCTAATTTTCGAAAATGAACGTTTTTTGAGATGAAAAACTAGATGAAAACTCCAAAAACGCTTCGTTTAAGAACACAAATGACTGATATCGAGCTGAGAAGCAACCGAAATGCTCTGGTACCACTTGAAAGAGCGTGTAGCGGTGGATCGGGTCAACTCAAATCATTTATGTAAACGAAACGAACAATCACAAGGTAAATAAACTCAATCTTTCATTTAATAACCAAGACATATTATAGAAAGACTCAGAGCTAAACACCTTAGGTTTCACACACTTAATGACAACTGTTGCAAAATTCTAGACTAAAACTACTATATATAAGTACCCGATCACCCGAACTAGACATTGCCGAATTGGCAGTTCAGGTGCCAGTTCGTCCATGGTTCGGGTGCAGTTCGAATAGTCTAGGTTTTCTTAACAAACTTTGATTCTTCTATAATCTTCTGCCTGATCTAACATCTTGCCATATTATACATTAACAATAATCTGTGAAACACTAATGTTAACATGATGTAAGGATATAATACTTATAAAGCTAAAC
This sequence comes from Deinandra increscens subsp. villosa, assembly GCA_039602395.1. Taxonomy (NCBI): domain Eukaryota; kingdom Viridiplantae; phylum Streptophyta; class Magnoliopsida; order Asterales; family Asteraceae; genus Deinandra; species Deinandra increscens. The sequence goes on from JBCNJP010000010.1 coordinate 52,048,476, forward strand.
ACCTAAAAAAGTATAACTAAATTATGAAATGTCAGAAGATATAAGCATAGAAAGTATAGTGTGGAAAGAAAAACAAAGGAGCATGATTATTACCGGATGTTAGCAACTGTAGAAGCCATTAAGATCTAGTACACGGATAGCTAAAACAAGACCGGCATGAACAAAGATGTATATTAACATTGAGAAATAAAATGCTGTATTAACTAAATGTATCTGAACATGCAGTAAGAAAGTGGAAATTTATTTCAAATACAGGGAAATGGCAGAAGATGAATCAGGTATGCAACTGAGATCACAATACCCACTCCATCTAAAGTAATGTTCAAGAGAGCACATATTAATTACAGTAAAGAATAATAACCATCTAAAGTTATCAAAATCACCTAAAAAGGAAAATTAATATAGAATTTAAATCACCCAAAATCTATGGCAGAATATGAACCAGAGATGTTTAAAGATAAAGCACTCAAATAAAATTTAATCCATCTAAAGTTATAAAAAAGGCCATGATTTATGATAGTAGCATATATAAGAGATTACAACAAAGGCATGATCGACTTATAAAAAAAGGCCATGATTCTAAAACCATATCAGCAATGTATAATCTAAACATACAGAAGTTAAGAAAACAACTGAAAAAAGCTTTTAAACTTTTAGATACTCATCAGAGACGCTTCGAACAAACATGAACCATCTAACACATTAAACTTTAAAAAAGGTGTAAAACAAACACAAAATACAACCTAAACAAATAACTGATAATAAGATATGCATAAAAGTTATTCAAATAGGGGGAAGTTAAGGACAACAAATACAACAACTAAAATTGCAAAGCATTATGTATTCTTATGTTTTTTTTTTAAATTAGTCAATGTACACAATTCTTTAGGAAGTCACCATGTCATTCATCTTATAAGAAAACACAATGTTGGATCAAATTGCACCATTGTTTATTCTAAAATATACTCATAACGTTTGATAAGAAAAAAAGAGTGTTTTATTACACTTGGGCAAATGGGAACATAACAAAAAATGAGTATTTTGGCACTATCACACCAGCTTATACAAATAAACTATAGTAAACACACCAATGACCGAAGATGGTTGTTAATATTACCTGCAGTTCAGAGAATGTAGAAGCATATATAGTTGTCTAGTGCTAGGTCTTGGTCTTTTGTATATGTATTTTGTAATGCTAGGAATTCTGGTTCTAGCGGACCAGTGGCGGACCAGGTGGTACGCCGGACCACCTGGTACGCTGGTTAGTTGGTCCGCTGGCCAGTAGCCTATTTAAAGGTGTTAGCTTGTTCAGAGAACTAGTTGTAAGGTTTGAGCGTTCTTAACT
>JBCNJP010000010.1:52050320-52100898 GCA_039602395.1 Deinandra increscens subsp. villosa
ACATCTTGATGCTTATTTCATGACACAAAAAGAAAAATAAGTGTGAAATTCAAAATGAGAAGTCATCTGTGTATACATGCGTTCATTTTGCAAAGATTTAAACTTGTTTGATTTTCTTTATTTTGTCAAACGATCGGACTTTCTCTGCGTATCGAAAGATCGACCTGATCGTTGTTCGTTTGACGTTCTGCTTTATTTTCTTTGGTGTTTCGTATAACTCATCGGACTTTCTCTGCGTGTACGGGAGTACCGACCTGATTGTTGTTGGGTTATACAATTTCAACTTGTTTTATTTTTCTTATTTTGTTAAATCTGAGGCCTTATCTGCGTATTGAAAGATCGACCTTAAGGTAGACGATTTAACGTTCTTATTTCTTTTTGCATGGAACACAGTTGACAATATCATGAAAAACATTATGCGTTGTGAACAATCACAAGTGCTATCACACAAAAGGAAAAAGAAAGAAAAACAGAAAAATGTCTGAATATGTCTGATAGTGTGGGGTACACTGGTCAAAGCAAATCTAATCAATACCTTAACATATCCAGATGTTATGAGTATGATTCTGTCTGAGTTTAAGATGGACAAATTATACCGGCAATCAGCATGACTTATGTGTTTCAATTAATTGAAATTGAAGTGTAGTTCAGTGCGTTATGATCAATATGATCCCATATAGTGATCTTTCTCATACCAAAAATAGTGTTTGATTCTGTATTGTGATTTCATTTCATTTCAGAAAAGAACAAAAAGATTTTCGGTGTGTTTTAGCATAAACTTTGAAAAATCAAAAAGATTTTAGGTTTGTTTTGATATAAACTTTCTCAAAAGCCAAAAAGATTTTATTTCTGCTTTATTTTCGATCAGATCAACACGTGATACAAAATTCAAATTTCAAAATCATATCTTGGAGTCTCAAAGAGACGTTTTGCGCCAAGATTATTTAAATGTTTGATGCAGGATGCTAAAGTGCAAGATATCATCAACTTCAAGTCTTCTGAAGTTGTTGATAAAAGACCAGAGAATATCAAATGTTGACAATTCTCTACAAGCCTGAGTGTTTTGATCAAGCTATGCAATTTCAGAAGGTTATCAATGTTTTCTTTGATGGTGGAATACATGCGGGAAATAACAGAAGAAGGGATTGGAAGAAGACAGAGTCAAGGGCTTCTGAAGACTAGCACAAGACAAGGGGGAGTTTGTAGAAGCATATATAGTTGTCTAGTGCTAGGTCTTGGTCTTTTGTATATGTATTTTGTAATGCTAGGAATTCTGGTTCTAGCGGACCAGTGGCGGACCAGGTGGTACGCCGGACCACCTGGTACGCTGGTTAGTTGGTCCGCTGGCCAGTAGCCTATTTAAAGGTGTTAGCTTGTTGAGAGAACTAGTTGTAAGGTTTGAGCGTTCTTAACTGTGTGTTTTCACTGGTGTAAACCTGTAAACTCTGTGTTCTATCTGTTACGAGCTGTGATCGATACAAAGAAGTTTATTTACCTCGTTGTGTTCAAAACCGATTGTAATCATGCACTAGCAAGATCGTATTAGTGTTCTACAGAGAAACACTTTAAGAACCTACAATTCAAAACAAAAAATAGTGAATAATTATTTGATCATGTAAAGAAACATGACACAATTATAGAGAAATGAAGATAATGAAAGCATAACTCCATAGAGCAAACTTTGACTAAAAAAATAGGCTGATCAATGAGCTAAAAAACAGTACAAACTACTCCTAGAAGATCACTCATAGCATTCATTAAAGAAATGAATTTAAGTACTAAAAGACCCATTAATCCATTATCAAAAAATTCCTACTGATAATTACAAACTGTTTTTAGTATGACATTTCACACTGGAATAAAAACTGAATCACTGAAAAAACCTATTTAAATATACTCCCTAAACATTTATATTAACACTAATACTAAAAAAATTGAACCCCAAATGACCGCCCATTTTAATAATACCTTCAGAACATTCTAAAAGTAGAAGTAAAATATATGAGATACGAAAAAAGTAAGTCAAAACAGAAACAGAAACCAGATCAGAAATTATTACGTAATTTGTACCTAAAATAGAAGGATAACTCCAGGGAATCCGAAACTCTTCAAAACCAGTACAAAATCCAACCAGCAACATGCAGGAAAGTAAGTGAAATAGAAACAAAATGTAAGTTTCTAAAAATACATGCATACATACATAATTTTGGAATTAGAAACTCTTGTAAAGCAAAAAACTAATTTTCATAGGTAAGATTAAATACATATTTGGTCCTCTTGTTGAGAATGAAATTTCATCCAAAATTAACATTCAAAATTTAACATACAACATAAATATAGTTGAAATGGACTGAATAGAAATCAATATCAGAGAAAAAAATACCACAATTACTTCAATACTAAACCTTAAACAGAGTAGAAAATTGGTTGAAATTAGAGCTTATTGTAAAAAAAAAAAAACCAATTTCAAGATTACAACAGGAAAACAAACATATAATTTCTAACCTAGAGTTTCCGGGTTCTTCTCATCCAGAATTCCGAAGCGAAGAATATGTATTTTTTCGAGGCCAAAATTCTATGTTATATGAAGACCGTATCGAATAAATTGAAAGACTTCGTAGGAGGGTGTTGAAAAGCAGAGGAGCGTACCTTCTCGTCGCGCTTATCGTCTTTCTTCACGAACCGCGCCATCGAAGAGCTGTATGTTTAGATTTAACCTAGGAGATATGGTAGATCGATCTGAATGAGCCCAATCGAATCTTTTATCAGTTAAAGAATGAGGATTGCAAATCTGATGCTCTCAAAGATTTGTCGTCTATTAGGGATTTCGCATGTGGATCGATGGAGAATCGATTAATCAGAACCAGAAATCGATTTTGTGTGTGAGCGAGAGATGATGGATCATAGATGGAGAATCAATTTTGTGTATGCGTGTCGAGTGAATGGAGATAGAGAGATTAGGGCAAACAAGAGCCGGAATAAATTTGCGGTAGACAAGTGCGGGAAGAAATTTAGGGGAATTAGTTTTGGAGGCGGGAAACGATAACATAAAATGACACTTTTAAGATGATGCGCATTCTAAAGGTGTACTCCGTTTTTTTTATGATAGGAATTATATGACGCGTAAAAATGTGTGTCATATAGCCTTAGTATTTTACAATTCTTGACAGTTTTTTTATGACACGCGTTTTTACGCGTCATTAAACAACTACGAGTCATTTTTCACGCGTCAAGAAAGGCCCTGTTTCTAGTAGTGATTATAAATGGTTATAGAACCATAGATCATCAATAGATAGTTTACGGTCAATTGATGAATTGGGTGGCACCAAAGGCATGGTCCCTTGTTAACGGGTCCAACGGGTTGAAAAGTCTTAAAAATATGACATATGATGTTTTATGCAAACCAATGACAAATTGGATAATACACTTATGATTATATGACTTCGGTCTAAGAATCTTAAACCAAATATCATTCTAGTTGATATGAACATAGTTGATGTATAGACTCAACGTCGGTACTAGCAACGAGTAATTATTATGCCAATCACTAATGTTGCATGGGTATAACTGTATGAAGGTTGTTGTAGATTATTTCTTGGGCAAAATGATGCACTTGATACAATGAGCCCTTAACGGGTCAATTAGGGTTGGGTAAACACGTTAGATAAGTAGAATGTTTTAATTATTGGTTAAGGTTGTTGTTGAACATGTTAACATGACTTACAAGGTTGTTGTTGAACATGTTAACATGACTTACAGGGAAAAACGGGCCAATATTTGGCTAAGTATGGAACTGGCCAGTTTTGGTCGGGTCCTTGGAAAAACTGCTCCATGCATATCGCTTGGAGCAAGTGTCGTAGAAGGCAATACACCTGGAGCACCAAGCGTATCGCTTGGAGATAAGTTCATCCTAAGCGATACGCTTGGGAACCAAATTATGATTTTGTTTGTTTTTCTTTGTTGTTTAATGTTGTTATACAATGTTATGCAATATAAACTCACTAATGAAAGTTAGTATGTTACAGGTAAAGGGAAAGCCTAAGGGGATGCTCGTCAAGCCTTTGAAGAACCGTTCACACAAAGACAATTTCCCATTGCATATTTTGGACAAAATGATCTATGTAATAGTCGGATAAACAAACTTATGGTTACCAAGCTTATTATAAGGGATTTTGTAAATGTATATCATGACTTTTGTTGAAAATTTTATGGGACCGGTTTTTATGAATTAAACAGTTTAGTTTTAGCATAAATTTGTATATGGGTCTTACACAATCACTTATCCTGCATGCCATTTAACCCTATGAATTAACCAACTTTATGTTGAATCGTTTTATTGTATGAACTTCTTAGGTAATTGATCATGTTGGTTGCCTTGTGTGTAGACACTCATCATGCAGGAACTACATTTTGTATCTCTGGAGTCATAGTCGTCCGAAAAATTATTTTGGCGATTTCTTAACATAACATCTTTTGATGTTATGTTCTAAAATCTTTTAAACAATTGGTTTATAAAACTACTTTAAACAAACACCTGCTTATGTTTTCCGCTGCAACACAAATTATAAACTCTCCTTTGACATGTCTAAAACGACTCTTGTTCATAGATCGTTTTATGTAACCTTAACTATGATCAATTCGATCACGCCCGATACATATTTTACAAGGTGTGATAAATTGGTATTAGAGCCAATGTTATAGAGAACTAGGTTGCATATTAGGACTTAGACTATAGCCTATGCTCTGTTAGGCCCATATTGCATTTTCCTTGTGTGTTACATCTTTCTTGCCTAGCATATGTAGTTGTACCTAACTTAGAACTGTTATCATGACTTGGAATTTTTGTCACACCATGTCTTCATTGGAGACTCTCTTGATATCCTCAGATTCAAACGACGACTATGAGTATACTCCATTGACACCCGAGTCTGCCACTTCTTCCCCGACGTATGAGCCAACTTTACCATTCCATGCACCGACTGATCTGCCAAAGATTGTTCGAATGCCCTTTCCCACTAGTGTCCTGGACCATTACGTCTCTAACAAAACCGATTCCGATGAGGACCCCGAGGAGACTTATCCTTTCTCTGGGGATGTTGTTATCATTGACCTCTCTCTAGATGATGATGCTATCGTGGTGACCATGACACCTTCTACTCCTTCCTCTCCTGCTTGTGTACAATCTTTTCGTTCGTATCGTCATACTCCTAACGGCCCTTTAACTATGTACACTCCTCGTAAATTTGTTATCCGTATTTGTAAGTTGTAACATCCCGATTTTTATATGGTTAAAATGCCATTAAATTCATGTTAAGACTGGGTACATTAAAATAATGTACCAACTATTATATATGTAGAAGTGGAGGACTTATGATGTGAATATGAAAGTATGGGTATTAAATAACCTAAATATAGATCTATAAGGACTTATGATGTAATTTAGAGAAAATAAATTAAACAAAAAAAAAACAAGCAGAGGATGCGTATGAAGCATCAGAGGTTGAACTCCTCCCCCATCCATGCCCTGGTTCGAAATTCTTCAATCAAGAGGCGTAGGGGCTGCAATTTTGAGCATATAATTGATGCTATGAAAGATTGAACCTTTTTCCTTACATGGGAGGTTGCTAAGTAAGTGTTCCTCATCTTATCTCATGCCTAGATTTCAAAAAATCTATGAAAAAATTGGATGAATAAGGCCGTGATTTTATGCCCAATATGTTATAGTATGTTTATGTGGTGTTATAGACTCAAGAATGCTTGATATTGTTGCTTAAACACCAAGTTTTGGTAGGGTAAACCCTAAGTGACGAATTTACATGATTAAGGTCAAAGTTTTTGAAATTTTGAAGGAATATGTTGGAATTGGGTGTTCTTTGAAGTTGCAATACGTTAATATTATACGTAAATGCAACGAAATTGTTATATACTTATGTTAGGCATAAATGGATACTAAACATAAACCAAAAGGGGATAAACTATGTTCATTATGTTTTAAGCACGCCAAGTGCTCGATGAAATGTCCAAATGAGCTAGTGATTAGCAAATGGATGTTTATAAATGCTAAACATGAGGCCTTAATGTATTAAACAGATTAAGTGCCAAAGATGTGAATATGGACTAATACGAAATCATGCTAAATGTCTTAGATGCTTAAACGATGCAACTAAGAGGATGGAGCACGTATAAGACCGGCTAATGATTTCGAAAGGCCACGAGGTAACATCTATGCTTTGTTATGTATAGAATGTAATGACTCATATTGACTACAATGATATAAAATGCATGATGCTTAGAGAGTGTTAGACTTGGCCTACATGGCAAGTTACTTAATTGTGTAGTTACCCAGTAAAAAACAAGAGTTAAGCTCTAAGTATGTAACGAGTCAAAGAATGAAACTTAAGTAAATGGTTCATAGGAACCATGGTTATACGAATATATAACATTAGCGGTAAATGAATCGTAGGATTCATGCTAATGGGTTAAACGGGTCAAATGATTCTAAAGGAATTATGAATATATGACATTAGTGATAAATGAATCGTAGGATTCATGCTAATGGGTTAAACGGGTCAAATGATTCTAAAGGAATCATAAATATATGACATTAGCGATAATGAATCATAGGATTCATGCTAACGGGTTAAACGGGTCAAATGATTCTAAAGGAATCATGAATATATGACATTAGCGGTAAATGAATCGTAGGATTCATGCTAATGGGTTAAACGGGTCAAATAATTTTAAAAAGAATTATGAATATATATGATATTAACGTTAAATGAATCGTAGGATTCATGCTAATGGGTTAAGCAGGTCAATGATTCTAAAGGATTCATAGTATTGAGTCAAAGAATAATACTTACTAATTGGTTCATAGGAACCATAATAATGGCTAGATGTTATTGTTAGCTAAACGGTTCTTAGGGACCATAACCATATGCTAATGAGTAATTGATTGATAATGGTTTGCAGGAACCAAATGCAAGGTAACATATTTTATGTTACAAGTAGTAATTATGTGAAATGTGTAAGTACATACATATGCAATAAACTCTGAGTTATAGTAAAAGGGCGATGAATGGTTCTAGGAACCATGAAGTCCAAACTGCCAAAAAGGTTCTCTAATGACTCAATTTGACCGTAATAAAGATTCGGAGGAATCGTATAATGAATGACCAGTTGCAATGGGCAAAAAGGGGGCTTTAGAACCCATGCCATGTAACAAGTAAAATGAGGATCACAAATGGTTTATAGAACCATAGATCTTAAATACTAGAATGGTGGTTAAATGGAGAATTGGGAGACAACAAAGGCAAAGAACCGTCTTAACGGGTCAACCGGGTTATTGGATCAACTATGCAATAAATACGCAACCTAATAACAAATTTAATAAGTGCATGCAACTATGTGACCTCTGTCTAAAAACTCAACTACCTGGAAATGTAAGAAGATAAACACGTAATAGATGTGTAAAGTCAATCAAATTGTATGCACAAGATTATATCCATGTCAAATGCTTGCAAGTATGAGTATAGTAGCAAAGTACACGCTATGGATCATTTCTGGATCATGATGGATTGGGTTTCCTCATGGAAATCCCATAACGGGTCAAATGGGTTGGGTGAACCCAAGATTAGTTAGTGAGTCATGAACTTGTCTAAGGTATGTGTTATCTACCAAAACATGCTTCAAACGTATTTTTGAAGGCCTAAGATGCCTAATAGAAGTTCTTTGAGAAATTCGGCCAGAAACCCTGGAAAAGTGGCTCCAAGCGTATCGCTTGGAGCATGACAATTGGGAGGCGATACGCCTAAAATTCCAGGCATATCGCTTGGAATTATTCGAGGTCTAGGCGATACACCTAGGAATCCTTTTTTTCTGTTTTTTATTTGTTATTTATCATTGTTAAGGATGTTTACACGTGTTTAAGCAATAGAAACTCACTATTGAAAGTGAGTAAATTGCAGGTAAAGGGAAAGCCTAGTGGGGATGCTCATCAAGACTACGAAGAATCGATCACCTCAAGAACGAACTACCCGTCATGTATTTTGCTAAAAGGAACATATGTCTTAAGTCATTGATCACCTTTGAATGTCAAACTCAATATGGTAATATTTTGTAGATACATAACCACAATGATGGTATTTTATGGTCGTTAAATCATAGTTTTGTACAAAAAATTCCTGGGACCGATTTTAACGATAATAATGGTTAAGTTTGGCATCAAATTGTATACTGGTGTTACAATTTGGTATCAGAGCCATGGTTTGAGAGAATTAAGTACTTGAGGAGTACTTGAACTCAAACCTTGAGCTCAGGGAAACGGGGAAAATTGATCGGTTCAAGCTTGATGAAGCGTCCCGTAAAATGATTGTTATTGCTTGTGTTTAATAGGAATAATGATTCCTATTTGCTGGTAAAGGCAGAGTCATTGACTATCACTTGAGGAAAAGCACGGGGAGGTGTTTCACACCTGAATCGGGAGGTGCGTGAGTGAAGTGTCCCAGGTAGAAACGGGGTAAAGCCAAGGCTAGAAACCTCGTATAAACTAAACCTTCTCCGAACTTAGTTACACTGTCCGAACATCCTCCGAACTTGTCACCGAACTCAGCTTTTCTGAAACAAAAACACAACCTCCGAACTCTCACCGATAGACCTCCGATCTTTGTCCGAACTCTCACCGAACTTGGAAATCGGAGCTCCGAACTCTCGACGAACGATAAAACTGACCAAACTTTACTCCGAACTTGGAAATCGGAGCAGCGAACTTGGAAATCGTAGTAGTAATCACTCCGAACTTGAAAATCGGAGAAGTTACGCCGAACTAGAGGTTCGTCCGAACGAGAATTTTTCGGAAATATTTGAATCTCACAGAAAAACACACACAAACGAGCTCAGAACAACTAGATGAACGAAAATGGACATAAAAACAGAGATTATGACGTAAATCATGATATTTTGAACGTAATTTTTCAGAGACAAAGATGAAAAAATGAACTTTGAATCACACAATCGAATCAAATCGAACCAAACGATACCAGAAAGCTCTGATACCACTTGAAAATGCTGGAGCGTCAGGATCAGCTTAGTTCGACATTATTTGTATACACGAGAATGTAAACAACGGTGTAAATATCAATACTCAATCTCCATTAACGATGAACACGATTACAAGAGAATCAGAGTTCAAGAACACACAGACTCTCAGAAGTTCGCTCAAATAACAACTACTAACAAAGACAAAGCTACAACTATATATATAAACTACGGCCGGCCGAACTCCAAGGCTTGTCTGAACCTGGAGTTCGGTCAAGGCTCGGCCAGGGTACGGTCGGAGTTCGGCCACCAGAACTTAGTTGAAATATTCATGTCTTTGAAACTTTGTATGATCCAGCTCGTTGCCACATCATGTATCAACAGGGAGGATATTGGCCACGACCAATATAATGTTATAAAAATCTTGTTGCGGGCAAGGGTAAATATGAGCTGCAAATCTAATGAAATTTTAATACTGTAGATCAATGACGGGCCATGATGACAGTGAATCTTACAGAGGAACAAACAAGGGAGGCTTTGAGAGCCCAAATATCAGTGGGGCAGGTGGAAACGGGGTAAGGCCTAGGCAAGAAACCTCGTATAAGCTTGTGAAAAGTTATTGGCCATGACCAATGAAACTATAAAACCTTGCCAAGGGCAAAACAATTTGAAATTGATAAGTATTTTTTAATCCTACTATGTTAGGATCATGTTTTTGTTTTGTAAGAACCATATAACTATTAAGCATGATACATTGGGTGAAAAGGGTTCTAGGGAGCCACCACCATGTATCATGTGATATTTGACCATAAAATGGTTCACTGGAACCATAGATCATAAATGAGATGAAAATTTCTCAAGGTAACAAGATAGCATTGTGACAAGTAAATGTGCAATGTTGTATCTTGAAACACGTGAATATTTTGTTCATATGGGGTAACCTTGCTATAGGTAAGAAAAACCTTAAAAGTGGTCAAACGTGACATTGAATTTGCAGGAAAATTGTACCCAAGCAAGTGGATGGATGATGACACATGCGACTCCAAAATGCGTTGGGCTAGGAATCGAATGCATAACGGGCATGTGCTAAGGTACAACCAGTGGGACTACCCAACCTGGATTACATTTTGATAAATGGTATTGTATATAAATGTGTCTAAAGCGAGTCGAATAAGAGTTTGGACCCATGAGGTCATAATTTGAAATTGAAATATAAAGAAAATGGAAATAGCTGAAGAACGAATCTTTAGGAGCCGTGAAGCCAATATATAGAAAATGGAAATTGGTGAAGAACGACTCTTTATGAGTCCTGAAACCAATATAAAGAAAATGGAAATTGGTGAAGAACGACTCTTTAGGTACCGTGAAACCAATATAAAGAAAATGGAAATTGGTGAAAAACGACTCTTTAGGAGCCATGAAACCAATATAAAGAAAATGGAAATTGGTCGAAAAATGACTCTTTAGGAGCCGTGAAACCAATATAAAGAAAGTGGTAATTGGTGGTAATTGGTGAAGCCATTAATTTGAAACAAGGTTGTAATTGGGACATCACTAGATGTACACAGGTTGAACCTTATATGAAATGGTTAAACGATATCAAGTTATATATTGGGACTGATTTTGAAGTGATTTGGGTTAAAAACCAAGTTGAGAACTAAGTGATGCTGAAGATTGAAGACTTAAGTTTAGTTAGATAAATAGATACATAGATACACCACACGTTAAGGGGGAGTTTGTTAGAGCATATTCCTATGCTACCGTTGTGTCTCGTGTATTGTATCTAGACTAGAGCGTCTTTGTGAGTCATATAGTCAACATACCAAGATGGTCGTACCATATGGTCCGCCGTACCAGTTGTTATGGGCGTACCAACTGGTCCACAGGGTGGTACGCCAACCAATATGTAAGTGACTATAAATAGTTCGTGTTAGAGAGAGTCCAGTTACTTCTGTCATTTCCAATACTCTTAACTGTGTGTGTTCTTGAGTGTTTCTCTCTCTACATTGTAATCTCTCTAAGTGAATCAATAAAGCAAAGCTTTATTTACCTTCATGTTATTCGATTGACCAAATCTAGCAGTAGTAAGATCTCTCCGTGGTTTTACAAGTGGTATCAAAGCAATCCAGGTTTCTCTACTACTTTGATTTGGTCCATTTTCAAAATTTTAGAGAGAGAAAGTTTGGATTTGAGTCGTTTTTCATCATTTTTTTCAATTCTGAGTGATTCCGAGGTCAAAGATGATTTATGAGTGTTCCTAGAGTGTTTTCGCACCTCACTGATCGAGTTTCCAGTTCCAAAAGTCGAAAATTCGAAAAATCAGTCGATCTCAGTTTGGTACGCCAATGGTACGCTCGAAGAACACTTTGGTATGTTTCTAGTAAGGAAGGAAATATTCATAGCTTTTTGGTATGCTCAAGTTGGTATGCTGAGGTTGGTGATACGCTGATATTTCTGGTCCGGGTTTGGTACGTTGACTTGTTTGGTCCGCTGGTGGTACATTGAATCTCATTGGTACGGAAGTCGACGGTTTGGTACGCTGGCAGAAAAGTGGTCTTCACTAAAACTGACGTAATTTGAGAAGCTTTAACAGTTACGGGAGCTAATACCAGTCAAAACGTTCATCTCAACGAGATCTATACTTTTACTTGCCTAACGGCTAGTACCCTCCGATTTGACACCAAAAATCCGCTTGGAAGGCCTCCATTTTTTTAGTTTGAAGTTTTGACATTCTATTTTTAACTTTAAGATGAGTGATTTTCAAGCGTTTTCAGCTATGCTAACATCAATGCAAGCCATGATGAACTATGATAATGAAATCGGAACAACTCAGAAAGTTCCTAAATTACTTCGATTGGAAGATTATCATAACTGGAAGAAAAGATTTGAATCTTACATATACTCACAAGATGTTGATTGTTGGATTCCGATTGAAAAACAATATGAGTATCCGTTGATTTCTAATACTTTACCAAAACTGATAAGTGATTTTGAGCCTGAAGAAACAAAGGTATTTGCAAGAGAAAAGAAGACATATAGTTTTCTCATGATGGCATTACCCAAAGATTTGATGCATCGGTTTAAGAATTTTCCAACTTCTAAATAATTATGGGATGCTATTAAGGAAAGATGTGAGGGTAATGATCAGTACAAGAATACTCGAAAGAAAGTTTTAAAGAAAGAATTTGATAATTTCGGGCTTTGTGAAAATGAGAAGATCACAAATTTGATTGCAAGGTTTTCACATTTAATCAATGAACTTGACATTGTAGGTCTTAAGAAAGAAAATGATAATTTAAAGGAAAATTTCTGGAAGCTCTACCCGAAAAGTGGGAGGATTTTGTGATGATGTTGTCTAATGATCCAAACTACTCAAGTTGGACATTCAATCAGCTGATAAGCAATTACAAGCTCGGGAAATGGAATTACTTGTGAAAAAGTCACCAATTCCATCTGTTCAGAATCCTGAAGTATATTTTGGAGAGAACTCTGCTACTGTGCATGCTAAATCAAAATCACATTCTATTTCAAGCAGTAATCCACCGTTAACAGCATTTCTTGCTATAAAGTCTGAGAATACTGGTTATTCTTCGGGTTGCAGTTTTACTATTCTTGATAGGTCATCAAGCAAATCTACTTCTAATCAAACAACCGAAGATCTAGCTGCTTTGTTATCTGCTTTCATATCATCTTCTTCTGGATCTATATTTAGACACACTGGTAATTCTGGTTTGATTTCAGAGGATCTAAAACAGATGGATGATGATCAACTACATAAATTAGATCTGGAATGGCAGTTTGCTATGGTAGTGGAGAGAGGAAGGAGATTCATGAAGAAACATGGCTAGACATCTATTTTTCAGGGAGGAAAACTTGGGCTGGATAAGTCGAAGCTTAAATGTTTCATATGTTCCAAATCTGGATATTTTGCTCGAGAATAAAAGCAATCTTTTTCTCAACCAAGTACTTCAGATAATTATGACCATAATAAAGATGCAAAAGCACTGGTGTCCGAGGAAGGATATGATTGGGCTAAGGATTTTCCAGATGAATCTGCATTTTTATTTCATTCTCCAGAAAATTATGCATTATTGGCTACTAAGCAAGATGAATCAAGTGAGTCTGAATCTCAAACAAATGCATCTGAAACAAGTGATTTTGAAGTTAGTAGGTATGAATCAACTTGTGAATTTTGTGCTAAAAAACACAGAAAGATTCGAGAATTGATTTCTGAAAAGGAAGGGTTGATTGTTGAACATGAGAAGGAAGAAGAAGAGATAGAAAGTTACAAAAGAAAGTGTGAGATTTCTGGTGAGATTTTCAAAGCTAATGAAATGTTGGAACAAGAAAAGAAGGTGTTGATAGAAGAGATTTTAGAGCTAAAAGCAAGAACAAACCTTAAAGTTACAAAATGAAAATGATGAGTTAGTTACAAAGGTTGAAAAGTGGGAGTTCGAAGCAAAGGATGCTATTGGAGATTTTGATGCCTTATATAAGAAATCTAAAGCAAGAGTGGGATCACTTCTGCTTACCAATTTTGAACTTCAGAAAGCTTATGATGAACTCATGGTTTCGAACAATGTAGAAATTTATCAAGGAAAGGTGGAAAAAGTTACACAGGAAATGTTTGATGCTCGTGATAAAGTGAGAAGAGAAAAGTCTCTGTCTAACAGAGTTTCAGAACAATTGATAGAATTAGAAAAGGCTTTGGGTGAAGCGCAGAAAAAGATATCAGATTTAAATGTTCAAATTCAAGATTTGCATCGTCAGTTAAATAATTTGAAGAATTCACACTCTTTCACCAGTTATTTGTGCAACTACGAGATTTTCAAAAGAGTGTTTGGCGGAGATGAATTCAATCAGTTACCACCTCCGTTGGTTCACGCTGATCCTCTGGCTGATGTCAAATCTTCTAACACAATTGGTGATTATTCTGAATTTGTTCCTAAGAAATATGCGAATAAGAAATCCATAGTTCCAAACAAGAAAGTGGAAAAGGAGGAAATTCTACTTGATAAATCGCCATCAAAGTTTATTTCTGATGGGTTTAATTCCTGATGAAAGAATCATCTCTGCTGATAAGGTGATTGAGAAAAATGAGGGTTTGTTGAGTGAAACACAAACTGCTGCTAAGTTGGTTGAAGCTAACAAGTTGAAGGATATCAAAGCTGTATTTTCTCAAATGGCTAATGATCGTGTTTCTAGTTCTCAAGCTAAATCATCCAAATCTGGTTCCAAACGTTCTGGGTTGGGATACAAGAATCAGAAATCTGAGAAGCATAATCAGAAAAGTGTCTCAAAGAAGATTCAAAAAGAAAAGAAAGATACAAGCTTGGAACAATCTATCATTTGGCTCAAGTGTTCATGTCTATAATAGAAAAAGGATTTGGAGGAAAGATTCAGAAGAAGGCTTCGTCTGAGAGTTCTTCTTTAGATGCTCAAAAGGTTAAGGATTCTTCGTTATCTGGATCTAATTATGCAGCTGATGGAGAAGTACTTCTAGAAGACCCGTTGGTGATTGAAAAAGTTGCTGATGGAGAAGTATTCCGTGTTTTTAACTTAAATCTCAAGACATATCAAATTTCAAACTAAATTTTCTGAAAGCTAAAACTGAAAGGTATCAGTATCGATTGGTCAATTTTCTTTCTTTAGTGCATTTCATTTGTAGTTTAGGGGGTGAAAATTGAAAAACCAAAAATAGTGTCTATGTGTTTTGTTAAAATGAAAATCCAAAAATCGAGTTTTCATTTTTAGGGGGAGAAAATAGGAAAGTACAAAAACATTGAAAAACATAAAATATAAAAACATTGAAAAATGAGAAATTGTATCCGACATGTTTGGGAAATGATGGTATATTGGCTTACGTGTCTGACTCATGGATAAAATAGAAGAAAAATCCTTAAGATCATTGCTCGATGTGCTTAGTAGGCTTGACATTAAATCAAAAAGTATTCAGATGTGATAAACACGTTAAATACAAATGCTTGACCAAGTGGACAACATCTTGATGCGTATCTCAAGATATCAAGAAAAAGATATGTGGGAAAAGAAAAATGAGAAGTCACTGTGTATACATGTGTTCATTTTGCAAAGATTTAAACTTTTTTATTTTCTTTATTTTGTCAAACGATCGGACTTTCTCTACGTGTCCACAAGACCGACCTGATTGTTGTTCGTTTGACATTCTGCTTTATTTTCTTTGGTGTTCCGTATAACTCATCGGACTTTCTCTCTGTGTATGGGAGTACTGACCTGATTGTTGTTGGGTTATACAATTTCAACTTGTTTTGTTTTCTTATTTTGTTAAATCTGAGACCTTATCTGCGTATCGAAAGATCGACCTTAAGGTAGACGATTTAACATTCTTATTTCTTTTTTCATGGAACACAGTTGACGATATCGTGAATTCAATCATTATGTGATTAAAACACAAATGAAATCACAAAGTGTGATATAATTGAAACAACATATCTGAGTATGTCTGATAGTGTGGGGTACACTGGTCAAAGCAAATCTAATCAATACAATAACATATCCAGATGTTATGAGTATGATTGTGTCTGAGTTCAAGTTCGACAAATTATACCAGCAATCGGCATGACTTGTGTGCTGAAGTAATTGAAAATGAAGTGTAGTTCAGCATGTCATGACCAATATGATCCCAAGTTGTGATCTTTCTCACAAAAGACAAAAATAGTGTCTGATTCTGTATTGCATTTATGTTTCTTATCTGAAAAATCCAAAAATATTTTCGGTGTGTTTTGATATAAAGTTACAAAAACCCAAAAAGATTTTGTTTCTTATTTGTTTTCGACCAATCGATACGCGATACGAAATCAAAATTTCAAAACTACATCTTGGATTCTCAAAGAGAAGTTTTGCGCCAAGATTAAATTAATTTTCAAAAAAAAAAGAAATCCGCGTTTCTGTCTTCTGAAATTGCAGGTTCTGTGTGACAAGACTCGAGCATGGTGAAAGGGGGAGTATGTGTAATATCTTTTACAAGTGGATCTTGAAGTTCAAGGATTGTTTAAGATTGATCCAGCCACCACGCTCTATTTCTGTCAAGATTTCAAGTTGAAGATCAAATGCAGTGATGCTGAAGATTGAAGACTGAAGTTTAGTTAGATAGATAGATAGATACATAGATACACTACACGTTAAGGGGGAGTTTGTTAGAGCATATTCCTATGCTACCGTTGTGTCTCATGTATTGTATCTAGACTATAGTGTCTTTGTGAGTCATATAGTCAATATACCAAGATGGCCGTACCATATGGTCCGCTGTACCAGTTGTTACGGGCATAACAACTGGTCCACAAGATGGTACGCCGGTCAGTATGTAAGTGACTATAAATAGTTCGTGTTAGAGAGAGTTCGGTTACTTCTGTCATTTCCAATACTCTTAACTGTGCGTGTTCTTGAGTGTTTCTCTCTCTACATTGTAATCTCTCTAAGGGAATCAATAAAGCAAAGCTTTATTTACCTTCGTGTTATTCGATCTCTCCATGGTTTTACAAGAAGTAACCTTGTTTAAACACAGTAAAACTCATGTTGTTGAGTCATGTTGATTCCCGTGTAAGTTTCATATAACTAATAGGGAATTGACACTGATAGGTGGGTGATCGGCCCAACTTCATGGGTGAGACCCACAAGCATTGATGATTGTGAAAGTAGGGAGGACGCTGGAAGCGACCGTTCCCGAAGACACACAGAGCATTGCTATGCAAGTAAGTATCCTCAAAATTTTTCAGATAAATGTTGCAATGTAATATGAACAAGTAATGGTTCGTAAGAACCATAACTACGTGCTAAAATGTTATGTGCTCGATTAATGGTTAGTAAGAACCATGTCCATATGTTAAATTGTTTAGGAAATGATCCCTTAGGGATCATTATGTTGGTTATTTGTTGATTGCTAGCTAAAGGGTTCAAAAGAACCATGGCAACACAAAAATATGTTAATATGCCAACGCGTCAAATAAACAACAACTGGTTCATAGGAACCATAACCATAGATTAATAGGCAATCGAATGAAAAACAATTCATAGGAATTGTGCCAATAACGTCAAGGCAAGAAGGAAAAGGTCTATATTGACATGAAATAGCTAAATTCCTCTTAGGAACCATGGCTTGATTGAAACATGTATGTTGATGTGTAAATGATTCAAAGGAATCATAATTAATGTGATAAATGCTAAAGGCTAGTATATGAGCCAATAATAGATCGATGTGTAGCATGTTGAATTGTAATAGATGGAGTGGTGTAATCCTAAAAAGGGGTTATGGGATGGAATAAACGGCTTTTAGAGTCATAGGAACTATACAATAAAAATGTACTACATTATCGGATATGAAATGTAAACGGCAAGTGACATGCTAAACACTTGCAAATATTGTTATACTGCTTAACATGTGTACGTACAGTTAGACTGTGCAAAGACACAACTAGCAGGAAAGCCGTGAGACGAGATTCCGACTAGGATTATCATCAAGGTAAACATCAGCAAGAAAGCTATATACGCAGATTGTGATGACACTAAGGTACGGATGTTATTACATTAACGTTTGAACCTCTTACGGGGAGGGTGATTATTTGAAATTTTGATTTTTGATCAACAAGGTCATGACTCTGGTCATTAGAACGTTAACCCAAAATAATACGTGGAGTTATAAGCTGTGAACTCCTAAACGCGTAAAATGGGAAAGACAAAGGGTAATATCCATAGGTGACTAAGACTTGGGAAAGAGTTTCGGGGACAAAACCCTTTTAAGGGGGGTAGAGTTGTAACATCCCGATTTGTATAGGTTAAAATGCCATTAAATTCACGTTAAGTGTCTCTTCGAATTGTGGGTACATTAAAATAATGTACCAACTATTATATATGTAGAAGTGGGGGACTTATGATGTGAATATGAAAGTTTGGTTATTAAATAACCTAAATATAGATCTAGAAGGACTTATGATGTAATTTAGAGAAAATAAATTAAACAAAAGAATAAAAAAACAAGGGGAGGATGCGTATGAAGCATCAGAGGTCGAACTCCTCCCCCATCCATGCCCTAGGTCGAAATTCTTCAATCAAGAGGGGTAGGGGCTGCGATTTTGAGCATAGAATGGATGCTATGAAAGCTTGAACCTTTATCCGTACATGGGAGGGTGCTAAGTAAGTGTTCCTCATCTTATCTCATGCCTAGATTTCGAAAAATCTATGACAAAATTGGATGAATAAGGCTGTGTTTTTATGATCAATATGTTATAGAATGTTTATGTGGTGTAATAGACTCAAGAATGCTTAAATTTTTTGCTTAAACACCAAGTTTCGGTAGGGTAAACCTTAAGTGACAAATTTACATGATTAAGGTCAAAGTGTTTGAAATTTTGATGGAATATGTTGGAATTGGGTGTTCTTTGAAGTTGCAATACGTTAATATTATAGTAAATGCAACGAAATTGTTATATACTTATGTTAGGCATAAATGGATACTAAACATAAACCAAAAGGGGATAAACTATGTTCATTATGTTTTAAGCACACTAAGTGCTCGATGAAATGTCCAAATGAGCTAGTGATTAGCAAATGGATGTTTATGAATGCTAACCATGAGGCCTTTATGTATTAAACAAATTAAGTGTCAAAGATGTGAATATGGACTAATATGAAATCATGCTAAATGTCTTAGATGCTTAAACGATGCAACTAAGAGGATGGTGCAGGAATAAGACCGGATAAACATTTCGAGAGGCCACGAGGTAACATCTATGCTTTGTTACGTATAGAATGTAATGACTCATATTGACTTCAATGATATAAAATGCACGATTCCTAGAGAGCGTTAGACTTGGCCTACATGGCAAGTTACTTAATTGTGAAGTTACCCAGTCAAAAATTAGAGTTAAGCTCTAAGTATGTAATGAGTCAAAGAATGAAACTTAACTAAATGGTTCATAGGAACCATGGTTATACGAATATATAACATTAGCGGTAAATGAATCGTAGGATTTTCTAATGGGTTAAACGGGTCAAATGATTATAAAGGAATCATGAATATATGACATTAGCGGTAAATGAATCATAGGATTCATGCTAATGGGTTAAACGGGTCAAATGATTCTAAAGGAATCATGAATATATGACATTAGAGATAAATGAATCATAGGATTCATGCTAATGGGTTAAACGGGTCAAATGATTCTAAAGGAATCATGAATATATGACATTAGCGATAAATGAATCGTAGGATTCATGCTAATGGGTTAAACAGGTAAAATGATTCTAAAGGAATCATGAATATATGACATTAGCGGTAAATGAATCCTAGGATTCATGCTAATGGGTTAAACGGGTCAAATAAATTAAAAAAGAATTATGAATATATATGATATTAGCGGTAAATGAATCATATGATTCATGCTGGGTCAATTATTCTAAAGGACTCATAGTATTGAGTCAATGAATAGTACTTACTAATTGGTTCATAGGAACCATAATAATGGCCAGATGTTATTGTTAGCTAAACGGTTCTTAGGGACCATAACCATATGCTAATGAGTAATTGATTGATAATGGTTTGCAGGAACCAAATGCAAGGTAACATCGTTTATGTTACAAGTAGTAATTATGTGAAATGTGTAAGTACATACATATGCAATAAACCTTGAGTTATAGTAAACGGGCGATGAATGGTTCTAGGTACCATGAAGACCAAACTGCCAAAAAGGTTCTCTAATGAGTCAATTTGACCGTTGGAAAGATTTGGAGGAATAGTATAATGAATGACCAGTTGCAATGGGCAAAAAGGGGGCTTTAGAATCCATGCCATGTAACAAGTAAAGGAGGATCACAAATAGTTTATAGAACCATAGATCCTCAATACTAGAATGGTGATCAAATGGAGCATTAGGAGACACCAAAGGCAAAGACCCGTCTTAACGGGTCAAATGGGTAAAAATGGGTTATTGGATCAAATAGTGCAATAGATATGCAACCCAATAACAAATCTAATAAGTGCATGCAACTATGTGACCTATGTCTAAAAACTCAACTACCTGGAAAGGTAAGAAGATAAACACGTAGTAGGTGTGTAAAGTCAATCAAATTGTATGCACAAGATTATATCCATGCCAAATGCTTGCAAATATGAATATAGTAGCAAAGTACACGCTATGGATCATTTCTGGATCATGATGGATTGGGTTTCCTCACAGAAATCCCATAACGGGTCAAACGGGTCGGGTGAACCCGAGATTAGTTAGTGAGTCATGAACCTGTCTAAGGTATGTGTTGTCTACCAAAACATGTTTCAAACGTATTTTTGAAGGCTTAAGATGCCTAATAGAAGTTCTTTGAGAGATTTGGTGAAGTTGGCAAAATAGGCTAAAACATCAAAAAAAATTGTAAGTATGGAACTGGCCAAATTCGGCCAGAAACCCTGGAAAAGTGGCTCCAAGCGTATCGCTTGGAGCATGACAATTGGGAGGCGATACGCCTAAAATTCCAGGCGTATCGATTGGAAATATTGGAAGTCTAGGCAATACGCCTAGGAATCCTTTTTTTCTATTTTTATTTGTTACGAGATTAAGACCCGCCCGCGATGCGGGGCGAGAAAGCGAATTTGAAAGTATAAAGCGAATATTCGTATAAAACCTATAAGTTTGTAGGTTTCATATCAGCAAAACAGTAGAAGCCACTAAAGAATTAGCTAAAAAATGTGTAATACTAAGATAGTCATGCTTTTAGAACACTGGGAATTGTTCTCCAAACACTTCTTTAACATATGACCCACTAAAAATTCATAGAAAAATCAAATGGCAAATCAGGTGCCTCTAACAGATTAGAACATTCTTCAAATCCGTAGCAAAATGAAATCCCAAATAAGCCCCATGTAAACAGCAAGTAAAAACCAAAAACACCTTGGATGTTAGACGAAAGCATATTTATATAAACAATACATAGGGTGTAGGCAGTGACCATGCTAGCCAAAACTCAGTCCACATTTTAGTCTTTAGTACATACTGTGGGCTGCAGTTAGCTAACACGTTACCAAAAAGACGGGCCAGACGACGCGGACGTTCCGTACAGACTTCATTCACCCTATACTACACATTCCTAACTTTAAGTTCAAAAGACAAGCCTTATCCTAGTAGCATATATTTTTTACACTGAAAAGAGGCATGTAAACAGTGCAGGTGCCAAAAAGCCTCCTTTCAACAGCCATGGAGACTACTCCTCCTTGTCCTTGGCTTTTTTCATTGAAGGTCCATCAGTACCTATGGAGTTAAAAACATCAATAAATTTAATTACTTGGTATCCGTTTTAGTTTGCTGAACCTCTTTGTTTTAGCTACATACCTTCGAGGTCCCTAACATGTTTTTTCTGATTCTTCGCTGCTGGTGTTGCAGGCGCGGCGGCAGGGCCTGTCGGCTTGACCGAATCAGGCAATGAAGTTTCTTTGGCGGTGACTGGAACGGCAATGGGTGCGCTAGTCAGT
The DNA here is from genome assembly GCA_039602395.1 of Deinandra increscens subsp. villosa. Taxonomy (NCBI): domain Eukaryota; kingdom Viridiplantae; phylum Streptophyta; class Magnoliopsida; order Asterales; family Asteraceae; genus Deinandra; species Deinandra increscens. The sequence goes on from JBCNJP010000010.1 coordinate 52,071,850, forward strand.
GGCTGCACCTCCAAAGTCTGCTGATTTGTGGAATCCTCATTGAAACGGTAGACGAAGCTGTAAAGTTTCTCTTTGCCAATGAGTTCTATCATCGGGCCGGGAACCTGCTTTGTATCACTGAAACCTTCCCTTACAACCATTGTCTCGCAGTCAGTCCCAAGCAGTTGACGCATTGCGTCATCAAAGAAGACCACCGGCAGCGTTGCTGTTCCATCGAACAATACAACATTCACGCAGTATCTGTGAATTTCATAAATGTAAATTAGCCAATCACAGAAGTATTTCCTATGCATTCATGCCAATTGTTCCCAGATAATGTAAACACATATGGGTATAGGCTCCAATGAATGAAATAATTAATTTTTTTGTTGAAAGGTTATAGGCAGGTGTTTTTTTTTTATAGGTAACAGGTAGGGTAAGCTGGGAAGAAAACCCTACAGATCCCTGATCTTATGCCTCTACAATAGTAGGCTCAGTATGTTTTTGGGGGTGCAAAGACTTACGCGTATTTTGTGGATTCTACTGTACCGCAATATTTGCATATCATGTCGTCTTCTTCCGGACGGACACTGTCATTACAGTGTGGACACTTGCGACTGTACCAAGTACGATAACCCTGTATTTCTTTAATCCTTGCAATACAGGCAAACCTGCGATTCTGAAGTTTAAGGGAGAACATATGTTAGTGTTATGCTATATAGTATAAGTTGGCGTGACTGCAAAGGGAGAACATACGTTGACCAAGACGGGCTCCCCGGAGAGGATATCTGCGATTGTGGTAATGTTGTCCCTATGTCCCTCTCTGTCTGGTAGCCATACTGGCATGAAGCTCTCTTAGGCAGCATCTGTAGCCTGTGTTTGGCATTGGATAAATAGGCAGGTTCATATGTTAAACCAACAACAAAAACAAATAAGAGGCATATAAACATTACCTTTTTATCTCTTCAGCATAACCCTCAATGGCAAGTTCAAGATCAATTGTGGTAGCAGGCGTAGATTCCAGTTGAATCTTCTCTGTTATATGGCACATAACGAAGGCAACTGTTAGTCTACTCCAATTCATATTAAATTAAATTTCATGCTAGGCACTATTTTTATGACACTGGCCACGAAAAGCTAAGGCCTCGCTACACATACACACGCCGTCTAACTCATTTCATAGCCAGTATAGATATAGACAATAACGATGAAAGTTTTTTTTTTTTGTGATTTGATAAAGTAGAATAACATAAATACATTAGGTGTGTTACCTCCAAACCTAGTAACCTTCAGCGACGCGACAGCAATCACCTTCCCAGGCGATAGAACATTCACATATGTATAAGCCATTTCTTCCCAAAGAGTTATCTCTATCGTGTGCTCACTACCCAATGAAAACTCATTCCTTTAGGTATGCTAATCAATAACAAACTGACAGTTAAAGCAATGCTTTACCTTAGATCAGTCACCATCATCTTCAAGAGATTCTTGTCCTTCCTTTTCATGACTGCACTGTTGCTCTCAATACGGCAAAGGTAATCTACACACAATAAATTTTGTAAGTGCATAATTAGTTTATAAGATCCATGTACATATTAACTGCAAATGATTTTATGCAGGCTACTAACCTGACAATGAATATATAATATGAAATACATTAAGAGAAGTTCTATCTAAAGCGATACCCGTTAAGACTGGATTTTTTTTACTCTGTCTTCAAGAGCACCATGCAACGCAAACTCGAAATGTTGTTTTGGTATTGGCACTGGAAGCTCAGGAATGTGCTGGAAGACTGTCCTATCTCCAATGACGATTGTTGTGTCCTGAGACACAACTTTACCAAAGGACATAGGAGGGTTAACAACATAACCGTCAATTTTGTAGCATCTGTAAAGTGAAACTTGCGCGTCAATCTTCTTTGACCTTGTCTCCACCCTTGCCTCTATGGCATTACCCTTTGGATTTTAAAATCAGACATAAGTATATGAAAGGCAATATATATGTGCATTTAAGCAATTAAACCATCGAACAACAATTTACGTGTCCATCTTTAAGCAAGTAGTAGCGTTTCTTAGCGTCTTTAGGATTCCACTGCAACGTGTATTTCCTTATGACACAAACATTCAAGGGCACTGGTTTTTTGTATGGCCTCAACTCAGTAATGCTATGATCAGCCATCGCACGAACACTGCAGTGAAACCAGGGTAAACGTGAACGAAAATGCCTTATTGCAAGGAAGTGTAACACAATACATAATGTAACAAACATTGTTCAAGGGATTCACTGATCAACATGAGTACCTATTTTTTAAGCATCAATGGAGCTAAGCAAGTCTTGATAGACAATGTTTTGGGTAAGGTCGGACGGTTCATCATTTTGTGGCACTATGACTATTTTTAACGCCTCAGGGGACGTTGCCCTGGAAAGAGCCACGTACAACTGACCATGACTAAAGACTGGTTGCGGAAGGTACACGCCTATTTTTTTTAGTGATTGCCCTTGGCTTTTGTTAACCGTCATGGCGTAGCACAGCCTCAAAGGGAACTGTTTACGATTGAACGTGAAGGGCAATTCCTCGTCGCTATGCATAAGCGTTATCCTTGGTATGTAAACACGTAGACCTATGGCCACACCTGTTATTATGCGTGCCTCTATTATGTTATTAAGCAACTGTGTAACTATAAGCCTAGTGCCATTGCATAGCCCAAGCGACTGATTTTTATTCCTAAGGAGAATGACTGGGCTATTAGTCTTCAGTTCAAGACAGTGAGGTGGGAGGCCTGAGAAATGAAGCGAATTTAGGTACTCAACAGGATACAACAACTCGGTATCCTCTGGATTATTTGCATAAGAGGTTACGGAGTCGTTACTTAGGTATGTTCTGTGCGGATTGGTGTTAATGTTCAAGACCAAGGCGTTTATTTCATCAACAGTATGATTCCTCGGACATACTATAGCCTTTCCGGACAAATTAGTTGCAGTCGGATTACGCAAGGTTTCCTCATCATATATGAAGTTTATAAGATCCATGAGTGTGTGGTCTGAATAAGGAATAAGAAACTGTTTTGGCACCTTTACCATCTTGGTGTTATGAGGATCGCATTTGTCAGGTATACCAACGGTTCCGTTACCAACAGACAGCAGCCAAGAAGAAAATACTGCAATTTTTTCTTTTGAGATGGCATCAAGCCCATGTTTTTCCAGCCGCATATTAACTGTCAATCTACATATCCTCAAATGATACCATAGATGTGAACGCGGAAACGACAGTTCCAAGATCTGATGTTTTGATGCCTTACGCTTTATCGGTAGCGTTTATGTGACGCCCACTCCCAGACTTGGCCCTAGGAGCGGTCACGCATCGGATTTACTCATGAACACAAGGTACAACAGAGATAACTAAAGCAGCGGAAATAAAAACTTTTATTCATATGCCAAGTATTACATAGTAAGAGAGACAAATACAAAAGTGAAATAAACATCTTCACGCCAGTTTTTCAAAAATGTCTTCTCTTGATAGCTTGACATTGTCTTGATAGTATATGCCACCTAGTTTCTGCTCACATCTCAGTCTTCCCTTTTCGATCCGAAGGTCCAGCCTCATCTGACATACATAACTTAACAAGTCAGCTTACGCTGGTGAGTTCTACGTTTTGGGAAAACTTTACCTTTCGAAGGCACTTAGGTTTGTCAAACATATTTCTGCAATTAGACAATCAAACACAAAGCATATAGCACATATATTCACATATTCTAACCTTGTGAATAAACTAACCTTCTGTTGCTTTGTCATTCTTGTCTCATATTAAATTTTATCTTAGGGAAATAGTGTTTCTACTTGCTTTACGAACACATCGTGTAGCAATGGTCCCTTTAGTTTTGACACTATATAGCTTTGACGCTATCTGGCTTTGACGCCACTTTAGCTTTGACGCTTTCTGGCTTTGACGCCGCTTGGTTTTGACACCATTGGGACAACACTATTTAACTTCTTGTTTCAGAAGCCCCTTACCCACCAATCTTTCTCTTGATTACCATCCTTAATCTATTCTACTAGAAACATCGAAATGGCAATCTATCTTTCCTCTAATCATCACCATACAATCAATACATATAACAAGCAATTATAACAATTGAGAGTATTTTCACACAACGTTATGTATATCAGCCCAAAACGGGTTAAAGCAATTAAACAATTTAAAAGAGGGCTCATAGAACTCACCTTAGCTTTGCAAAGCTATTATTCTGGGGTTAAGTTCTTGTGAATCAGTTTCTTAATGCCTTTAATGTAATGTCCCTATCAAGACATCCTAAATGTTACAATTCACATTTAAGAATTACCTCATTATCCAAAACCCAACTTTTTATTGGTTAATACCCTTAATAGTCAAAATGACCATTTTGCCCCTTTTACATATTTTGTTATATATCTTTCAAGTCTTTGCTCCTTAATGTTTACCGCTCGTGTTTCCTCATGACCGATCGTTTAGCGGAATTACTATGAGGAATAGTCACGGGGTTTGGAATTTGGTGACGATCGTTACCGGCCGTGTAGGCGTCATTGACGACCATGAGGCGGAATTACTACAATCGTTACACCGAGTAATTTAATTATAACTTACCAAAATTTGAACTCATACATGTTTAATATATATGTAAACATGTTACCATACCAAAATTCAAGTCCTTATATCTTCCGGATTATTTTATATTAAATATCCATATTCCGAAACCCTAATTTCCCATTTTTCTCGTTTCCATAGCAAAACTCATTTTTATACAGAACCATCTTAGGGTATTATCTATTATGACATTTTATAATATCCCTTAAAATGGCAAGGCTTAATTCAAAACCGTTTACTCGATTTGGGCAAAACATCATCATGAAAACCCTAATCTTGACCCATTTCCAAAACTCATACCAAACCTTCACCAATTCTGAAATAAACTTAGGGCTTTCTTAAAATACATCAAATTAGGGTTACCTACCAAAATTCAGAGCTTAATTCCCATCCGATCATCCAATTTTACCCAAACAAGCTCAAGAACCCTAATTTGAGCATAGTTTTAAAAGTCATACTTAGAAATTGATTTAGCCAAAACTGAAAGAGGTTATTTTAGACCTTACCTATAGAAGCTTGACTGCTGAAATTCGGATCTTAACTCTTCACCGTTTGAGAGAATTTGACCGACGAAGGTTCTGGTTCGGATTTAGGGTTTTTCGGGTTTGAATTCAGAAATTGGGGATGATATTCGGCCGATTGGAGGGTGTATTTATGCTAGTAGGGTGCGCCTAGGGTCCCTACACGTGTCTAGGGTGACTCATGCTCGAAATCAACACGTATACAGGGTCAATTTCGTCAAAACGTGCTGCACAAGTCGAAAATGTCGTTTTCTGGTTCGAAATTGGGCGGAGGTACGCGAGCCCCCTCCCTCTCTCCGTCGCGTACCGCCTGGGACTATCAGGATTTGGCAGTTTTGGTCCCTCTAAGTTTTATTTACATTTCAGCCCCCTAACTTCTACCAAACTGTTATTTTATGCACCGAACTATTATAAAACATGATTAATAAAGTTTCTAAGGCTCGGGACACCCTCGATGATATACGTATATATACGTATATATATATATATACACTTATATTGTTATATATATATCTTTTGCTATTTTGCGTTCTAGCCCCTCAAACTTTACAACACTTATTATTTCATGTTATGGATCATATTAGGATATATTTTTACTACATTCTAAGCCTTAAAATGTTTATAATAGTTATAGATACGTATAATATCTGTATACGTTGATAACTTTACATAATTTACACTTTTGGCCCTTCTACTTTTCCATTAACTATTAATACATGTATGAAACTATCAATTCACACATATATCATCATGTTATTTGTATAAACATACATTTATCTCATCTTTCACTTTCTTTACCGTTTAACTCATCCGTTTATACAAATTTCATCATTTTGGCCATTAAACACGTATTTCTAACACATGCAATTTATCTTAAGGCATAGTTTACCATATTTATCAATCAAACTTACGTATTGATAATATAGACACGTATTTACTATATATATCATGTACCTGTGAAATTTGGGGTGTTACAACTCTCTCCCCCTTAAAAGGGTTTCGTCCTCGAAACATGCTCAGCTCGAGAATAACTCGGGATGAGATTCTCTCATTTTATCTTCTCGTTCCCAAGTAGATTCTGAACCTTTTCTATGCATCCACTGCACCCTGACCATCGGAATGGTCTTATTTCGGAGTTTCTTTTCACTGCGATCTAAAATCGCAACTGGCCTTTCCACATATGATAACTTTTCATCTACCTCAATTTCATCTAACGGTACTATTTCTGATTCATCATATACACACTTTCTTAGATAAGAAACATGGAATGTTGGGTGAATTCCAGACAATTCCTCAGGTAGATCTAACCGATATGCTACCTCACCTACCCGTTCTACAATCTTAAAAGGTCCTACGTACCTTGGGCCTAACTTTCCTCTTTTACGAAACCGAATAATACCCTTCCAAGGAGAAACTTTTAGTAACACAAAGTCTCCAACTTGGAATTCAATTGGCCTTCTCCTCTTATCCGCATATGACTTTTGTCGATCTTGTGCCGCCTTTAATCGTGCCTTGACCACATCAAGATCTCGAGCCATATTTTCGACTACTTCTTTACTTCCTATTTCTCGTTGGCCAACTTCACCCCAACACACTGGGGTTCGACACTTTCTACCATACAACATTTCATAAGGAGGCATGCCAATACTAGCATGATAACTATTGTTGTAGGAGAATTCTGCTAGTGGTAGGTGACTATCCCAACTTCCTCCAAAGTCTATTATGCAAGCACGCAACATATCTTCCAGAGTTTGTATCGTTCTCTCACTTTGTCCATCCGTCTGAGGATGATACGCCGTGCTAATATGTAACCTCGATCCCATATTCTTATGGAATTTCTTCCAAAATCGCGAAGTGAACCGAGTGTCTCTGTCGGAGACTATAGACACTGGCACCCCGTGTTTAGAGATGATCTCCTTAATAAACAAACTAGCTAACTCTTCAGAAGAAATTGCCTCATGAATAGGCAAAAAGTGAGCACTCTTGGTTAGCCTGTCCACAATCACCCAGATGGTGTCATAACCTTTAGCTGTACGAGGTAGCTTAGTTATGAAGTCCATCGTGATATGTTCCCACTTCCATTCAGGAATCTTCAGAGGTTGAAGCATTCCATAAGGCTTTTGATGCTCAGCCTTAACCTTTGCGCAAGTCAAACACCTATTCACATATTGCATGACATTAAACTTCATACCTGGCCACCAATAGTCCCGTTTTAAGTCTTGATACATCTTAGTTGCACCAGGATGAATTGAATAGCGTGACTTATGAGCTTCGTCTAAGATCTTACCGCGAATCTCACCTAAAAGCGGCACCCACATTCGACCGTACCTAGTTTTAATTCCAAAATCGTTTTCTTCCAAGCTTCCTGCTTGGCCGACCATTCTTTCTTTCTTGATATTCTCATTCTTAAGGGCTTCATATTGGTCCTTACGAAGTTGGATAAGAAAGTCAGGAGTTATTACTAACTTATATGATTTCACCCGAAAAGAAGGAAGACTCTCCTTTCTGCTTAGAGCATCAGCCACTACGTTGGCTTTACCTGGATGATACATAATTTCACAATCATAGTCTTTAATCAATTCTAACCATCTACGCTGCCTCATGTTAAGATCTTTTTGTTCAAAGAAATATTTTAAGCTCTTATGGTCAGTGTAGATAGTGCACTTAACTCCGTACAAATAGTGCCTCCATATTTTGAGTGCAAACACAATGGCCGCCAACTCTAAGTCGTGAGTTGGATAGTTTGTCTCATGAGGTTTTAATTGCCTTGATGCGTATGCAATGACCTTGCCTCGCTGCATCAAAACACAACCTAAGCCTTGATAAGAAGCATCAGAGTACACTACTAAATCATCAGGCCCATCCGGTAAGGATAACACCGGTGCCTGAGTCAATTTGGCTTTTAACTCCTCAAACGCACTCTGCTGACTAGGTCCCCATAAGAACTTAGTGTCCTTCTTGGTTAGCTTAGTCAGTGGCGTTGCAATCTTCGAAAAATTTTGAATAAATCTACGATAATAGCCGGCAAGTCCTAAGAAACTACGAATCTCTGAAGGCGTCTTAGGTGGCTTCCAACTCATTATCGTCTCAATCTTTGCTGGATCTACAAGGATGCCATCCGCGTTTATCACATGGCCAAGGAACTGGACTTCCTTAAGCCAAAACGCACATTTTGAAAACTTGGCATAAAGCTTTTCCTTCCTTAAGGTCTCTAGAACCTCCTTTAAATGCATCGCGTGATCCTGCTCATTCCTGGAATAAATTAAGATGTCATCTATGAACACAATTACGAATCGGTCCAACATAGGTCGACACACTCTATTCATAAGATCCATGAAAGCTGCAGGTGCATTGGTCAACCCAAATGACATTACCAGAAATTCATAATGACCATAACGCGTGCGAAAAGCTGTCTTTTCGATATCTTCATCCCTAATCTTAAGCTGATGATACCCTGACCTCAGATCTATCTTAGAGAACCAACTCGCTCCTTGTAGCTGGTCGAACAAATCATCGATCCTAGGCAAAGGATATTTATTCTTAATGGTTAGCTTATTTAGATCCCTATAGTCGATGCACATTCTCATGCTTCCATCCTTCTTTTTGACAAAAAGAACTGGAGCACCCCAAGGTGAGATGCTTGGCCTTATAAACCCTTTGTCAAGCAAGTCTTCCAATTGTGACATCAATTCTTTCATCTCTGATGGAGCTAACCTATAAGGTGACTTCGCTACGGGTTGGGCTCCTGGCACTAAGTCGATCCTAAACTTTATCTCTCGATCGGGAGGAATGCCGGGTAGTTCTTCTGGAAACACGTCTGGAAAGTGGCATACTACCGGCACATCTTTTAGCTCCTTAGTCTTCACCCTCGAATCGATAGCATAAGCAAGGTACGCCTTGCATCCTCGTCTTATGAACTTCTGTGCCTTGATCATTGAAATGATCTCTACTGCTGAGCTATCACGATCCCCATAAATGGATATGATTTGCCCAGTTGGCGTTCGAAGTTGAACCTTCTTTTGGTTACAGATAATTTGTGCATCGTTCTCTGCAAGCCAATCCATTCCTAACACAACATCGAAACCTCCTAGCGCCATAGGAAACAACTTAATAGGTAGTTTATACCCTTCTAACTCTATTAAGCAGTTATCTACTACCTCAGTAATCCTAATACTTCTCCCTGAGGCAATCTCGACCTCGAATGGTTTGTTAGCCTTAACAGTTGGTCTATCAATTAGCTCACAGAATTCATGCGAAACAAAACTCCTACTAGCACCAGAGTCAAATAACACAGAAGCAGGCACATTATTAACGAGAAACGTACCTGAAACTACATCGGGTGTTATCTTGGCTTCGGTGGTAGTCAGGGTATAAGCTCTACCCTTTGCCTTTGGAGCCTCTTTCGCCTTTGGTGGTTCTGAATTCTTGACCAACTTGGGGCAGTTTGTCCTGATATGATCAGGGCTTCCACATTCGAAACACTTCCTTGGATCAGTACAACGATTGGCAAAGTGACCTTCCTTCCCGCACTTATAGCAGCCAGTCGTCATTGACCTACACTCTCCATAGTGATTCTTATTACACTTGTTACACAAGGGCTTGCTGCCCTTTGATCCATTCTTTTGCTTTTTGCGGTGACCCCTGTCATTCTTCTTTGAACCTTCAGCCGTCTCCATCCACTTTCTCTTAGACTCCTCTGGTCTACCTCCTGCTCCGAACATCTCACTATAGAGATTGGAGCTTAGATTCACCGTTGCCTTGAACGTTCTAGGCTCAATAGCCTTAATGAATTCCCTAACTCGGCCAGGGAGGCCTTGGACGTATCGTTTCACCCTTTGAGCTTCAGAAGTGACTAACGCAGGCAACAATCTTGCCATAGCATTGAACTTGGACGTATATTCCCGATGCGTCATGTTTCCAGCTTCGAGCATCAAAAAGTCCTTCTCCAACTGATCCAGCTCTCCCCTAGGGCAGAAATCTTCAAGGACTAACTTTTTCAAGTCATCCCACTTCATTGCAGCGATAGCTGCACTCCCTTCAGTCTGCTTAACCATTCCCCACCAGTGCAATGCTTCAGATACAAACGAGTGAGCGGCGTACTTCACTGCTTGATCTTCTCTGCACTCACTGATTTCAATAACTGCTTCCATCTCATGAATCCATTCGAAGGTAGCTATTGCGTCCTTCTTGCCATCATACAAAGGGGGTTTACAACCACTGAATGTCTTGAAAGAACATCCTTTACCTCCTTGTCCTTCCTCCATATCTTCTGGGTCATTCCTATTCCCGTTGTTATTTCCTCCACCTCCCGTCCCGTTAGTTCCACCAACGCCTCTTTGGACTTGGGCTATTGCTTGCGCGATAATAGCCGCTACTTGTTCGCTAGTGAACGTATTAGCTTCGACGTTAGCTTCGGGCTCAGGATTTGCTCGCGTGATTCTTCTAACTATTCTACCGTCGTTGTCATTTCCACGACTTCCTCTAGCCATTTCCTATATTAAGATGAGTGACATTTTAGGATTTATGTGACGTAGGGTTTCCAAGTTTTGAATACATGATAAACAGATAAGCGCAGACGTCAATACGTTTATTTATATATAATGTCTTCAAAACTTATCTACATCTATTCACATGCATCCTTTGTGTCCACATCCTAACATCAAAATAAAATATCTCGCACTTGGCCATATAATAACCAGTACTTAGGATATACTTATATAGTTAATACCAAATTGCAGTAGCTAATTGCAATTGGGTATTTTCCATACTCATACATCCTAAGTCCCTGTCCATTATATTCCTAATGCACGTTCTACTTATGGGCATAACTATCAATACTGGCATTTGTCTCATCTTACTTGGCTTCCCCAGAGTCCTAGTTTAAGTCTAGACACTGCAATAGTATCTAAATCTCTTAAACCAAGGCTCTGATACCAACTTGTGACGCCCACTCCCAGACTTGGCCCTAGGAGCGGTCACGCATCGGATTTACTCATGAACACAAGGTACAACAGAGATAACTAAAGCAGCGGAAATAAAAACTTTTATTCATATGCCAAGTATTACATAGTAAGAGAGACAAATACAAAAGTGAAATAAACATCTTCACGCCAGTTTTTCAAAAATGTCTTCTCTTGATAGCTTGACATTGTCTTGATAGTATATGCCACCTAGTTTCTGCTCACATCTCAGTCTTCCCTTTTCGATCCGAAGGTCCAGCCTCATCTGACATACATAACTTAACAAGTCAGCTTACGCTGGTGAGTTCTACGTTTTGGGAAAACTTTACCTTTCGAAGGCACTTAGGTTTGTCAAACATATTTCTGCAATTAGACAATCAAACACAAAGCATATAGCACATATATTCACATATTCTAACCTTGTGAATAAACTAACCTTCTGTTGCTTTGTCATTCTTGTCTCATATTAAATTTTATCTTAGGGAAATAGTGTTTCTACTTGCTTTACGAACACATCGTGTAGCAATGGTCCCTTTAGTTTTGACACTATATAGCTTTGACGCTATCTGGCTTTGACGCCACTTTAGCTTTGACGCTTTCTGGCTTTGACGCCGCTTGGTTTTGACACCATTGGGACAACACTATTTAACTCCTTGTTTCAGGAGTCCCTTACTTACCAATCTTTCTTTGATTACCATTCTTATTCTATTCTACTAGAAACATCGAAATGGCAATCTATATTTCCTCTACTCATCATCGTACAATCAATACATATAACAAGCAATTATAACAATTGAGAGTATTTTCACACCACGTTATGTATATCAGCCCAAAACGGGTTAAAGCAATTAAACAATTTAAAAGAGGGCTCATAGAACTCACCTTAGCTTTGCAAAGCTATTATTCTGGGGTTAAGTTCTTGTGAATCAGTTTCTTAATGCCTTTAATGTAATGTCCCTATCAAGACATCCTAAATGTTACAATTCACATTTAAGAATTACCTCATTATCCAAAACCCAACTTTTTATTGGTTAATACCCTTAATAGTCAAAATGACCATTTTGCCCCTTTTACATATTTTGTTATATATCTTTCAAGTCTTTGCTCCTTAATGTTTACCGCTCGTGTTTCCTCATGACCGATCGTTTAGCGGAATTACTATGAGGAATAGTCACGGGGTTTGGAATTTGGTGACGATCGTTACCGGCCGTGTAGGCGTCATTGACGACCATGAGGCGGAATTACTACAATCGTTACACCGAGTAATTTAATTATAACTTACCAAAATTTGAACTCATACATGTTTAATATATATGTAAACATGTTACCATACCAAAATTCAAGTCCTTATATCTTCCGGATTATTTTATATTAAATATCCATATTCCGAAACCCTAATTTCCCATTTTTCTCGTTTCCATAGCAAAACTCATTTTTATACAGAACCATCTTAGGGTATTATCTATTATGACATTTTATAATATCCCTTAAAATGGCAAGGCTTAATTCAAAACCGTTTACTCGATTTGGGCAAAACATCATCATGAAAACCCTAATCTTGACCCATTTCCAAAACTCATACCAAACCTTCACCAATTCTGAAATAAACTTAGGGCTTTCTTAAAATACATCAAATTAGGGTTACCTACCAAAATTCAGAGCTTAATTCCCATCCGATCATCCAATTTTACCCAAACAAGCTCAAGAACCCTAATTTGAGCATAGTTTTAAAAGTCATACTTAGAAATTGATTTAGCCAAAACTGAAAGAGGTTATTTTAGACCTTACCTATAGAAGCTTGACTGCTGAAATTCGGATCTTAACTCTTCACCGTTTGAGAGAATTTGACCGACGAAGGTTCTGGTTCGGATTTAGGGTTTTTCGGGTTTGAATTCAGAAATTGGGGATGATATTCGGCCGATTGGAGGGTGTATTTATGCTAGTAGGGTGCGCCTAGGGTCCCTACACGTGTCTAGGGTGACTCATGCTCGAAATCAACACGTATACAGGGTCAATTTCGTCAAAACGTGCTGCACAAGTCGAAAATGTCGTTTTCTGGTTCGAAATTGGGCGGAGGTACGCGAGCCCCCTCCCTCTCTCCGTCGCGTACCGCCTGGGACTATCAGGATTTGGCAGTTTTGGTCCCTCTAAGTTTTATTTACATTTCAGCCCCCTAACTTCTACCAAACTGTTATTTTATGCACCGAACTATTATAAAACATGATTAATAAAGTTTCTAAGGCTCGGGACACCCTCGATGATATACGTATATATACGTATATATATATATATACACTTATATTGTTATATATATATCTTTTGCTATTTTGCGTTCTAGCCCCTCAAACTTTACAACACTTATTATTTCATGTTATGGATCATATTAGGATATATTTTTACTACATTCTAAGCCTTAAAATGTTTATAATAGTTATAGATACGTATAATATCTGTATACGTTGATAACTTTACATAATTTACACTTTTGGCCCTTCTACTTTTCCATTAACTATTAATACATGTATGAAACTATCAATTCACACATATATCATCATGTTATTTGTATAAACATACATTTATCTCATCTTTCACTTTCTTTACCGTTTAACTCATCCGTTTATACAAATTTCATCATTTTGGCCATTAAACACGTATTTCTAACACATGCAATTTATCTTAAGGCATAGTTTACCATATTTATCAATCAAACTTACGTATTGATAATATAGACACGTATTTACTATATATATCATGTACCTGTGAAATTTGGGGTGTTACAGTTTACCTAAATTCGCCTCCTAATATAATCGACATGCCTCCGAAAGGTTCCCCTTGCTTGTCCAATATGTCCCTAAGGCTCCTGTCAAGTGATTCCAGACAGCACCGCTCACTCATCGGAGCCTCGTCCCAAATAATGAGACACGTTTCCTCTAACAGTTTTGATAGTTGAGTGTTCTTCTTGATATCGCAGAAAGACTTTTCGTTTATCTTTATGGGTATACGGAACCGCGAGTGCGCTGTCCTACCAGAGGGTAGAAGCAGGGCCGCAATGCCAGACGCTGCAACAGCCAACACAACCTTCCCAGCGGACCTTAATGCAAAAATGATGGTTGACCAAAGATAGGTCTTGCCGGTACCTCCATGCCCATAAACAAAGAGTAGAATTTGTTGTTTTAACGTGACGGAAGCGAGGACAGTCTCATAGATCTCTGACTGTTACGAATGCAGGCCTCTACGAAGGACCTCGTGTTCTCTTTTGAGCTCTTCCCTGTCGTAGTTCTTTTCTTCCATCAGCAGCTTGTTGCTGAGCACAGCCAGTAGATTTGCCGGTGGAAGCGGTAGGCCATAGTTAGTAAGAGAAGCAGAGCCTGATGAATAACGTCGTCTTGCAGCATCGACTCCCAGTTCTCTCCCTCGCCAAAGCGCAATAGGATTAGCTACGTCACAGTAAAGCAGGATGTGTGCAAAGAGCGACCGCAACACACCAGATGTTGCCCATGCAGATGCCTCCTTGAATGTGGCCAGCCATTCCTTACTGTCACCTATTAAGCCAAGCACCTCGTAGGCCTCACGATAGGTACGAAGCACCCGCTCCCCAACAGTGCGTATGGCAATGAAGCTCTGGCAGCCTCTCTGATATGTTAGAAGCAAACGTAAATAGAAGGATTCACCACAGGTTGGATGTATATATGATAAGCGACTGACAATAGGGTTTCTATGCCTTGACCTGCGAATCCAGAACTTGCCCGATGCATCCCAACGATACTCGGATATGTACTCAATGTATCGCAAATGCCGCCCGCTCGGATCGACACGGTTGTTTTCCAGCCAGCCTGTGAGAGTCGTTTTGCCCGTACATGGATTCCTCACTATACTTTCAAGCGAATCGGAATCTGTAAAGGTTATGTTCTGCATATTCTCAAGGTGCACGGATAGCACCTGTACAGAGGGATCGCGTTCATGTATGTGGAAATTGAGTATACGCCACGCAGCCTCATGGGGACAAATGAAACGACCGTCTAAAAAATGCTGTATCTCATCAACATCCGCAGGTGTTTTCGCAGATGAACTCTGTGATGTCGTATTAGGCCTTTTCACTGCGAAACGTATACGGTCAGTCCCCTTCGATATGTACTTGAAAAGGTACTTGATAAGCATACTCCAGCCGCAGTACTCAACGTTGATATGGGCAGCGTAACGCAGGCTCAGCAATCTGTTGTATGGAACCACATATCCATTATCTATACGCTTGTGGTTTTTGGTGACAGTGTAGCCATCTGCACGTCGCCTGTAATGAGCGTATCCATTGTTACTCAACGTAGTCATATCCTCATAATCCTTTGGGAAATTTTTGGAACATTTTCCAGTATCCATACATGATAAATGTGGATTAAGCTTGCCACATGGGCCATGAATCATCAGATCAGTAACTATTTTATAAAGCTCCGGTTCCAAAACAGGATTAGGAATCTCAGCAGATATGTATTGGTCGATCTGTTCAGGACTTCTGATCTTGAATGGGTCAGTCACCCATAAAAGCAAATGACAATGAGGCAAGCCTCTTTTCTGGAATTCTATTGTATAGAGATCTGTAATAACACAGGAAGGGATAAGCGCACGACAGAAAGAAAAACAGCCCAACAACATAGATAGAACCAAAGAAAGAATAAGAAGATATATTACGTGCAGCAACGCACCCACACGGTTCTGCATCCTTAAGGAAAGCTACCAACGACTTAACTTTGACCCGAAACACCCTTGAGACCATTTCAGGCCGGTCCTGTGGCTTAAGGTGAGGAAATCGAGCCATGAACCTTTGTATCCCAGGCCAATTAACATTACATGTGAAAGTGATAAAATATTGCGGGTTACCGTGCACACGACAAATAGCGAGCGCGTCTTGGTAGTGTTTGTACATATACCGTGGGCCTCCAGTGAACGAAGACGGTAGGTAAGTGCGCTTTCCCACATCATGGCCCTCGGAATCGCCTCTGTGTATGGCATCATGTATGCCCTGCAAATGTTCAGTGCGAAACTTATTCTGATTAGACCTAAAGTATTCTAGCAGGCTGTGCTCAATTGAAACGTAAGCATCGACAATGTACTGTTGGAAGAGACGCCCCCCACGCAGTAACAAAGAGTAAATGTGTGTGCGGTCATGAATTTGGTAGCTATAAAACATATTCATTGTAAGCTGCTTGTTTTTCGCGTTGGTACGAAGCCTCAAGGCAGTTGACCACCCGCTTTCCCCATAAGGAAACAACAGGGGATATTGAAGAGACATATACGAAGGATGTAACTTGCTTATCCTCTTTGGAATGTCATCTTTCTGATGAACGATAATGTCAAAGCCCGAGGCTGTACATTCATTTCCGTAGACGATTGCACCTATAGTTCCAGGACCAGGAGCGTCATAAGACACCTGATTCTGACTATTGAAGAGGCGTATAGCAAAATCAGGGATGCTCGATTGTTTCTGCAAGTCATGCGCAGTACGAAAGAGACGCACCAGCTGGTTGCAATTTTCCAAAACACTAAGTATGTCAGACAGAATGGCAGGCTTGAGAATGATCTTCCCATCCTTCTGGAAAATAGACAGTCTATTAGACATTTCGTTGGCAGTGTCGTATACATATAATTGCAAGAACGACGGCTTTCTGCCACCGGAAGGACACAGAGTACCTATCCAGTGACATATTTGACCCTCAACCTTAAAGACATAAGGGCCCGAGCCATTGTTAATGGAGTCATCGACTGTTGCACCAAATGAAGTCATAGAGAACACAGAGTTGTATCTACGAATATTCTCGAGGAAGTCGGGCTGCATAAAAAGAGATTGGAATAGAGGAGGTGGGAAGTTATGAAGTGGCAACCTAACAGCACCTTCTTTACAACAGCGATGGTATTCAGGAGCTTTGGTAGTCGAAGAAGAGGATAAACGCTCATCCATCCAGAATAACGCAGAGCACGCCTGACAGCTGTAAACGCAGTCGCCAGAATCTATATAAGAAGAAGACGTTGAAAGACGATTGGATGCCAATGTAGCACGCAAATGCGCCTGTTGTGATGTTTGGCGGCCTAGGCCAGGGCTCGAGCAAGAACGTGAACGCTTTCTAGAAGAACTCATCGCAACAGAGAATATACACGCAGGAATACAGTTATAAGAGACAGACAACATACTATTACATAGTCATGCAGGCAACACGTTATAATATTAGGCTAAACTCCTAAGTAAAGACACACGAATACGCATGAGAATCACATGTAGTGTGACAGAAACAATCATATTCTGAAGACGTGCCAATAAGTGCCAAGCAAAGGTGTTGTGTTTATTTATGCTAACCTATACTTTCAGAAAGAAGTTTCACCGAAGACACAACCACTTTCTGAAAGAAGTTTCGCATGAAACGTGCACATAATGACTATTGCAGGCAGTAACTTTAAAAGATCAGCCTATAGCTGTATATGAAAGCACCCTAAAACCTACTGATGTGAGTGTAAGCAGCAAGCATAACTTAACATGTACCATACCAGAAAAACAATAAGGAAGCATAGCAAAACCTAAGGCCTAAAAAGTAATGCAACCATGTAACAAAACATGATTTGTACCTGAAAGCAGCCTCCACCCAACCTACAAAGCGACGAAAAATAAACATAAGAAAAGGAAGGTAATAAACTACATGTTCCAGACCCAGGCCTGCTTTGTTACCAGATAAATCCTCAAAAGATAAAAAGAGTGATCATCACCATAACAATTTAACCTTCCTAAACACACGAAGAGGCCGAAGGCCACTAACAAACTATAAAATCCTTTAGACAATCACAATTGTTACTAAAATGTAAGCCAAACACCACAATGAAACATAAGCACATACATGCACATGGTAAATGAGTTACATCAGACAAAAACATCATATAATATAAAACACATATATGCTGATGTTAAATGACTTAAAACATATGAAACAAAAACCAAACAACTGAAACCAAAATCTAAACCATATTATTAAACATAATAAACACATTATATGTAGATGGTAAATGAGTTTTCTACAAAAAATTATAAGCCACCATGAAACATACCTCAGAGAAATCACAACACCTGAAATAGATCAAACAGCCTAGCAAAACCTCCTGGAACAGCTGTAAGTAAGAAGAACCACAAAAAGGAAAATAAGATTAAATGATTGAATTCACAAAAAAAGTGTAACAATTTTGTAAAAGATTATTGACCTCACTAAAAACTGAAACAATTTTTGTAAGCAGGAAGAACGACAAAAAAGGAAAATAACCTAAAAAACAAAATCCAAAACCTCACAAACATAAAAACAACCAATAGATGATTGAATTCACAAAAAGATGTAACAATTTTGTAAAAGATTACTGACCTGACTAAACTGAAACAATTTTATAACAATTTTAACAATTCTGTAACAATTTTGAAGCAAAGAAAAGAGGAAAAAGGTGAACGATGACTGAACAGACTCAAAACTTGAACAATTTTGTAACAATTTTTACTATTCTACAATTTGGATTTGGAAGCAAAGAAAAGAGAGAAAACCTGACCGGAAAAGAACGTTGGAAGGGGGTAGATGATTGAGGCCAAGAAATGTGGTAGATAAAGAAACCAAAAGGGAGTAGGAGTACTCGAGCAACTGTAGTTCGTCCTTCCGCAACTGTTGACGCACATCCGCATTAATTGAGGTTTCGTGTAAGGTGAATTCGGCATGGCCGAGTGCTCGCACGGGCAGAGTACAGAGCAAGTGAGGTATAGCTTGACCAACAAACGTATAAGACCGCTACGTACGGTTTCGTATGAGAAGAAGAAAATTGTATGAGGAGGAAACCTACGGTGAAAAGACCAAGAAAACGAAAAAGTGTTAGCATACGTGGCTTGAATAGTTTTGAGGCAGTGTACACCTCATGTTCTTGAATTGATATATTATATAATTTATAATTGTAAATGATGTTTACACATGTTTAAGCAATAGAAACTCACTATTGAAAGTGAGTAAATTGCATGTAAAGGGAAAGCCTAGTGGGGATGCTCATCAAGACTACAAAGAACCGATCACCTCAAGAACGAACTACCCGTCATGTATTTTGGTGAAAGGAACATATGTATTAAGTCATTGATTACCTTTGAATATCAAACTCAATATGGTTATATTTTGCAGATGCATAACCACAATGATGGTATTTTATGGTTGTTAAATCATAGTTTTGTACAAAAATTTTCTAGGAACAATTTTAATGATAATAATGGTTAAGTTTGTCATCAAATTGTATACGAGTGTGACAGTATTCGTCGCCCCTTGATTGACTATGTACCTTCTGGTGAGCCCGCTCCTATGTGGCCATGTTTTGATGATTCGTGCTCTATCTCTCAGCTCTCAGATATCTATCGCACTTGGCGATGTGATTTTAACCTTCCTAGCACTTTCGAGTATGGCGAGTCATCCAGGTCTGCACATTCTGCACCTATTGATATTGTGCCTCCTAGTGCACCATCTCTGTTGCTTCTGCTATTGCACCTGTTCTTGCACTCATTTTTGTTGGAGCCCCTGTTGGAGCCATCCTCTGTTCATTTTCTTGTGCAGCCCGTCACTCTGACATCTTTCGTCACATACAGGGCGTACTTCCGACTTTTCACCCATCTCCTTCTGTGCCATCAGTGGAGACTCGTTTGTTCGCTCCTGAGGATCGCGTTGCTGGTATTGATCGATGTCTGGACACCCTTTATGCCCACATGTCGGATGCCAGTGCAGCAGCCATCGCCGCCCAGATTTCAGTTGATACTCTTGAGGCCCGTATTGCTTTCGTGGCTTAGTATTTGATGTTGACGTATTGAGGTGCCTGTATGACCCATGTATTTTGATGTAAACACTTTTATTTTATTGTGAAATGTATGATTCTAGTAAACAACATTTGTATTTTGTGTACGAATATTGTACAAGTAATTTATGTTAATGTACGATTGATTGTCTTTGCTAATTTTGTTATGAATGGATTTCTGTTGTGTACTATGTGGTTGTTATATATCATGTTCTTATTATGATTGTTTACATAATGTTTTATTTCTTTATTTTTCATATTGTGAAAGTTTATAAAGACATGACACGTGGACAGCCCGACTCCGTGCCAACAGAGGTGCAAGCCCTTCTCCTGCCATGGAAGATGTTGTTATCGAGGCGCTAGTTAATCAACGTATTGTGGATGCTATTGCTACTGCCGAATCCAACCGTCTTGCTGCTCACGAAGACAATCTCGAAGGATCCTCGGGTGGTAAAATGAGGATTCTCCTCAATGTTAGAATACTTTGATTTCGGTTTCCAT
Organism: Deinandra increscens subsp. villosa; assembly: GCA_039602395.1. NCBI lineage: Eukaryota > Viridiplantae > Streptophyta > Magnoliopsida > Asterales > Asteraceae > Deinandra > Deinandra increscens. The sequence continues at coordinate 52,092,268 of JBCNJP010000010.1, forward strand.
CAGATTGTTCTCAAGATTGTTAGCTAGCATTTCAGGTGCTCATGTTTGTTCATATAAGGACTTCATGAACTACAAACCCATAAACTTGTAGGATAGTGAAGGTTCCGGGTGGTTTGAGAAGATTTAGTCTATGTTCCGCATGTGTAATTGCCCCAACGATTACAAGGTGAAGTATGCCACATGTACCTTCCACGAAGGTGTACTCACATGGTGGAACTCATATGTTGAAGCCCTGGGAACTAACCTCGCTTATGCTATGTTATGGGATGACATGAGGCAGATCATGAAGGACGAGTACTATCGTCAAGAAGAATTGCAGAGATTTGGAAGTTGAATTTTAGAATCTGTCGATGAATGGTTCCGACATAGCAGGCTATACCAAACATTTTCTTGAGCTTGCACATCTGTGCGCTACCATGGTTACTCTAATGTACAATAATATTGAGCGTCATATTTGTGGTCTATCTCACACCATCCAAGGAAATGTGTTGTCATCAAACCCTATTACCCTCCAAAGTTTCGTGCGACTAGCTCACATCTTGACTTACCAGTCCACACGTCAGAGTACTTCTTTTTCCTAAAAGAATGTTGATGACAAGCCTGCTACTGTCAATGTTATCCCTACTGAAAAGAAATCTGAGAACAAAATGTAAGCATGACCATGATTGGAAGAAGAAGAAATCTTTTGAAGCTCCTCTTGCTAAAGCTCTCAAACCTATAAAAAGCATTTATTGTGACCTCCTTGTCTGCCCCCAGAAATCAGGATGGCTAGCTATACTCGTAGTCAACCCCTATGTAACAAGTGTAACTTGCACCACATGCTGGACTGTGGCAAAATCTATTGCCAAAATTGCAAGGCTAAAGGCCATATATATCGTGATTGTCCAAAGCATGCAACATGATTCATGTTGCTCGAACTTGTTTGAATGTGGTGTGACCATAAATTTCAAGAGCGAATGTCTGAAGTTGAATAAGCAGACATCTGGACCCGCTCAAGAAAGAGCCTTTTTCCTGAACGCCTCTAAGGCCTGTCAGGAAATTAACACTATGACGGGTACGTCTCTCCTAAATAATCATTATGCATCTATTTTGTTCAATACTGGTGCTGACAGAAGCTTCGCGTCTGTCGATTTTAGTCCCTCAACTAAAATTGCCCCCCACAACCTTAGACACTAAGTACATTATTAAGTTAGCCGATGGTAAATTAATATAAGCAAGTGAAACTATCAAAGGTTGTTCATTAGAATTATAGGGCATTCGTTCGATATCGATATCTTGCCTATAGAATTAGGAATCTTTGATATTGTAGTTGTAATGAATTGGTTATCCACAAATCGTGCAGAAATAGTTTGTCATGAGAAACAAGTCAAAAGACCACTCGACAATGGTGAGACTTTGATCGTTCTAGGAAAACGAAGTGGAACCAAGCTAAACATCATTTCTTGAAGACATGCCCATTGTCCGAGATTTCCTTGAGGTTATTCCCGATGTTTTAGCCCATGTTGCTGTGAAGAAGCCAGAAGATAGAAGACTTGAAGACATGCCCATTGTCTGAGATTTCCTTGAGGTTATTCCCGATGATCTCTCTGGTCTACCCCCATCTAGACAGGTGGAATCAGAATCGACTTAGTGCCTGGAGTTGCACCTATTGCTCAATCACCTTATCATCTCTTGCCCTCTGAACGGAAAGAGCTATCAAATAAGCTGCAAGAACTTCATGAAAAGGGTTTTATCCGACCCAACTTTTCCCTGTGGGGAGCTCCCGTGCTATTTGTTAATATGAAAGATGGATCTTTCATGATGTGTATCGACTATAGTGACTTGAACAAGTTAACGGTGAAGAACCGCTACCCTCTCCGAGAATTGGTGATCTGTTCGACCAATTACAAGGTCGAAGATCGACCAACCATCATCTTAGGGTTCGCGATGAAGATGTTTCCAAGACCGCATTTAGGACTTGTTACGATCACTACGAGTTCCTGCTGATGCCTTTTAGTTTAACAAACGCGCCTGCGGTATTCATGTATTTGATGAATCGCGTGTGTAAACCATATCTAGATAAGTTTCTGATCGTGTTTATCGACGATATTTTGATCTACTCCCGTAGTAAGAAAGAACACGAGCAACACCTAAAACTAATCCTAGAGTTGTTAACGAGGGAGACGTTGTTTGCGAAGTTTTCCAAATGTAATTTATGGATTCATGAAGTTTATTTTGTAGGCCACATGATCAATGATCGTGGTATTTATGTCATCCCCGCCAAGATTGAAGCCATCAAAGACTGGAGCACTCCCATGACCCCTTCTGAAATCCGTCAATTCCTCGGTCTCGATGGCTATTACCAAAGATTCATCAAAAACTTCTCCAAGATAGCCTTACCCGTGACCACACTGACTTAAAAGGACAAGAAGTTTATTTGGGATGAGAAGTCTAAAACGCTTTTCAGACATTAAAGCTGATGTTGTGTGATGCCCCAATCTTTCCCTGCTCAAGGGATCAAAAGATTTTGTTGTCTATTATAATGCTTCTCATCAAGACCTAGGCGTGCTAATGCAGAGAGAGAGAGAGAGAAAGTCATAGCCTACGCCTCCCTTCAGTTAAAGATTCATGAAAAGAATTACATAACCCATGACCTAGAGCTTGGTGTCGTTGTGTTTGCTCTCAATATCTGGAGACACTATCTATTTGAGATGGAATACAATATCTTTATGGACCATTATAGTCTCTAGCATATCTTCTATAAGAAAGAGTTGAACATGAGACAACGAAGATGGGTTGAACAGCTTAATGATTACAAGTTTGAAATTCGTTATCACCTAGGAAAGGTGATGCACGTGAGTCGTATATCAATAATTATGGACTATTGTACGTAAAGGGTTTTAGATTTATAAACATAATACTATCAAAAGGACAATTCATGCACAGGCAGGTAAGTGTACCTATCGCTTACTAGTGTAGTATATATCCTAAGGAATAGAATCGGGTGTCGAACACTAGGAACACATACTAAAAAAAATCAGTACGATTGTGAATAACACCAAATAGCATATAAAAGTAATGGGAATGCAATAAATGTAAGGTATATCATCTTGATTTTGAATCCCCTTGCTAACAATTATCAATCATGAATGCATGTTTATGCTCACTCTTCCTAAAGATAACTAAGCCAATTTGTTAGACTCAACCTAACTTCAATTAAACCAGTTATGAATATGGAACGCCTGACATATCACCGCTAAGAAATATGTCTCTCTGTCTAGGACCTCCAAAATGCTAGACACACATTTTAGGAATCCTAACATAGTGCTACTCAATTGATCATTTATGTCTTGATTAGAGAATCCTACTTATTACATACCACAGCAGCGCTTTCAAACACATGGCAAATAACAAGATAAGCAAAACTCTACAATTCTAGAACCAATTAGACTCTAAACTTAACAGAACACATGCTGATAAAGTTCATAACATCAGTAATCCATACCTCTTTCGACATACGACCTTAGATCAAATATCATCCTGAACCCTATGATCTAGAGATAGAATTACTAAACCATAGGATTCGCGACTTCCTACACCCTAGTAAAACCACATCAATGACATCACAAGCAATATCAACATGCATGCATACATATCAACATATTTCAATCAATCAAGCATAAGTTCCATATTCAAACGCATAAACATTCATTCAATCATGCTAATCACAATACAAGGTTCATCTCCACCAAGATGATGGTGGAGTTTAGCTACTCATGGCAAAATTAGGATTCGAAAAATCATTCAACATGAAAAAAATTATAAATGTAGACTGAAATTGAATGTAACTACATATTGAAATGACGAATACTGACTGTGACTGCTTTCCTGTGATCTTCTCTAACTTCCGAATGGTTCTTCTGCTCTGGGAACTGGTTTCTGGATGTCAATAGTCGCCTCCCCTTGAGATAGAGCCGAAATGTTCTATTTATAGGGATTATTAGGGTTTTCGTAAATTAGGGCGTAACGGCCCGTAATGGGGATACTGGTTGTTACCGTCGGTTTTCAGCAAAGCTTCCAAATTTGTCAAGATCTCATTCTTGGGCAACAAGTCAACTATGGAATCCGGTTTTAGCTTAGACAATTTGATGTTAGATTAGACGGAAAATACCAGTAATTAACCAAAAGATGTGTGAAAATGCATATAAAAACCTGTTACATTTGAAGCACATCAAAAGGCTAACGTAGTTGCTGAGGCTTTGAGCACAAAAGAGTGAGTCAAGCCCCCCCCCCCCCACCCCGCGAGTTAGCACGCTTGGTATGACCATACATACTAATCTCACCTCCCAGATCAGTGAAGTGCAACCCAAAGCCCTCAAAGAAGGAAACCTGAATGATCAATGCCTACGCGGCATGGACCGTCAACTCGAGATCAAGGAAGATGGAGCTTTTTATTTCATGAACAAACTTTAGGTACCCCTTTACAGAGGATTTAAGAAACTAGTTATGGACGAGGCCCACAAGTCTAGCTACTTTATACAACCTGGTGCTGATAAGATGTATCATGGCCTGCAAGAGTTGGACTGGTGGCCAAACATGAAGGCTGATATCGCTACTTATGTCAGTAAATGCCTGACTTGTTCAAAAGTCAAATTCGAATATCAGAATCCATCTGGCTTGCTTGTTTAACCAGAGATTCCCCAATGGAATTGGGAATGTTTCACTATGGATTCCATAACAAAGCTGCTAAAAACCTGTGTTGGTCACAACTCCAATTGGGTTGTCGTGGAAAGATTAATAAAGTCCGCACATTTCCTGTCGATAAAAGAGACTGATAATATAGAGCGACTAACCAGACTCTATCTAAAAGAGGTTGTCTCCCGACATGGTGCACCCATATCTATCATCTCCTATAGCGATAGCCGATTCACATCAAGATTCTGAAAATCATTGTAGAAAGATTTGGGTACTCAGCTCAATTTGAGTACAACCAACCATCCTCAGACGGACGACCAAAGTGAAAGAACAATCCAAACTCTTGAGGATATGTTTTGTTCCTGTACTATTGATTTTGATAAGGGTTGGGATGATCGCTTACCGCTCTGTGAGTTTTTGTTGAGGACTTGAATACACATGCGAACGTGAAGACCAAATCCAATTGAAGTAACCCCACCTCTTTTCCGGTGATGTTCTTGTTAATGCTCAAGCCAATTTTTGTACAAAATTCTCTCAACCGGGGGAGAATGTGACAACCCGCAAAAATCCAGGTCAACCTTATAAACCTAACTATATAATTATCTGTTAATTGTGCAGTTAATCTAGATTTATATGACTTAGATATCATATTATGCAATCATGTCGATAGTCTTGACATAGCCTTAAATCATTTTTAGACGATAGACCCTTATTAATAATGAAGCAATACGTGTTATTGTTGAAATTTTAATAAAAAAGAAACATGTAGAACAATTTATATAATTTTCTGTGAGCTTTGTAGTAATTTTATTTAGGTATAAACAACTCGTCATCTTTAAACAAAAATATTTATTCAACGTGTATCATTTTATATTTATCGTTTACGTCCATTATTAAAATCTATCGTTAAATAATTTTTAACGTACCATGTTGTGTTTTATTAATACTCGTTTACGTGTTAAACTATTTTATAAAACATTCATCAATCATGATCATCACTCGTATCCTTTATTATCGAGACTCGTATCCGTTTAACCCCTCGTATCCGACCCGACCCGTCCCGTCTTGCATGCATATGAGTACCTATGCACGTCGACCACCGCCTTTACCCTCATGCAATCCGTTGCCACCTTCGAGCCTGTTTCCGTTTCCCCTTGACCCGAACCTTTCCACGGCTCGAACCTGGTTTCCATCCTCTTCCTTTTTGATGGTTTTTAGCACCCATAGAATACCACATCCTTTACTTGTAAAATCTCCTAACTCAAGCTAGATCCCAACCTACATGCGTATGACCCTTCGTGATTAGGAGGCAATCATGTCTCCTAAGTACACACTAATACCCAATAGGTAAACATTTCCCTCCATTGAACTTAAGCACCACACAATTTCCCTCTAATCTCCCAAAACCCGATTTATGCATCAAAACCCTTGGAAAGTCACTTACTTAAACATTTAGCTAATCTCCTCTAATTCCCCTCTTGATCCAGTCGAGCCAAGGACTCGAACCCACCCGGTCCCTTACCTTCCATTCCTCGGCTAAGGTTTAAACACCACACACACTTATACTTACAATCTTTTAAGACTCAAGCACTTGAAGTACCTTCACCCTCACGTCACCCCATCTTTCTCTTCGCTCACTATCACCACCAAACTCACCCTATCGAACTGGTGCAAGCCTCTAAACCCTAGTGTTCTAAGCTATCCACCATATAAAATCATACATTTGTCGTTCTTTCACAATTCATACACCTTAACACTCTCTTTCTACCTCCCTCCATTCGGCCCTGTCTCTACTCTATCTCTACATTTCTCCACTAAAACTGACTCAAAACCTTCATTCCTTGCAAGATCAAGCCCCAACATAGTGTTAGAAGCTCAAAGGAAGCAAGTTCATCCCTCCAGCCTTCTCCTAAATCGATGATTGGAAGCTTGTTGTGAGGATTTCCCCTTGTTTCTTACTTAATCATTGACCTAAGCTCATTATCCACGATTATTTCGGTTCTGGTTCACTCCATGGAAAAGTCTGGCTGATCTTGGTTGTTTAAACTCAACTATTCTTTTAAAAAAATGCTTACTTTGGTACTAGATGTGCAAGATTTCTTTACATAGTACATCCATGAAGCCGTTAGCATTATATCATAAAACATGTTTATGTTGAGAATTTATGGAAGTATTTATGTGCATATGTATAGATCTTAAAAATCCATGTTATTTATGTGTAAAAGTGTGCTTATGTTGGTTAAAATCCTCATCATGACCTATGACTCGGTTTGGACTCTCAATGACTAACTACGCTTAAAATCACTTTAGAAACATTTAGACACAAAAACCAACATTTGAAAAACGTATTTTTGATCTATTATGTGTGTTGGAATTAGATCAGAAAGTTTAGGGTCTCAAACAGAAAGTTTTAACATATTTTAGTTCACCAAACTCTTACAAAAAGATCCCTTACAAAAAGACTTAAATTTAGGAAAAACCCGAGATAAAAACCGACACTTTACGGGCCCGGGAACTGTATTTGAAGTTGGATATGTTTTGATGAACTAAATACGGTATTTAATGTATTTTGAGACTTAAAATGTGTTTACAAATGTTTACCTGGAATTTTAGAAACTAAAAATGTCTGAAAGCGAGTCACCGGGATAAAACCGACAAAACCGGCACTTAACCGGTAAAACCGTCATTTTTGCAAAGTACAGTACTTGGAATGTTATTTATGAGATATTAGTGTGAAAATATATTTATTTTCATAACCATAAGTGTTTTCTGACAAAAACTGGTAAATACCGTGTATCCGGTTAATATCGCGAAAACATTTGATACGAAATCTCTTATTTACATCCGTGTTTAGTATGATTGATTGATACACGCAGTAGTAAGATCGTATCTCGGTTTTACAAGTGGTATCAGAGCGTTTGGTTGCTCTACTGCTGTGTTTGTGATCAATTTTAGGATTTTTAAAGAGAGAAAGTTTGGGTTTATTAGGTTTTTCATCAAATTCTTCCAATTCCGAGTGTCTCCGAGGTTAAAAATGATATCTGAGTGTTCCTAGTGACTTTTCGCACCTTTCTGAAGCAAATTCAAGTCCAAATTGTCAAAATTCGCGAAAATCCGTCAAAATCAGCGTGGTACGTTTCTGGTCCGCCTCAAGAAAAACTGGTCCGTCGTTGGTCCGCCGATGGTCCGCTAGGCAATCTTCAAATCTGGTCCGTGGCAGTTATTTCTGGTCCGCCGAACCAAATCTGGTCCGCCGAACCAAATCTGGTCTGCAGAACCAAATCTGGTTCGCTGAGTACAAATCTGGTCCGCTGAACCAAATCTGGTCAGTTTCTGGTCCACAGGTTCATTTGGTTCGCTAGTTTTATCTGGTCCGTTTTTGGTATGTGAAGAAATTTGGTACGCTGATTGAATTGGTTCGGAATTGCTAACGCTAGGAGCAAGTTTGGTACGCTAGCAGAATACATGTGTTTACTAAAACTGACGTAACTTGAGAACCGTTAAGAGTTACGGAACCCAATACCAGCCAAAACGACCGTCTCGACGAGATCTAGATGTTTACTCGCCTAACGCCGAGTACCCTCTGTTTTGACACCCAAAATCCACTTGGAAGACCTTCGTTTTTTAGTTTGAAGTTTGAAGTATCATTTTGTGTGGAAAAATGTCTGATTTTCAAGCGTTTGCGGCTATGGAAAGCACGGTACAAACTATGCTCAATTTTGATAATGATATAGGAAAAAGTCAGAAAGTTCCTAAGCTGTTAAAGTTGGAAGATTATCAAAATTGGAAGCAACGTTTTTCTGCATACATCAGCACAAATGATATTGATTTGTGGATTCCGATTCGAACATTGTATATAGATCCAACTGAAGATGGAGAGTATAAAGAAATTCAAGATTTTGATAAGGATGAAAGAAAAATTTATGAGCATTGAACAAAAAGTTTATGGTTATCTTA
>JBCNJP010000010.1:52101398-52120912 GCA_039602395.1 Deinandra increscens subsp. villosa
ATAAACATACTATTTCGTTTACATATATCTGTGCTAATTGCTCCATCTTATATTCCTCCCTTATAGCTATAAATTGTGTCGATTTAGTTAATATGTCGACGATTACCCAATTGCCATTATGTCATCATCTACAAAGTCCATGGTGATGTGCTCCCATTTCCATATGGGTGTTTTGGGTTGTGTAAGCAAACTCGATGGTCTTTGATTCTCTTCTTTGACCATCGCATAGTTACCACATTCCATCACGTACTTGGCAATATCGGTCTTCATTCCCAGCCACCAATAATGCTTCTACATTGTGGCATACATCTTGTCACTCCAGGGTTGAACCGAATATTTAGCTATATGAGCCTTATATAATATTAGCTTCCTAAGATCTCCTTCTTTAGGTACCCATATACGATTTTTTAATCTTAACACTCCATCGTCTCGGGCTTAATTGTTCTTCTAACCCTTTCATCTTTTCGTCTTCTTTCTATCCTGAGTTAGAGCCAATACTTAATCTTAATAAAAATATCGGGCTTAGCTTCTATCCTCATGAAGACTAAAGTTTTTTCTTATGTTTTTCCACGCGACTTAAAGCATCTGCTACTACGTTTTCAGTTCTTTGATGATACTTAATCTCAAAGTCATAATCACTTAATAAATGTATCCATCTACGTTGCCTCATATTTAGTAGTTTTCGATCAGATACATGCTTTAAACACTTATGATCCATATATACGGTAAACCTAGTTCCAAATAAGTAACGTCTCCAAATCTGCAATGCAAATACTATGGCTCCTAAATGTAAATCATGTGTCGTATGATTTTCCTCGTGTAGCTTAAGTTTACTAGAAGCATATGCTATAACCTTTCCATGTTGCATGAGCACTCCTCCCATGCCACTTAGTGATGCGCCAAAAAATACCTCAAATCCTTCTGTTGCATTTGGTAAGGCTAATATTGATGCACTACAAAGTCGTCTCTTAAGATTTTGTTGCTCGTCTTTCCATTCAAATTTCCTATCCTTCTTAGTTAACTTAGTGAGGGGCTTTGCAAAAGAGGAAAAATTCTTAATAAATCTTCTATAATATCGGACAAGTCCTAAAAGTTGCCTAATTTTCTTCGGATCTCTAGGTGGTTTCCGTTTTTCTATTGCTTCAACCTTTGTCGGATCTACTCTAATTCTTTCTCCATTAACTATATGTCCTAGAAATTAGATTTGCTTCATCCAAAATTCGCATTTCAAGAACTTTCTGTATAACGTTTCACTTCTTAAGATCTCTAGAATCTGCCTTAGATGATCTATGTGCTCCTCTTTCGTCTTAGAATACACCGATATATCCTCTATAGACTTAATTACAAACATATCTAAGTAGGGTTTACACACACGATTCATTAAATCTATGAACATTGCAGGTGCATTCGTCATTCCGAATGGCATTACTCCAAACTCATAATGTCCATACCTCATCCTAAATACTATTTTTGGGATATCATCTCCCTTTATCGTAAGTTGATGGATCCAGACCTTAAATCTATCTTAGAGAAATAATTAGCACCTAGTAATTGATCAAATAAATCATCAATCCTAGGAACTGGAATTGCTGTAATCTATGCACATTCTTAAAGATCCTTCCTTCTTTTTCACAAATAATATAAGCGCTCCCCAAGGTGAACGACAAGGCTCAATAAATCCTCTACCCTCAAACTCTTGGAGTTGCTTGGATAGCTCATTCATCTCGGTTGGTGCCAACCTATAGGGTTGCTTAGCTATAGGTGCTACTCCTAGGATCAAATCTATTTGGAATTCTAATTGTCTTGGAGGTGGCATACATGGTAATTCCCTGGGAAAAACATCAGAAAATTCTCTAACTACTTCTACCTCCTTAGGTTTCAATTCTTGATCATCCTTAGTGGCGTATACTAAATAAGCTAAGTTACTCTTCCTAACATGCTTAAGGTATTTCTCATATGAAATATATTGGATTCCTGATCCATCTCTATCTCCTTGAAGGGTAACCTAAATCTTGCCCTCTATGGGGATCCTGACTATCTTCCTTTCACATACTATTTTGGCTTTATTCTTCGTTAACCAATCAATTCCTATGACTTCATCGAATCCTCCTAATATAAAGAGTATCAAATATACTTCGGATCCCTTGCCATTTAAGTTTAAACTAAATCCTTGTAATATCTCGTTGGCACTTGAAACTTTCCATCCACTATCTCTATGGTGTAAGGTTTATCTAGGGTGACTAACATGCAAGGTAATTGATTCCTAAACTCATAAGATATAAAACTCCTAGTTGCTCCTGTGTCAAGTAAAATCCTAGTGTATACATTATTTACAAGATACGTACCCGTAATGACATCGTATTCATTTTGTGCCTGGTGTACATCCATTACGAAGGCTCATCCTAGGGCTCTAGGTGGCTTTGTTTAGGTCATGTTCTTTGGGAAATCGGGCCGAATATGGCCCATTTCTCCTGTCAGGACCAAATTTGAGCCTTTACTCATTCAATTCACAGATTCAAGTGAGGAAATCATTAATCCATGTTTAAATCATGTTGTTTGTTTGTTGAAATCCTTAGATTTCCATGTCTGAAACTCAAGAACAAAAGGGTTTTCACACACACAAGTTCTCTCTCTCTTCCACAGCCGTCTAAAATTTTTTATTAGGGTATTCTGATGTGGCTATTTATACTAGAGAGAGCACAGGTCATCATTACACAGATTACAAGAGAATTTATTAGAGTTAGTGAAATTTATGACATCAGACCTGCGAATCACCAAGAACAATAATGAGATCGCCAAGACCACTTCTGAAGTCGCCAAGAATAAGATTCATACTACAGACCTTAGTGAGGTCGCCAAGGCTTTATGAGGTCGCCAAGGCTTTGTGAGGTCGCCAACGCTTGGTGAGGTCTCCAAGGCTTAGTCTAAGTCATCAAGGCAAAGTCCAAGTCGCCAAGGCAAAGTCCAAGTCGACAACGGCAATCATGAGATCGCCAAAAACACTTAGAAATCACTAAGTACACTCCCAAAACGCTAAGAATTATTATGGAATCACTAAGGGTTGTTATTATGAAAACACAATGAATTATTAGCATAAACCAAGTGAATTTGCATGAAATAACACAGAGTATGGATCCAGACTTTCATATCACAATAGTAAAGAACAAGGGCAATCATCCCAATAATAATCAACACAAGTTAAGACATCAAATATGAAATACAAAACATCAAACACTTGAATGATTAACATACGCATCAAGAGAATTATGCAAGTGAAAACATAAGTGAAATGAAAGATTTACAATTGAGACCAACACTAGGGATGCTATATTTGAGTTGTCACCAACCCTAGATAGATCGTACAAATTCCCCCTTTGCTGGTAATACAAACATGACTGACAACTACCTGATCTGACCGAGTAACTTCAGCAAGAACCTCTAGTATTTTCGAGCAGGATTCTTGTAGCGATATCTGAGCAGACGGTCTATGCATCATACAATATCCAAAGGTCTTTTCATGATAATTTCTTTAAATCAGAATAGTGCCACATCTCCAACACCCTTTTAAATCCACTGGAGGTAGCAAATCCCTCGACCACACATAATCTTTTTTTTCAAGGTACTTAGGCTTTCTGTGGTCATCTTCTTAGCAGCAATGCATTCCTAGCACCACCATCTTAGAAACAAGCCGACGTAGTTTGCATTACTATCTCGTATGGACCAAGCCTTCGAGGAATGGTGTCTAGGCGACTGTAGAATAACCACTTAAGATAACTCCTATGCAGCAGCCTTAATTCAATTGCTACGAGGAGTCTTATTGTGTTTCCATCTTCCCTGTAATAACTAGCTCATGTGTGTCTCCACTGTAATACCAACACCTTATAGGATTTCTAATCTGATCACCGGTTATTTTCTATGTGTTTAGTTCCTTGCTGATGCTTTTGTACATGATCTTATGAGGGACCACAACTCTTTGTTTTCTGAAAGTTTTATATTTCCTCTTCTCTTACTCAGGGGGGCGAGTAGAATTGACATTATAGATGGACTTTATTTGTTCTTCAGCATCTCTTCCCACAGGATCATTTGTGTGGTTGATAAACTTTCTCCATTTGAGTTGTTTCAGCTCCCAGGAGAACAAGTTCAGAAGATCTCTTATTTTGGCAAAGAACTGCACGAATCCGTTTCTTCTTTTAACAATAAATGCCTTGAATTCATGATCATACTTCTAGCCGAGGATTTTGATCCAATCATCTGATTCAACGTTGGGAGGCATATCTTTAAGTTTCTTATCAGTAAATTGCACCAAAGCCTTTTGATAAGGTGCCATTTCCTTCCAATCGTCAACCAACTCGGGGCTTCTTTCTTTTGATGTTCATCAACCCTTATTGCTTCTGGTTCATCCAACTGTCGCTTGAACTTCTTATTTTCTTCAATTATGTGATTTTTGACCATTGTACGAAGACCAGGAAGCTGCTTTATGCTGTAGCTTTTGCGGGCATAACCCTTCCTTTTTAGAAAGTGTTGCATTTCTTTCTTGGTCATACGGTTGACTCCAAGCGTAGCTGTAGTGGGACTAGGAGGATGTGAAATATGATCAAAGATCCATGGAGGAGGAGGCATATACTGTGCGTGCATCTCACGGATCTTTTCCCTTAGGTTTTCATTGAATTGCACGTACTCAAACTTGTTATCTATGTCAGCAAAAGGATTCCCTCTGGGATCGGTTAGCTTTTCGGTAAGCTTGTAGTTATAGAGGTGGTTCTCCATATCTTGCTCGTCGGTATATAGTTCAACCAGTTGGGCATCCGTAAGGGTCATCAAGTAGGATAGAGGTATGCCACGAGAAATGAGTTCTCTAACATAATTGGCTATCAATGAGGTGTCAGACAGATCAACATTGTCACCAGCAAGGTTGGGGATTATCCTTATTCTTGGTTCTCCCGCATCATTATTTGGATCATTTAGCTCAAAATGTTCAGATCCAGGACCAATTTTTGTTTGAGAACGACTGGATTCTATCATCTGTTTGATAGCCTCTCCTTTGGAAATTTCATCCAGTGTCCTTTCAACCATTATCTTTTCTTTAGCAATTCTGAGAACTTCATCTTTCTTCCTCTGTTTTTTCCATTTCTTGTTCATAAACTTCTCCATGAGTCATTTTCTTCTTGCCCTTGTCAGGTCTGCTAGAAGGCCCGACTTCTTGTGTAGAACATGAAACATCTGTAGCTAGACCACCGCCTGTACTTTGGACAGAATCAACTGGAATGGATTCAGCAGCAGCACCAGTGGTAGTTGAGGCAGGCTCAGAAGCATCAACATCTCCTACTTGAGTAATTTTCCTTTCTTCAGTATGGTGAACTGGTGAAGAGATTTGTGACATACTGGCATCATTTTGCATTTGAGGCTCAGTAAACACAGGCTCAGATCTCAGAGGAGTTGGAGCTAAGATATCAGCTGGCTCTTCCTTGATCTCATAGATGATTTCCTCGTCATATTCATCATCAGTAGTGAATTATATATTTATGAAGTTAGTTGCGCTGGACTCATAAATGAGATTGTTTAGACGATCAGCCAATAAGAAATCATTATATATCTCATTTGGAATCAAGCTAAGAGGTTGAGCTTATAATGCTTCTGTGGCTTCTATATTTTTTTCAGTAACAACTACACCGTTTCGGCTGCTGGGGTTAGTAGCGAGGGTGTTTGCATAAAACTCGCGAAACGCATTTCTCCCAAAATCTTGAAATTCAGGATCAACATGCATCTGGTTTAGTTGTTCTAATAATATCGAAGATAGCACGTGCAGGCATTTCAATGCTTATTAGCTGTTTTAATGGAGGAGCCAATTGAAGTTGCAATGAAAGTTCAAGAATGACATAAGGTCCAACTTTTTCACCCAATGTTATAGCAAGGGTCTCTCCTGAAGATGATTGATTTGCTTCAAGTGCGGCACTTGAGAATCTCGGAAGTTTGAGGTTCTCGGGAGGTGGCACCAAGCTTATGAAAGATTGGTATATTTCATCTTCCTCCTCAGAATTTGGTTCATCATTTAGAAAAGAGTCGCCATAAGAAATGTCTACTTCGGACTTGGAAGATTCATCATCACCTGATGGGAAATCAGCAATATGAGGGTCATCTACATCTTGCTCAGTGACAATGATAAAAGATTTGGCTCCAAATTCTTTTCCAGCTTCGCTTGGACTTGGCTCTTTATTTGGTTGAACATTTCCAGCAGAGGAGGCTGGTCTATCATCTGATCATCACCATGACTTGCATTTCCACTACCACCCACATCATCATCATTAGCTCTGGTAGCTTGGTTATTTTGCAATGCTTCAGCCAATAACCTCTTTAGTCTTTCAATTTCTTCAGCTTGCTCTCTTATTTACTCATTAGCTTTGAGAAGCTCTTTCTCTTGTTCTTTGATCCTATCATTGCGGTGATGGGAGCAGATTAAACACTTTGCTGTACAATATTGTCTAGTTCAGGTTGAACAGATAATTGTACGGCAGCAGCAGTTCCAGATCCAGAAGTTAGACCTCTCATTCTTTCAAGTTTCTTTCGTTCTTGAGCATACTTTGATCTTGATTCCCTCTTGTAGCCAGGCACAACATCTCCCTCAAGCATAAATGAGGCTGATTCGGGCTCAGGTGAATCAGCTTTTGAGGAATTGGATGAGTTGTCATCTTGTGCTTGCTTTGACTTTATTTTCTTTAGTCTTTTTTGACTTGATGCTTCAGGTTGTTCACTAACTTTGGCTTTTTCTCTTACTTTCTGTTTCTTTCTTTTAGGACCCCTAGCATCAGAGCTGGTGGAGTCAGAACCAGATTCCGATCCAGGTTGGAATCTTGAACCAGATTCGGGTTTGGATCCAGATGCAACTGAATTATTGTCAGCATCATTGCCATATGCATCAGCTTCATCTCCTGATTCGTCTGATTCGGTGACATCGTTGGTTGAACCTTTATCTCCATGTTCGGAATGCATATGGTCATCATGAATGGGAGAGTTTATTGGATGATCATCTTGGAGATTGGTTGCGTTATTCTCAGGATCAGCAGCATTGACATCTGCCATATCAGCATCAACATCGTCATTTCCTTGATCTTCATCCATGTCTTCATCAACATCAATTCCCTCAATCATGTTTGGGAAGAATGGAAATTCAGGTCCATTATACTGACCCAACCAGTATCGAGTGTAGGAACCGGGCATCATCCTTCTAGCAATCAAGTATGGCCTCGTCTTCTGTAGGTTCGGATATTAGTGATCAAGGATTGCTTGTACAAACTTGGGATACATCAAGAACTTCTATGATTTTCTAGTGGGATGTAAGTTGTAGTCCATCCATCTGATTATTTGTCTAGAGAGGTTGAAACCAACACAAGAAGCCAAACCATGTAGTGCCCATGTTGTTTCTTCCACGAAATCGTCAGTCCCAGACTTTCTTGGAGAGAAAGTAGAAATGTAGAAAGTGATAATACACTTCCAGTTATCTGGGAAAAACTTCTTCTTAATCTTCTCTTTTGAATCTACAGTAAGATGTCCTTTATATCCCATCATAAGGATTATGTCTTGCCATTGAGCCTTTGGGAAGGAATCAAGGCACAATACATCATTCAACTGAAGCACTTCTCGGACCCTTTCCTCACTTATTTCAACATACGTACCTTTAATCCTTGATCTGATGGATTTGGAACCATTGTCATCAACAAATGTGTTGGCATTGTTCCAAAATGCATTTATTATACCCGAGCTGATGACAGGCTCCATAAGGATACTAGTGATCCAACTTGAGTTTTCCAGTATTCTAAAAGCCTGTTCATATAGACCGGCATCTGTCCAGCCTTTGTTAATTTCACATAATTGATTATGAGCCTTGGAGAAATACAGAGGGGCATTGGCTGCTCTATCCCTTCTGGGAACCATCTACACATAAGAAACAACATGATTACATCAAAATTGACAAGTTAAATGAATGTCGTGGCACACTAGATTAGTGATAGTGACTCAGCTATTCAAATTAACTTTCAAAGATATAAAGGAAATTTGCTTAGGACATAGATTCAAATTTCTCCAAAACAATCATTTCAGTTTAAGAGAGGATGTCAGCACATGACCCAAATTCTAGTATTTTCCCTTGAAATTGTAATATTTTTTAATTGTTCACTTTGGTGAAGAACTAAGTGAATTTTAACAAAATAAAATTGTTTGGAGTATTATTTTAAGAAACCTTAAGTGATGGAACATTGTGACAAAGTTTGAGAAATTTGGGTAAGTATCACTCAACTGAGTGGACTTTAGTTAAAAAGTCAACATTTTGACCCGAATGACTCAAAGGGCTCAATAAGGAATCAAGAAGTGATTCCCCCTAAACTTGTGCTTTTCACAATTTTTAATTAATGATTTTGGAGTCCAGCATGATTCTAGACACAAGGATTCATAGTTCAGTATGATTTGAACAATTTGAGATACTTACAGACACATATATTCTATTTGATCACTTATAATGGACTAACCTGAAAAAGGTTTTCTCTTAATCATATACAAGAAATTAAATGATGAATCAGAAGATATGTGTGAGGTTCTTACATGCTCAAGATATCTAACCAAAGTCAAACAGAGTCAAGTAGAGGAACAAGAAGCACACATTATCAGACAAGAACATTAACATCAAGGTCAGAGACATTTAGGTGCAATTATTCCTAGAAATTCTAACCTAGCTTCATTAATTCTCATATAATTGTGATATAAGCTTAAATAGTTCCAAACCTGACTAAACATGTAGAATAAGAGATAAAGGTTTCATAAATCTATGACAGACATGCACATCATTTCATCAAAGTAAGTAGATATTAATCCTAACTCAGAATTGTAGAATTTTGCCTGATAAGTCATTTCTCATGAAACTTATTGAACTATTGTAAAAACAGTAAGTAAAAAAATCCACCTGAATGGATAGAAGTCAAACTTTCAACAATTTATTAGAGATCAGAAGACATACCTCGAAGAAGATCTAAAATCATGTTAAAATATCAAATAGAATCCACACATAGCCCAAATGGAGGAAAAATCATCAAACAGACTTGAAAAACACATAGGTTTGACTTAAATTCAAAGATGCATAAATTTGTCAATAATGGAGTTTGAAATCTCAATAAGACTCAAAGAGACTTGAATTAAAATCTTTTTATTTTTTTCTAGAAGTTGTTTTATGGATAAAATCTTTTGGGTTTTTCTAGAGAGGATAATTGAAAGACAGAAAGCGGACAAAGACAATACATCTAAACTACACAACCTAAGACTAATGCACTAACCTGTAAGGAACCTAAAGATAAGCTTAGTCAAAGTTGATCATTCCTACTGATTGAACTAGGAAGTTAAACCTAGAAACATCACATCCCTTGGTTAAGAGATTTTCTAGTTGATTCTTAGAGGAAACATGAACTAAGGTGATAATCTTTTTCTCGTGAGAGGCCCTAATGAAGTGATGCCTAATCTCTATGTGTTTTGTCTTAGAGTGCTGAACCGGATTCTTAACAATGAACATGGCAGCAGTATTATCAATGTTAATAGGAGTGGACATGAAACTCAAACTGTAATCCAGAAGCTGATTCTGGATCCAGAGGACTTGTGAACAGCAAGAGGCAGCAACAATGTATTCCGCTTCAGCAGGTGAGGTAGACACGGTTGATTATTTCTTGCATTTCCACGAAACCAATCGATTCCCTAAGAATTGAGCTCCTCTGGTGGTTGACTTATAATCCATGTTGCAACCCCCGTAATCACTATCGGAAAAGCCTTTTAGATCAAAGAGCTCATCCTTGGGATACCAAAGCCCTCTCTTTGGATTGGACTTCGGGTATCTGAAAATTCGTTTCACGGCTGTCAAGTGTAACTGTTTCGGTTTGGATTGAAATCTTTAGCAGAGACACACGGCAAACATGATGTCGGGATGACAGGCCGTCAGGTACATGAGTGACCCAATCATGGATCTATACAAATTTTCATCAACACATTCGCCTTCCAGGTCTGGATGGAGTTTGACTCGAGTCTCGACAGGAGTGGTAAAACCCTAAGAGTCATGAAACCCAAACTTCTTCAGCATTTCCTTCACATATTTTCCCTAACTGATTAGAATACCTTCAGTGTTCTGTTTCACCTCAATCCCTAGGAAAAATGTGAGTTCCCCCATTGAACTCATTTCAAACCGTTTTTCCATCAGATTCTTGAACTCATGACAAAGAGTCTTATCTGTAGATCTGAAGATGATGTCATCCACGTATACTTGTTGGTCCAGAAACAACAACTAATCACGATATTTTAATCACAAACGAGTGCGGAATCCTCGTTTATGATTGATTCAAGATAGAGAAGAGAAGAAACACGAAGAATACGATGATTAAACGTTAAAAACTTGATCTTTGCACACAAGAAAACTTGTCGGGTACAAAACAGAAAATCGTAAACTCTCTTTTGACTCTAGTTTACGTTCACGATCGTAAACACCTTCTAGGCTCTCGTCTCAATCGTAAAGCAGCAAGCCCCAAATGAGGAGGTCTAGAGGGGTTTATATAGGCACCCCAATGGGTTTACTATTGGGCCTCTTGAGTCATAAACCCAATAGTAAACTCAAGCCCAACCATAAACTAGCCTACATACAATAACCAAACTAGTCTACTAAACTAATGAAACCCTCTAAGCCCAGCCCAACATATTTAATATTACAAGCCTCATAATCTAGCCTCTACAGTCTTCCCCTAGGCTTGTGATATTAAATGTCTTCGATCTTTGAAATTCTTCTTCTTGACAGGCTGGTATAGATGCTGATGAAGATCCTTTCCGCAGAAATCTTCATTGGGTTTCATAACGGGCACTAGGGACTTCCTCTTGATCAGCATCAGCTTGAACTTCTTGAAATGAACAAGTTAATGAGATGTAGGATTCTCATTGACTTGCTTCTCATGAAGGAATTGGTTCTTGCTGAATCTTCGGTAACTGTCTTGAATCTTCAAAAATTAGAGGGTATAAAGTTTGAACACCTCTAACTTTGAAGAACTTGGTTGTTGATCTTGGGTCTTCATGATCTCTAACTGCTCTCTGCATCATTTTCTTCATCAATTGACTTTAAAAACTTCAGCTTCCCCTAAACACGTGAACATCTTCTTTGAAGCTCTTTTGAAGCTTTTGGAAACTTGTAAAGACACCAACAACTTCCCCTGAACAGTTGCTTTTCCAGATGGAAGTCTTGTCCGGTTGGTTCTTTAACTTTGAGCAGCAGCATCATCAGCAGCATCTTTCTATCATCAACCTGTCTGACACAAATTTGAAGAAAAAATATACTCCTCCAGACATTTGATGACTGGTCTTTGGGTTAAAAGGTAATTATCATCTGTTCAGTTGATTCAAATTAACATAACTTTAACCAAAAACCCTAATATAGATTACGGGTTTTCTATAAAACTTCCCCTGAACCCAGGACCTCTAAAGACTTCCCCTTAGCTGATAACTTCCCCTCAGCTAAGGACTTCCCCTGAGATAATACATATTATCTTCGAGTTCCCTTCAGATACTATGTATTATAGAAGTCTTTTCAATAGATAATAAGTATCATCCTCGAGTTCCCTTCAGATAATACCTATTATCCCCTCTCCTTCCCCTAAAAATTTGTCAAGATCTGACGGAGGAAGTCTTTTCCATTAGATAATAAATATCATCCTCGAGTTCCCTTCGGATAATACTTATTATCCCATACTCCTTCCCCTAAAAATTTGGCAAGATCTGTCGGGGGCATATTGTCATGCATTAAAACCCATGAAAAACATATTTTGACTTCTCAAATCAACCTGGCCAAGACGAAAACACACCAAAAAGAACTTAACGACTCACACACGAAAGATAAAAACAAACAAATACTTACCAATATCAAACATGAGAAAGTTTACAAGGGATCAAACCGTATGAATCTGACTGAGGAACCCTTTTCAGCTTCAGTTACTCAACTAGTCCAGGTGATTGCCGGTATGTTTGTCCGCTTTAAACTCAAACCCGTTTAATCCCAACCGAATGCGTCATGTTTAATATAGTACAATATTACCATCATGTTTAATTGTGCCCACACCCAAGCGTACACAGCAAAACCTACCCAACCTCAGAGTTTATTGAGGATTCACAAACCCCCAGCTTGAGGAACCATGCACCACCGCTATGACTACCACTTATTTTCATTAACCATCAGTTGGTGATCAGGTCGGCCGCTAAGCACGCAAAGAAGACCAACTGAGTGATTATTTTTCATTTTCTTTTCTTTTTCTTTTCTTTTTCATTTCCCTTTTTTTTATTATGTGGTGTAGTCATGACAGCAGAGACATGGCGTGTGAGAGAGTGAATACTAGGTAATTACCACTCTCAGCCCATTTTTGCCGGGACTCAGTCTTTTAAACCATGCAACCTGGGATGGGAAACTAAACATATATATCTTTTAAGTTCACTGCACTTTCATTGGAGGTCATAAGTTTAGGTCGAGCCTACCGAGCATATCACCGTGGAGCTTGCCTTTCACTTCCGCCTTATGCGTGTCAGCCATCTCCAGCACGGACATTCATTTTACTTCCCCTAAACTTCTCAAAAACAAGACACAAACAATTAAAAATTGAAAAGCACACTATTTTTGAGGGGGTCAACTTTTTCTTCATCTTTACATTTCTTCCCCTAGGCTTGTGATATTAAAAGTCTTCGATCTTTGAACTTCTTCTTCTTGACTGGCTGGCATGGATGTTGATGAAGATTCTTTCCACAGAAATCTTCAATGGGTTTCATGACGGGCACTTGTGACTTCCTCTTGATCAGCATCAGCTTGAACTTCTTGAAATGAACAAGCAATGAAATGGAGGACTCTCATTGACTTGCTTCTTGAAAGAACTGGTTCTTGCTGAATCTTCGGTAACTGTCTTGAATCTCCAAAACAATTAGAGGTTAAATTTTGAAAAACCTCTAACTGTGAAGAACTTGATTGTTGAACTTCAAACTTCATGAACTCTGACTGCTCTCTGTATCATTTTCTTTTTCAAAGATTGACTTGAAAATCTTCAGCTTCCCCTAAACACGTGAACATCTTCTTTGAAGCTCTTTTGAAGCTTTTGGAAACTTGTAAAGACACCAACAACTTCCCCTGAACAGTTGCTTTTCAGATGGAAGTCTTGTCTGGCTGGTTCTTTAACTTTGAGCAGCAGCAACATCTTTCTATCATCAACCTGTCTGACACACATTTGAAAAAATATACTCCACCAGACATTTGATGACTGGTCTTTGGGTTAGAAGGTAATTATCATCTGTTCGATTGATTTAAATTAACATTATTTTAACCAAAAAAACCCTAATATAGATTACGGGTTTTCTATAAAACTTCCCCTGAACCCAAAGACCTCTAAAGACTTCCCCTTAGCTGATAACTTCCCCTCAGCTAAGGACTTCCCCTGAGATAATACATATTATCTTCGAGTTCCCTTCAGATACTATGTATTATGGAAGTCTTTTCATTAGATAATAAGTATCATCCTCGAGTTCCCTTCGGATAATACTTATTATCCTACCTCCTTCCCCTAAAAATTTGTCAAGATCTGACGGAGGAAGTCTTTTCCATTAGATAATAAGTATCATCCTCGAGTTCCCTTCGGATAATACTTATTATCCCATACTCCTTCCCCTAAAAATTTGTCAAGATCTGTCGGGGGCATATTGTCATGCATTAAAACCCATGAAAAACACATTTTGACTTCTCAAATCAACCTGGCCAAGACAGAAAACACACCAAAAAGAACTTAACGACTCACACACGAAAGATAAAAACAAACAAATACTTACCAATATCAAACATGAGAAAGTTTACAAGGGGTCAAACCGTATGAATCTGACTGAGGAACCCTTTTTAGCTTCAGTTACTCAACTAGTCCAGGTGATTGCCGGTATGTTTGTCCGCTTTAAACTCAAACCCGTTTAATCCCAACCGAATGCGTCATGTTTAATATAGTACAATATTACCATCATGTTTAATTGTCCCCACACCCAAGCGTACACAGCAAAACCTACCCAACCTCAGAGTTTATTGAGGATTCACAAACCCCCAACTTGAGGAACCATGCAACACAGTTATGACTACCACTTATTTCATTAACCATCAGTTGGTGATCAGGTCGGCCGCTAAGCACGCAAAGAAGACCAACTGAGTGATTATTTATTCTCTTTTCTTTTTCATTTTTTTTCTTTAATTTCTTTTTCATTTCTTTTTCTTTTCTTTTTATTATGTGGTGTAGTCATGACAGCAGAGACATGGCGTGTGAGAGAGTGAATACTAGGTAATTACCACTCTCAACCCATTTTTGCCGGGACTCAGTCTTTTAAACCATGCAACCTGGGATGGGAAACTAAACATATATATCTTTTAAGTTCACAACACTTTCATTGGAGGTCATAAGTTTAGGTCGAGCCTACCGAGCATATCACCGTGGAGCTTGCCTTTCACTTCCGCCTTACGCGTGTCAGCCATCTCCAACCCGGACATTCATTTTACTTCCCCTAAACTTCTCAAAAAAACAAGACACAAACAATTAAAAATTGAAAAGCACAATTGAAAAGCACACTATTTTTGAGGGGTCAACTTTTTCTTCATCTTTACATTTCTTCCCCTTGCTTTTTGATTTTTAATGTCACAATCTTGTGAACATCATTTTTCAGTTGTTTTTTTAAATAAAATAAAACACACAAACACACTTAAAAGAACAAAACACAAAATTTTGAAGATATCTGGCCAAGCTAACTTTCAAAGTATTGATTTGAAAATTTTAGAAAATTGGGTTTCATGACATGCACACTTCATTGCATATTGAAGTCAAACACATAATCAATCAACAGCTTAATTGAAACTTTATTGAAATAGGTTTGACTCAAAAGACCCTTTGCTGTCTCATCATTCAAACAACCAAGTTAAGAACAGTACCTTTCATGCTGATTTTGACATTTTACCTCTCAAAGAGACATACCTTCCATTGTATAGATTACTTGACATGACATGAAGATACGCCTCCTAAACTGTGCCTGGAACAATCACTTATCAACAAACAAATTAGTAATAAAAACGTTAGTGATAATCCTCCATGATCGTTCCTGCACAGAGTGAGAGATTAGTTAGCCATTGGTACCCAGGCCATTGTTTTTCTGGGTACACCTGAGGAATCAATAAAGTGATACTTCTTGTAAGAACATCCCCTTTGAAAAATCAGGAAGTTGGGATGGAGCTGCCTTGATTTTTGGTTTCCAAATTCCAGGTGATTTAACATTTGTTTTAGTCACCTTTGGAGTTGTGACCTTAGGTATTTCAACCTTCTTCATTTTAGAATCATTTTTCAAAACAGTTTTTGTTTTAGTTACCTTTTGAGTTGTGACTTTGGGTGTTTCAACCTTCTGCATTTAGAGTATTTTTAAAACAGTTCTAGTTACCTTGGGTTTTTCAGCTTTGGTTGTTTTGAAAATGGTTTCTTCACCTGTTTTTGGAAATTTTGGTAACTTGGAAAGCTGTTGTTTTGATTTAAAGATTTTCTTTCAGCTTTGGCAGCACCCCAATGTTGATCAGAGGGTTTAACCTTAGGAGCAACAGTCTTCCTTGCCTTAGGTGTTTGCACCATCATTGGCTTAGACTTTACAGACTCCTGAGATGAAACCCTTTGACTTTTCGGAAAATAGGGTTCATAGGGGCGATAAAGACAGTTTCTAGCAATATGACCAGCGATGCCACAATTAAAACAAGTCTGCTTCTTTAGATAGAAGTCAGACGTGTACCCATTTGTCTTTGGTGGCTGATATGGAGCTGGTTTGCCTTGTGTCTGCTTCTTTGCTTTGACTGCAGCTTCAGATTTGACTTTCTGCTGGTTTGTCGAAGCCTGTGTCGAACCTGTCTTTACTGTCTTTATGCTTCCTTGATTCTTTGACGTTGAAGCACCATTCTTGCAATTACAACAGACAACTGCATGATCCAACTGAAGAAATGGGAGACACAGCTACTCCCTTGAGTTTTTCATTCTTCACTCCAGCTGTTGGTTTCATGCTTGGATGCTTGATGGTGATCTTTGGCCTCTCAACTTTAGGTTCACTTATCACTCCATCGGTTATTCCCTTGAACTTGGAGGAGAAGGACGGTAATTCATATCCTACATCTGGTTCTTGGTCAAACATTGATCCAGATGTCATAAAGATCTTCCCCTCAGGCCGTGTCGTCAAGATCACCTTTTCCCTTTCGACTTTGTCAATTACCTTGAAGTATGGGGTTTCAATTTCAGGGTATGGTTTCAACTCTATCCCAGCCTCATCAGACTTAGAGTTGTGACATCTGTTATACTCCTGGCACTCAGCATCATCTCTTGATACGTCCTCTATTCTCCCTTCACCATATGTCATGTTTGCCTCGTTGTCTATTTCCTCTTGAGTCAATGGTGTAGTTCCAATCAAGACACTATCAATAGGAGGAGCAGCTTCTTTATAATCAGATTTGGTTCGTTCAACTTGATCCTCACTAAGAAGTATTCCTATAATGTCTCTGGGAACTGGTGGAGGAATGATGTTGTTTGCAGACAGAGACTTATCAGACTTTTCTGACCCAAACCCCGTTTTATCTTTCCCAACTTGGCCAGTTACAACAGCAAGTGACAATTCCTTTCCAGCATCGAGCATTCTTTTGCTTCTCATTTGATTCATATCAAATTTAACTTGCAACTCATTGTACTTATGTGTGATCTCATCTACCTGATTCCTAAGCTCAGCTATTTCTAACTTAGCATTGTCATACAGGAGAGTTTTCTCAGTTGCCAGTTTTTGATATTTTACTATGTCTAGCTTTTGTGCTTTAACCTTCTCCTCATTCTTTAGCCATCTACCCTTAAAAGAGCTCCTTTCACACTTAATCTCAAACAATTCTATCTCATAATTTTTACATATTTGTCTAAGTCCAGGAATTATACGAGCACAAGTAGGATTGGGGCATATCTCAGTATTGTCAACTTCAGCTGCGAAATCATCCTTGTTCTCAACCGAACTCATTTTCTTTCTTTAGATATGCAGCTTCTGAAAATTTTGAAAAATCGGCAAAAACGGCAAAATCTGTTTCCGATTGAAAACCCTATTTCCGATCGTAAACACCCGTTTACGATTTTTGACAGCCTGGCCGGTCGTAAACACTTGATTACGATTGAGTTAACACCGGATCGTAAACTCCTGATCGTAAACTCTCGATTCCGATCGAACAGGATCGTAAATACCGAATCCGATCGTGATGGATCGTAAACACTCGATACCGATAAGAAAATGTCGTAAACTCCGATTCCGATCCCAGCAGATCGTAAACACTCTATTTCCGACTGAAACGAATCGTAAACACGATTACGATTACCCGATTACGATCAACACAAATCGTAAACCCCCATTTCCGATCAAAAAATGTCGTAAACGTCGATTTCGATCCGACAAAGTCGTAAACTCCGATTACGACACAAGTACAATCGTAAACACTAAACACCGGATCGTAAACACGATAAAACACAGTCTTGAACTCGTAAACACGACGATGATAAGATCTTCAACCGCAGAAGTCGTAAACACCGAAAAACCCAGAACTGATTGTAAATACGAAGAACAGCAGCAGAACCAATCGGAAACACCTCCAGCAGCTTCAAATCTTCAAAAACTGAAACTTTTTCCAGAAAAATAGCTTGAATCCAATATCGTGAGAACCTCGAAACACTCGTTTCTTGGCTCTGATACCAATTGTAGGTCCTGAAACAACAACTAATCACGATATCTTAATCACAAACGAGTGAGGAATCCTCGTTTATGATTGATTCAAGATAGAGAAGAGAAGAAACACGAAGAATACGATGATTAAACGTTAAAAACTTGATCTTTGCACATAAGAAAACTTGTCGGGTACAAAACCACCAATCGTAAACTTGAACTCTCTCTCTAGTTTATGATTACGATCATAAACACCTCCTTGGCTCTCCTCGCAATCGTAAACTCGCAGACCTAATGAGGAGGTCAAGTGGGGTTTATATAGGCACCCCAATGGGTTTACTATTGGGCCCCTTGTGGATCATAAACCCAATAGTAAACCCAAACCCAATCATAAACTAGCCTAAATACAATAGCAAACTAGCCTATGATTCTAATGAAACCCTCTAAGCCCAGCCCAACTTATTTAATATTACAAGCCTCATAATCTAGCCTCTACAATACTTGAACTAGTAGCATATCATCACCCACATGCCTTATGAACAGTGTCTGATCAATCACCCCTTGCTTATAGCCATTTTCCAACAGATAGGTAGACAGGGTTTCATACCACTTCATGGGTTCCTGATGGAGTCCATAGAGTGCTCTTTTCAATTCGTACACCTTATTTGGAATGGAAGGATTAACAAACCTAGGAGGCTGATCGGTGTACACCTCTTCGTCTAGTTCACCATACAGGAAGACTGTCTTCACGTCAAGTTGATAGACAGTTATGTTCTTTGACGCGGCATATGCCAAGAAAATCCTGATGTTTCAAGATGAGCTACCGGGGCATAGACTTCATCATAGTCCAGCCCATCTATCTGCATGTATCCTTTTACCATAAGTCTTGCCTTATTTCTTTTGATTATTCCTCTATCATCTCTTTTATTCTTGAAGATCCACTTAACAGGAATAGGCTTCACACCAGAAGGAGTGTCTACAAGTTGCCAGACATCTAGGAGTTTAAATTGAAGGAGTTCAACCTTCATAGCCTCTATCCAGTTGTCGTCTTTCGTAGCTGCAGCTACGGAAGCAGGTTCTTATTGAGATATGAAGCAGGAAAATAGGTAAGTATTTATTGTTCCCGATTGATTTCTGGTGACTCTCTTATTAAGCGGACTGATAATGTTAGAGACGGGATGTTTCTTGTGAATTTCAGTCTCTTCTACAGCCCGAACTGGAATAGTTGAGTCTAGAGTTCCCATCTGCATGGCATTACCCGTACTTTCACCAGTTTCAATCACAAATGTGTCATCTGAGTCTGAACCATTATTGATGGGTTCATTCTCAAGTTGATTTTCTAGAATTTCTTGGTTTGGCAAATTTTCTTAAAAACATCTTCTAGTATCTGAATTTCAATAGGAGTGACAACTGGAGTAGTAGCAGATGAGGTGGAGGCTCTCGTTGATTCATACTCTAGGTAAAGTCGGGAAGATAATTTGATAAATGGTATCCAGTATCGATGATGTAATTGGAGCAGAATCCATAGGTACAAAAGCATCCACAATATTAGCACCTTCGTGCATGTTTCCAAAATCACCTAAAATTACAGAATCACTATAATTAAAAGAAGAAGAGAAGTTCTCTAAGTCATACATGCCATCTGAGTCAGGTTCTCTGGAATTATGGGTATGCTCGTTAAAGTTAACATTGCAAGACTCCATAATCACCTCAGTTCTTCTGTTGTACACTCGATA
>JBCNJP010000010.1:52121412-52150328 GCA_039602395.1 Deinandra increscens subsp. villosa
ATACTAGGGGTATACCCGCGCGTTGCGGCGGCGCCAGTACATAGGGCATTATTTGTCATTTGTTCTCACGTTCCACGATGACAACAATTTACAACATGATATTTTTTTCTGTTAGTGCAATGTGATGCGAGGATAATTTATAATGCGGTACATGTGCGTTCGGCGATGACGACAAGTTACAAGACTCATGACTTGTTTGTGTATGTATCTTTTATGAAATTCTCTGAGTTAAACTCGTTTGTTCAAATGCTTCAAGAGTTTGAAAAATTATTTTATGAAATTATCTAAGTTAAACTCGTTTGTTCGAATGCTTCAAGAGTTTGAAAAATTATTGTATTGCACGACAGTTAGATTTCTTATTCGCAGCATCAGTATAGCCTATTCGAGCATCAGAGTTTGAACAATTAGATTTCTTATTCGGCAGCATCAGTATAGCCTATCTATGTCATGAGCTTTGGTAATATCAACTAAACAATAACAAATAAGGTTAGTCAAGTTTTCGAGTGTCACTTCAACATTTGTGAACAGTTTGAATCATTGATGTTCCATAACCATAAAGTTGAAAATTACATACAATGTAGCTATATTCCATGACCATAAAGTTGTAGCCGTTGGCTGTTACTATACATCTTCCACAAAAAGTGAGACAAAACACTTAACTTCTAGTAATATTAAAAATGTAGCACAAGAGAAATACTCTAACACCAAATTTGAGCATATGTGGATTAGAATTATTTATAGGTTCTAATATCAAAATCCATCTCTTCCTCTCTTTTATGATTTACCAAATACATTTATGTAGGGATCCAACTCAACAGTTGACTTGAGTTGAGGATCAGGAAGCTGGTTTGTTCAAGCTTGTTGCATTCCATTCATCAACCACATTGCATCTAATTGGAAATCTGATACTTGAAGTCTTATGGGTTGTCTTTTATTTTGTTCGCATCGTACCCGAAATCATCCAACACAAGCTCGTATTTTTCTTTAGATTTGGTCCCAGTATTTGGTGTCCTTGAGTAAATCTGAAACACAGCGAGCCTTTAAACATAAGTGAAACATAAAACATTGTCTCCCAAGGTTCAGTTAATAAATAAAAACTCATCTTACTAAATAACTGTAGTGAAACATTGTTATAGACTAACGAATATAATGGGTAACTGTCTTGCTAATGAGGCTGAAGGTGTTGGTCAAGATAGTGGAACCCAACCAGAGAAGACCCTCTTTATAACCCAGACCATTTTGACCCGTTAGTCACCAAACCTACCTCTTGAAAGACACTGAACCCTACCCCCTTATAGCTGTTACATACCCATCAGGCCCTCAATGAACACAAAATGTATCAACCTGAATTGTTGGTTTGGCCATATCAAATGTATATACACCCTGCAATAAGAATCCAACAAACTCACATGATGATGACATGAGAGCATGTTAATTC
The DNA here is from genome assembly GCA_039602395.1 of Deinandra increscens subsp. villosa. Taxonomy (NCBI): domain Eukaryota; kingdom Viridiplantae; phylum Streptophyta; class Magnoliopsida; order Asterales; family Asteraceae; genus Deinandra; species Deinandra increscens. The sequence goes on from JBCNJP010000010.1 coordinate 52,122,851, forward strand.
AGACATTTTAAAAGTTTTTGTTTGAACAATTAGAAGCAAATCACAAAAAATATAACTTGCAACATACACGTGAACCTAAGAAAAAAAAAGAGAACAGTAGAAGCATAGCAACAAAGGAGCACATGAACTTACAAATTCAATCTCTAGAGCTTCCACTACCGTGCACAGCTCCTGCCAAAATGATAGTATCCTGGCCATCAGCCTTGTATCTCTGGTAAGAGTAGCAATGATTGAAATAACTTAGAGTAAAAATAATACTTGTATACTTATTGAAAGTAAATAATCAATTACTTTATAATTTGTCAATCTGCAAGACACCAATATATGTAAAAGGGACTCAAAATGAGAGGGAAAGCGAAAATAAAGATTATTTCATGAATCATAAAGTAGTGTAGTAGTTAGTTGTCTTGTATCTATAAGATATGACATAGTTACATAATCACAAAAGTAGATTTAAAGTTTTGCATCAACTTACATCATAATGACATAATCCAAAGATGAAGTGCCCTTTCTATCAGTTACATCCGTTGTGTTATTTAACTCCTTAACAGAAGGCAAAGGCCTAGGACGGTCATCGTTTTGAGCTTCATCACTGCAAAATTATGATAAAAAGGTAAACAATCCAGGTCCCAAATCCATATAAAGATTTCATAGAGCCCTTTAAACACGTATGTCGTAACTTATGAAACAAAAAGGTAGATTATTTTGACGATAAAAGAAACAATTTGACTTTTGAAGTCAAAGAGTCTAACTTCAAATTTGCTTTTGGAAGCTGTATCGGTGCTCAAATGTGTAAATTTAAAACTAAAAACGCTTACCATTCTGAGTTCTTCTCGAATTATATATCCATCATTATCAACATCAAATTCCTCAAAAGCCCAAATAGATATTCATGCATCAAATGGCATGCTACATCTTCAACAACACCATCATGAACTTGTTCAACATGCAAAGTGACCTACTAAAATCATTATTTCTAGTATAATGAGCCCGTTAACCAGATATACAGGTCTAAATCTTCCATATCTGGATGGTGTTATTTAAGAAGGTAAGTCATACATACTTAAAAATACTGTCTCTACCAAATCACTAACATTATATAAGATTGTGATAACTTCATGTATAGAGAAGATCACATTTAACTAAAAATCCCCAACACTTCATTTATGACCATAAAAAGTGTATATTGAAGCATTAAGATAAGTCACATTTAACTAAAAATTCCCAACCAGATGAGGAATTCAGATGATCAACTTTCAGCCAAATAGATATCTGTGAGCTCCAAGCATTTGAAATCACTTTGGCTGTAGCTTAATCCGTTACACAGCTAAAAAAAACCGAACAAAACAAAACATAAAAAAAAGCTAGAAAAAACTATAAATATATACCTGAAATAGTTCTTTCTTGCGTGATGCTTTCCACTGTATGAACTCTCCAACTTCTTGTTTTATCTTGTTTTGTAGTTGAACACTTGATCTTATAACCACATCTAAATTAGCAGAAAATAAACATGTACAAAATATATATTATCATATGAGTGGTCTATTTTTACCCCTTTTAAGTTCGCTAGTTTCATATAAATTTGAGTGACCCATATCAACTCATTTAGCTAACAAAATAACCCAAATCAATTTATTTATTTAAGAATGGGTCATGATTGCCATGTGTATGAGTTATTTGCAGAACCGCTTTTGAATTATCTTTTCTATTGTACCTTAATAAATTGTATTCCATCTTGTAACCTTTTTGCTGCGTCATCACTCTTTTGTTTTTGCCTCGAATGTTGAACTTGACTCTCTTGTTTTTGCCTCTCAATATACTCTTCATATACCATTGGATTAGCTGCTTCCTGAGCATACAACAACAAAGACATTTTCAAGACAAAATATTAAAATAAATACTATTAAATAACCTTATGCAACGTCCTCTTAGAAAATTTGTACCAATTTATTTGGGTAGATTCAACTTCTCGAGTTCCTCTTTTGTTGAATTTTTTAATCATCATAAGTAGTAGTCTGTACATCCTCCTCGAACTCTTTCTACACATAAGAATTTGGTTATTCTATAAACATATTACTTGGCTCATTACATGTTAAAAAACGGTATCCATATCAAAATGTTAACATATTAAATATCCAAGCACAACAAAATTACATAAAAGTATAGAATTCATATAAAATGAAAATGATAAAGAAAGTTTACCAAGCAAAAATAGAGGATTTCTAGTTTAACCAGTTATTTATGTAGGTAAAGTTTGATTTCACCAACCGAAATAGAATCAACAACTCCCTGTAAATTTCAAGTAATAACATCAAGATGAACAAGGTTTGTGATGTGTATCATATTAAGAAATTGAGAACATAGAAGAAGCAAAGGAATACATGAGATAATTGACTATATTTCAATTCTTTCCCATCTTTTTATCTGTTCTAGTATATGTATATTGATGAACAGATTCATATCTTACTCGTATCTGTTCCTGAATCCACAAGGCCATTTATAGGCTTACAATCATCATAGATGGGTGAACGTTAGCAAAAAACTAATTAGAGTTTGGAATAGAGAAGAAATACAAACATACCTCTAGATTAGATAGCAGTCGAGGATCGAGATGCGTAATCGGTGGAGCAGGAATCGGCGAGAGCATATGCGTATTTTGTTTAGGGTTTCAGATCGAGAAGGTCTTAGATTGCGTTTGGAGATGGTCGTCGGTGCTAGCAATTTTCCGTCTCTCTCTGCCGTCGAACTATCTATTTGCCATCAATACAAATATTAAACGAGGGCTCACAAACAAAAATCTTTGTAAATTCTAAATTAGGGCTCAACGAATAATACCTATTGCGAGCGTTGGTCGAATTTTGGCTTACAATCTTCGTGATTTCGTGAGTTATCGATTAATTGAGGAAGCTAAGAGATGAGAAATTGATTTATCGGCCAGATTTGAGAGATTCATGAGCCAACAATTCCTCAGGGAGATAAGGGTAAGGTAAATACCGTAACAGCAACAACCAAAGCACGCCACAAGTGAGGTCCTGCAAAAAATCGAGAAACCCTAAACACTGAAATCAAAAAGATGCAAAAATATCGTGCGGCTAGAAGGAAGAACGCATCAAGCAAAAAAACCCAAAGAAAATAACCATTCAGATCTAAATCTTGTGAAAATCTACAAACCGTCGCGTGGTAAACCCTCGTAGGTTCAGATCTGCTTCTCTTCTTAGATTTGGGAGAGGGCTGCGAATAGAGAAGATGAGAGAGCTGTGATTTAGGTTTGAGAGATATCGACATCTTCAATTTGAACTGTGAATATCTTCAATTTGAACTTAGAAGATGGAAGGGGAGAGAGAGTACTGAGACTGAGACGTGTGTTTGCTTTTCAGAATGAAAAATAAAGGAAGTCAGCTTTATCAGCTAAGATTCGATTTTCAAATTTCAAATTGAGTTTTTGTTTCTCTGTGTAAAGATTGTTTACACAGATAAAGCAAGCCCTAAAGCAAGCCCTAGACTTTGATGCTTTCATTACTTGTATATGCTGCTTCCATTACTTGTACCTCTTAATTTTTACTTGTACCTTATGCATAAATAAGTTGTACATCTTAATTTTCAACCACTTGATAGAATATGCATAATAAGATAGTATAGATATATACATATGGAGTATTTACTTACACAGCAGAGCGAGTATCCCAGGTTGGCACGTAAAAATTTTGTTTTGGGAATTTGTTTGTTTGTTTGTAACTAAGGTTTCAAGTTGCAGTTTCCAAATCGTTTTCAAAAATGATTCCAGTTCTCTGCAACCTATGGCTCTGATACCAATCTGTCACACCCCCAAATAACCACGAACGGAGTTTATACCGTTAAGGGGTGTACGCAGACCAGGACCACAACCTTTAGTTACAAATACTAAATGAATCAGAGTAAAGTCCAATGTTCATAAATAAAAACAGTTTAACATATGCAGCGGAATTTAAAAAACATCAGTATCTTAGCACTAGCCACGTGCTTTACAAATCATTGTTTCAATTTCAAATTCCCAATTTAGTTTAATGAAAGTAAAAGTCTTCGCGTGCCATGCCAACCTTCAACGGATACTCTTCAACGATCTGCAAAAGTGAAAACCACACAAGTGTCAACCTAACGGTTGGTGAGTTCACGGTGGGCATGACATGCATTGGCCCGGTCTCAATAATCGTATGTATCAACATATATAAGTAGTATGGTTTTGCAAAACATTACCAAGAGTTTGATTACTGAATATGCACTAGTTAAGTAAAAGTTAAAGCAGTCAACCAATATCGCGGGTAGCTAATCCGGTTTCCATGCACTAAGGAAGTCGTACTAGGGCTGAAAGCTGACGTAACAGAGTTCGGCAATAGCCGATGGTTGGTACCTCCAGTTGTGTCCCACACAACCAAACACAGGCTGATATTGCACTCCGTTCGGCCCCCGGCCGGTTGGCTACACAATATGGTACCGCGGAGCAGGGTTTGTCAAACCCTCAGTAGATCTACCCAACATCCCGTCGCTTTCCAGATCATCAGTACTAAGTTGAGGATTTCAAGTTTTAAAGCATTCCTTAGAAATCATGTGATATCATTTGGTTTAGACTTTAACCTACACTAGTCATATTTAAAACGTTTATTCTGGATTTCATCCGAAATCCCAAAAAGAGTTTAAGTGTCACAAAAGTTGTTTCCGGGTTTCAATCGGAACCCCAAGGATGGACAATTGCAAGTGCTCCCCATAAAACACTCCAACTTCCATAACAAGTATCTCGTTTGGCAATACCTCAAATTGTCAGCGTTGTTTTCTGTTTAGTATGTTCGTTGTGACCCAAACGGGCTCACAATTAAAGGGTTTGTGAAACTCACCTCAGGTTGCTCGGCTTACACTTCAATAATCCAGATTATGTTTTGCTAACGAAGACCTAATAATCACATTAAGGTCTTAAGTATTAGGTTGTGTCTATTCTTTATCTTAACGCCACTATGGCCCATAACATAGCACGTTGGAACTATGACACGACATAACGACACGCGGCACCAATGGTTGATCATAAACAAGGGTTCACATATTACAGAAATCATAACATGTTTCATCATAGCATATAACACTTAGCATGGTGCAATACTTAGAAAATTCTATACAAACACGCAGCAGTTTCGCTAGGCACATAGCAGTTTCGCTAAGCTAGTTTCGCCCGGAACTAGTGAGGCTCGGACTAGCACAGTTTCGCTAACTAGTTTCTCCGAAACTGATGGCTCAGTTTCGCTAGTTAGTTTCGCTGGAAACCGGCATAGTGTCGCTAGCTAGTTTCTCTCGAAACTGGCATAGTTTCGCTAGCTAGTTTCTCTCGAAACTGATTTGAACTTTCGTTCAGGGACATTGGTCAAGGTCTAGTTTCGCAAGCAATTTCGCAAGTAAGTCATGCACAAAAATTCACGGCGACACTACTAGTTTCGCTAGTAGTTTCGCCGCATACGATTTCAAATAGTTTACACAGTTTCGCTGGTTGAAGATTGCCTTAGTTTCGCTGGATGATCATGCAGTTTCGCTAGTCGCGAAAAAAAGGGTTTTCCAGCCTAAAAATCAATCTGTTGGCCTCTGTAATGCACATACGTTATAACTAGGCATAGATAATCATTCCTAGGCATAAAACAAACATTTTTATCGGCTCATAACATACATATCATCATCAAATCTCAGTTTTGGCAAAAATCACATAAATAACCTAATTTACCTAGATCTATAGCATGGATGATTATGGGACGTAAAGTTGATGACTTTCTGATAGATCTAACATGTACAACATCTCAGATTCAATTTCAAGCGTTAACATGAAGATTCTAGCATGCTTTTTAATAAAAACCTAAAGCAAACATAAGAACTCAAGGTTTGGGACTCACGGGATGATTTAGATGATGATGGATGATGATTCAGGGACTGGAAATCGATTCTTTGGTGACCTCTTTGCCTTGGCCGAAATCAGAGAGGAGAGTGTGTGTGTGTTTGTTGTGTGGTTTGAGCAAATGAGGCTATTAGGGTTTATTAAGATTATTTATGTCAGAGGCTAGTTTCGCTGGCAGTTTCGCTGGCCAGGCGAAACTAGCTCTGGTCACATGTTGATCGAGTAGTTCAGCTGGCTACCGGGCGACACTACAGTTTCGCCCGGTAGTTTCGCTGGCGACCAAAAAGACAAGTTTTCCACACAATCAAGTATTTACAATTTGTCATGCAATTCACAATACTAAGTCATGTATTTAAATCACATTGCACATAAGGACAATAAATAAGCACATAACACATATGGGCGGGTTCGGTGATCAACCAAAGGTCGTGGACGTATTCGGCCTAGTTATGCATTAGTTACTTAAGTTAACACTTATGACGTAACTAACGGAGATTGTCTAACGGAAGTTAACCTTGGAATTCTCGGGTGTCACAAAAAACTCTTAACATACCTTCATAAGATTGTCCAATGTTGATATTAAAATCATTGGATGATTCCGTACGATGCAAATGGTCTTCCAAATTGTGAGGAAACTGATGTTGAGGAGATGACAGTAAATTCGGAGGTTGCATTTTTCGGATTTTTAAGGTTTCTTGAAGTGCATTAATGGAGTTAATGGGTGTTCTTGATATGAAGAAGAAGAAGAAGAATTAAAGGATAAATGTAAATGAAAATGAATAAATGAAAAAAGATAGGAATGGGGGTTATCTAGGAGAAAAAGGTGATGGGATGGGGCATTGGAAACACAAAATTCATAATTGATGGGAGAAAGAGTAAAATACAATCTTACCATTTTTCATAAGACAAAATAGAGTGAGGTGGATAAGCTCACAACCCTTGGATGAGTTTTCAAAGATTTCACAACTCAAGTGGGTTTTCACTCTATACTTTCCCTATATATATATATATATATATATATCTATACTACTATATAATACATATTGATCAAAAGGGTATTTTGGTAATTAGGGGCGTCTTAATTTTAAGACGCTTTCTTCTTTGCGATATCACTCCAACAATCGACCGGCATCACTCTCCAGTTCTTTCCCATTCCGGTACAAGAAATCCCTCCTCTCGCTGGATGGAGAACAGGCGACACAGTTCACAAAACCTGCAGCCTTGCTTTTGCAGAGTGAATCTCCCTTTTGAGGGTGACTTCACATCCCTTTCCTCGCACCCTCAGATCAGACAACCGTTTCCATCATTTCAGCTCCATTTTGAAATCCACGACCGACTCTCTCCATTTCCGGTAACTGTTGCTTCTTCTTTCCATCTTCTCTTTTTCACAGCAACCATCCATGGCAATTCCTAATTCCCTACCCTTTGATCGAATATCTCCTTATTCATCTTTAACCACGCCTAACCAATTTAAGCCCTAATTTGAACTCAATCTGAAACACAAAGCAATCAGACCCGAATTCGGAAAAACACCAAAGAAATCGTAAGCTCTTATTTGAAATTTGAAGTCTCATCTCATTTGAAATCCGCACCTAACCAATTTAACGCATCTGCTCTCTCTCTCTCTCTCTCTCTCTGTCAATTTCTTTGTTTCTTGATCCAGGGTTAGGTATGGAAGATGGCATCCCCTCGCTGTCTTTTTGTTTTTAAGAGTGAGGATTAAGAGTTATAATGATATGAAGGATAGAGCCGAGAACATGGAGGTGTTTTCTTCTGCTTAGTTTTTGTTGGGTGTATAACTTTGTTGACTCATAAATTATGTTTATCTTGTTTGATTTAGGAATTTTTATAGATTGACGACCTCCTCCGACCGCATCTCACATCTGATCGTTGTCTTCCAGGTATCGATTTTTTTGCTTCAGTTTTCCCTGTTTGCCATCGTGTAATCCTAAGATTATCATAACTGATTTTATGTGAATGGTTATTATTCAGATTAATTCTAGGGTTATACATTGGTTGTTAATGATTTGAGGGGCACACGTTATGTAGTAATTCTTTGTTAGCTATTGAGCTCATGTTGTGATGCCCCACTAAAATTTGAGAGTTTTGGTCATGTATCCCCACATTATAAACGGAATTTTTGATGTCGTGGTGCTTGTTTTTAAAAAAAAGGGACAGGAGAGTTGAGGTGTTGTAAGATTGATGTCTTTGGAAGAAGAAGCGGCTCCTCTGGTAACATTTTTAAGAAATCCAAATGCAGTTCAGAGTATGATGCATAGTTTTATAAAATTTATGTATATTTATTCCATCAGAGATTCCATGACTTGGTATACTATTATTATTTTCCGGTTGACTGTTTTCTTGTCTTGTAGGAATGTAATGCAAATGAGGATGATATTGTAGCTCATGGTGTCTTAATACCTACTTTTATTTGTTGTGATTTCGATATTATGACATTCTCTGATGGTAATATGAAGCTATAATCTGATTTTTTATGATATGAACATTTGCCCATGTCGTATTAGTGTAGGTTTTGCAGGATATCATCTTATATAGCTATGCTCTATGTTTGACGGTATCTAAGTAGGTTGTGTGTGTTATTACGCTGCATAGGTAAGGTTCATGTGCTCCGGATTTACACAATATTAACTTTTTTCTTTTCTTGTAGGTAAAGATGTACTAAAGCCATAAGGAATTTTGGGTGAATTGATTCTTTATAAGGTTTCCACAACCACTTCTATCTTCCTGTTGCATGAAGAAGGTAATTGGAGTGTGAGGTTTTATAAGGTTGTGAAAAGTTAATTGGGGGAGGGGGATGCACTATTTAATCACATTGGCTGCCAAAAACTTCTACTGTTGGTGTACAACTAGAACATTGTACTGAAGCATTAACTAGATACAACTTTTGTGCCACTGTACTAAGTTGTTCTATTAATTATGGTTCTTGCAAAATTTATAAATTTTACTTCTGACTATCTGGTTATTTAGGAGTCATTTAATCAGTTTATCATGCAAAATTATTACCTATGTGGTGCCTTCCAAATTTATTTAACCTACTATGAAAGACTGTTTCTTATAGATTTTTTATCATCTACCAAATTCAGTTTATTAGGCAAATGATATCATGATATTGTATAAGGACATGTGTGGAGAAGGGTTTACACCCATTTGGTTTACTGTTGATTTATTTTGGTTATTATTGGTGAAGGTTATGAGTTTATGATAAAGGGTTTATGTAATGTAGAATGGATGGAAGAAATCGTGAGGCTTCAAACCGTAATGGTGGGAAAAGGATATGAAGCCAATACTTTTAAGTTCCTCACTTCCATGTTAGTAGTTTCTTTCTTCACTCTTAGTTTTTAATTTAAACCATAGGTTAATTAGATTATAATCTGTTACAGTTTTGGATTTCTTTCTATTACCATATTATTGAATGGCTTCAAGCACTTCTTGAGCATTGGTTGTAGGGTTTGTGAAAATTGATATAGAGTTTCAACATAAAGGTAATAGATTTGGCATTTGTTTATTTTCTTTTAGTGTATCCTTATTCAATTGCTTTTGATAAATGACAGGGGACATCCGATACAACTATTACATTCATTGTGATTGACGGATGGACTATAACTGTTACAGCTGTCGGGGATTCACGTTGTATTCTGGACACACAAGCTGGTGTGGTATCGCTGCTACAGCTGTGTGATCATGTGACCGCAAGTGGCGGTGAAGTAGGACGCCTCAATAATTTATGGAGGGAATGGGGTAGAGTTAAAAGTCAATTTCAAGTTATATCATCTATATACTTCTAGGCAAGTTAAATCTTATGTCTTAGTAAGAACTATTTTAAAATAAAATGCATTTAAATTCCACCCTTGCACATAATATATGCGTCCAGAATGACTCTTACAATTCTTGCCTATTTAAGTTCTTATTGGACCCCACCATAACTCCAGTCACTATTTCAAGAGCTAAAATCCATGCAGGTTATGCAGTTGCCCCGAAAGCTGGCCCTACAAGGTAAGATAAAAGAAAATGAGCACCAACACAAGTAGGTTGTAAGCATTAACAGTATGCTTGAAATAGATTGATTTAATCATGTTGAAACAGGTCAGTTTGGGTTGACCCCGCAAACATTTTTTGTTTCATTTTTACATCAGGAGGTTTATTAAACAGGTCAAAGGGGTTGGTGAGTTAAGTGGCTGTAATCCGGTTGGGCAGGTAAACAAATTGCAACCAGGTAGTAAATGGGGGGGGGGGGGGGGGTTGTTATCCCATCCAACTTGTTTTTGTTAAATGGGTTGATTTGCATACGACTCGAACCGATGTAGAAAAGTTATATATCCTGTGTTGATTATTAATTTATCATTTTCATCTTCAAAAATAGATCGGTTTACAAAAAAAATTAAAAGCTTCGGGTTCACAGTTTGGACTCTCTTCCGTTTGTGGTTATATTTTCAAATTTATTCTAAATACTTCATTTTAATTTTACAACCGAATGATACTTTATGTGTAGGTGGTGGAGCTGTACTTTTTGTATCCATAGACAGTGGAATAACGGTTACCGTATCATATCAACCGCATCCAAATGTGACCAGTCTGCTCTAATGTTGAGTGTACCCTCCGCAAAACCGGTGATAAACACAAGAAACTTTACATACGTTACAGTTTCCAAGCACATAAGAAAATTTAGTATGACTTTGACTCGCTTGATTTTCCAGTTTACATACTGAGTCAATGTTACATAACAAGTGCACTGTGTTTACTAAAAAAAGTCTATAGTAATCCCATAGCTTTGACTTGCTTGTTTTCCGGGAGAGTTGATAGTAATGTTGGTCTGTTGACCATTTTGAAACTGGTTTGACTTTTGAGGTCAAATACATGAAATTTTGACTTTGAAACTTGTATGAGTTAGTTATAATACGTGCAGGTTGTTTGGCAAGGTTCCATACCCTTGTGACAAATTTCATGCATTAGTTGTTATCATATCATAGTAGACATTATATGCACAGGTTGTTTGGACTCTAAATATATGTTCATGCATTAGCTGCTATAGAAATATTGCTATTTGACTTCATTTTACCAAAGAGATTGCTTACACTTTTTTAGGTTCTGTAAAAATATTGTTGAGAACTTTTTAAGGGTTCAGGAACATAATTGTTGATGTTATGCTTCATAATATGTGTTTAGATTTATATGGTGCTATTGTCTATATTTGAGTAATAAAGCTGTCAACATATTGTGTGCTTGATAACCTTCATGGAGAAGTACACAAAGTTTTATGCTTTGAATAAACAACGTTTTGTTTTTTTTGTTTTCTTTTTTAACCTTATCTAAATTTATATAACTACTACTAAAACAAATGGGCATGGCGCACACAATGTGGTTTCAAATCAAAAATATCTTTAAGTGTTGTGATACTATTTATTTGAACATCAACTCTTCAAACTGAAAAACTATTTATTTAATCATCAAAGATTAAAACTGAAAATTGTTACACGCAAACAAGAGAGGAGCCACCCTTTGAGGGTCGTTGTCTATTGACCCCAATGAATTTTGAAACCGTAGTGGAGCGTATATGAACGGAACATTAATTGACCTCAATGGTTATATGGTTTTGACCCCAGAACGTTTCAAAGTTTCCATCAAGCTCGATGGCATATCGATCCTTTTTAAAGCTCACGATGTGCTTGTTTTGACCTGATGTCAGGCGTTCGAAACATGGCTACTACAATTGTCGTGCCATCATAACGCGACAACAAATGACGAATCACACTTTATAAACCGCTACTGCCTCCGCAATGCGCGAACAAAAGACGAATAACACGATATACACTGTCGCCGCCGCAACGCGCGGGCACACGGCTAGTATATATATATATGTATTGTCATGATTTCGGGTTCATCATTTTATGTGAACTCAAAATATATTTTAAGGAGTTTATATCTATGATTTTATGTGAGCAAATCAAGAATTATATATATATATATATATATATATATATTTAAAAAAAAGATATTTTGACATTCACGCATATACCCATCGTTAAAGTATTCTTCGTTAACCCCGTCGGGATTCGTTATTGTCTCTTAAACTTTAACGGACTTATTTGTTAATACCGAAACTCCTTTTTAACTAACAAAACATGGAGGGACTGGCGTTATCAATTCTGAAACTCGGAGTTTTATTGTGTAATGTTATGTGGGACTAGAATTGTCATCCTTTCAAACTTAGTTATGAATCTCAAAAACGTTCGACGGTTCCACGACCGGTAACTGCCCCGCTTCAATTCTCGACCATTACTCTCGGTTATGCATCTGATCCGTCTAAAGTCATAATGAACCATCAAAATTGATTCTCAATCATTTACGCACATCAAGAATCGCAACTCTCATTCCATCTCTCATATTCTCTCAACCCCCTCTCTTTTCATTTTCCGACGACACAAAGAACCACCGAAACCACCATTATTCCGTTATTACTTCACCACCACTTTCTTCACTTTCTAGTGATCCACGAACACTGGCGAACAACCGGGGAAGACAGAAGTTCAATCGAAACGTGATCGTGTTTTTGCCGTTGTTCTGTTTTCATGACATTCCGGTGACCGGATTAGGATTCCGGCGAGTTGGATGAGGTTGGGAAGAAGATGACCCAACGTGGGTCGGGTTCTAAACTTTGTTTCCGGGTAAATAACCAGTTGCCAAGCTGGTGTAGTGGGGTTTATGCTTGTGAACCCGGAGGTCATGGGTTCGAACCCAGTGACCTCCATATTTTCTGTTTGTGTTTTTTTTTGTGGTGATTTTAGACTTTTATTGAGTTAAAACTTGTATAAAATGTTTATTAGAAAATAATAAAACCCGGGAACTATTGAGATAGTTTAGAAAAAAATTATAAAAGTAATCGTTTTGATTTAAAACAAACTAAACGGTTTTGATACATGAATTAATCTAAATTGTAGTTTTCTTAACAATTCATAATAATTATTCGTACCGTCGTCGTTTAACATTTATATATATATATATATTATTTATTAAAACTCGTGGGATTGTTTTATGGATTACATATATGAATCTCGTCTGTAAACTCGTTTCTTTTTAATGTCGTTTGCACGTTTGGTTTTATATGTTATATATATATATATATATATATATATATATATATATATATATATATATATTTATTGGATCTATGAATATAGAAAATATATATTTTGGTTATATAATATATTTTTCGCGTCATTTCGATAATTACTTGGATTCGGTAAACGTGCCATCCCCGACTCGTTTTGGACTTCTTATCTTCGTCATGTCATAGTTGACATCGTCTATCTTTCACCGTTTGCCTAAACTTATGCGTTTTTATTTAAGCACACACTTATGTATATATGATCGTTAGGTGATTGGTATATTACACAAGACCTGCTAATGTTACTTGTCATGATTATTTATCTGGAATTGTTGTTGATGCATAGCATCTAACACATAAAATAAATAAATAAAAATCCCGCATATAAATAAGTTTTTAAATTAAAATTATCAAGATTGGTGCTTAATTGTTTAATATTTGAATTATTGATTTTTTATTGTGTTTTTATTAATGTTTAAGAAATATATAATTATTACATTTAAATTGGGTTTTTAATGAGATTATTAGGATGTGATATTTATTGGTGTGTTTAAATGTGATTTTTAGATGGATGGTGTGTTTAAAAACGGAAGCGAAAACGGAGGTCGTTTGTGGAAATTATGAGCAAAAGAAAAATAAAAAATATAATAATTAATAGCAACATTCACAGCCAGGTCAGGTCCAATCCGGTGGCCCAAGAACATCATCCTCATTCCTTTGTCAGCACAGCCCAGCCCAAGTCTGTTGGCCCAGATCAGCGACACAGCAACCCAGCGTGAAGAAAAAGAAAAGAAAAAGAAACAGGAGACGACAGAAGTCGAACCTGCGACCTCCTGATTCGCAGGCAAGGATACTAACCACCAGTCCAGCTGTTGATGTTTATTTAATTCTAGTCTGCATTTCTTCTATATTCCTCTGGCGAAGCCCATTAAAAATGGCCTAGCGACCTGATGACCTACCAGACTCATTTTTCCACTATATAATCGATTCCAGCCGCTATTTTCTAATTCCAACACCCCTAAAACCCTAAAAAAACCCATTAACATCTGAAAACATCAAGGAAGGATTGAGGATCAAGATCAAAGCTTTTTGGCTCAAAGATTGAAGATTTTTTAAGCATTCGGTTTGGGTTTTTACCTAGTTCTTGTTTTTTCATCTTTTTAAATTTTTTCTTAATGATGAATATTACAATGATTAGATTTTTATTGATTTTGAGCATGTATCTAGGCTGACCTCATATTGTATTGCCTAGATTGGATGATTCTTGACCCGTTTGATTTTCTAGTTTGACTTTTTGACAAGATCATGTGAAACTGCTTATTGATTCTGATTTGGATGCCTTGGATGAACATGTATGCATGTTTAGCTTCTATTTTTATCATGTTATGTGGGCTATTTTATGTGGAATGTAGAACTACAACAATTTATTGATTAGCTTATTGTTAATCGGTTGACTTTTTGGAGTTTATAGATCAATTCATGATCTGGAGACCTCCTACATGATAATATGATACGGATTTGCGACTGAAATTGTGTGCATGTATATGAGATTGAGTTGACCAATTCATTCCATGTACTAGGAAAAAGCTACGCATTGGTTAGTGAGTTAGGGTGCTTATGACCATAAGATTCGAGCTCGCTTATTCGTGTTTAGAGTTTTCTAGTCCTAGGCTATTCATTACAGAATCATTGCATGTGTTAGGTGCCATTTAGAGAGACCTTTCTTGTGGTTTCCTTTTACGTGTTCGTTTAGTCTGCTTTGATCGAAGCGATTAGACCATTGGGTAATTTTACATAGTTTTCTATCTGAGCTTTAATTAGGATTACCTTAATGATTAGGATGTGTCTATAGTTCTATTTCATTTTAGTTTTCATCATTAGTGGATAGAGATCGTGTTGATTAGTCAAACTAGGGTCTTATTGGGTTTAGATGATTATTATCTAGGTGATACTTTTCTCCGTCTGATTTTTTCTATTTTTTGTTTTCGTTATCTGTTTGTTTTTTGTTTGCCTAGTTTATTACTTTAGTTTTCATAATTAATTCTTAAAATCATTTTCATCGGTTAGATATTAGCAGAGATCCAGTATTGGGAGTCTACGTACACGTCCACGGATTGATATTCGGTTCTTACCAATACTATACTGCATACGACGGGTTCACTGCCCTGGTGTGTAGTGTGGTCACTTCGTGATTACCATTTAAAGCTTGACCAGATTTTTATATATCCAAATCTGACACATCAGCTGTGCACCCAAAGGTGAGTTTCACGACCCCACTTTACTTTTTTTCTTTTGGGGGAGAGAACATGCAAAATTACTTACTGTTTTTAGACGGCTTTTATATTTCCAACATATCACATGTACTAGATTTGCTTAACACCAAAAAATAAGTCCTTACAACTCAAACCGTTAATAGTGAATAGCGAGGTAATGTTGAGTATTACTACTGGGGTTTGACAAACCCCTCTCAGCGGGCACGTGATGCACCACCCGACTGGCGGTCGGACTGAGAGCAATATTAGCCTAAATGTACTATTGTTTCTGGTGGGACACGGGGAAGGCAAAATACGTAAGGAGGATTCCTACAAATTATTAGTCAGCTTCGGTTGCGAACTATCTAGTGACATGAACTTTAGGCTAGCTACCTACGATATGGAGATATAGCAAGACTTTACAACTTATCTATGGACTTTAAACTGTTGTGTCAATAGGCAAAAAACTTAACTGTGAATATCAAAACCTGTGAACTCATTAACCTTTGGTTGACACATTCTTTCATACATGTTTCTCTCAGGTCGCAGGTGTTCGAGTAGCACGAGTATGCATGCATGAGCCTTTAAAACCCTGTTATGGTTTTCTATACAAATTACGTTATTTCGAAAGACAAATTTTTATGTAAATACTAAATCTTTTGTTTATGCTTCCGCACTTGTAAAACTCTCAATTTATATTATATTTTAATATAATGAAAACTTTTTTTTATATATTTAATGGTTGTTTGGTGTAACGAATGGACTGGGATCCTGGTTTGCTCACATCCCACACGGTAAAACTCCGTTAGTGGAAATTGAGGGTGTGACATATTGGTATCAGAGCCCATGGTTACAGCGAACTAAGATTTTTTTCTTAGACTATAACTGTTTTGCATTAGTTGCACACTTGTAAGGGAATAATTTGTGGCTTGTGTATTAAATCATCACTTGATGGACTATTTTGAAGGCCTATGTGATAGAACAGGTGAAAATTATTTGGGTTATGGGTATATTGGGTCATTGGGCCAATTTGAGACATGTGTGGGCTCATTTAAAAAGAGTTTAGATGGAGTTTAGTGGGCCTGAAATGTCAAATACGGGAATTTGAGTTATTTAGGGTATAGGGGATTAGCTTGGAAAACAAGCTAATCATCTCCTATAAATAGAACCTATTATTGTCTAGAATAGGCTGCTGGTGTTGCTGTTTTCGTAAAAGGGGCTAGGGGTTGTTCACGAAATTCTCCAAGCGAATTTCGAAATTCCAAAAGTGTGTTGCAACCGATTTGTGCTTAATCAAGTTCTCTTTCCATCGATCGGTTTATTTTATTATTGTGTTTATCGTTTTTCTTTATCGATTATACTTGAATCAATCAATCGTCGGGATTCCGCACCTTCGATTGATCGTTGATATCGTGTAAGGATCGTTTTGGGACTTACAATTGGTATCAGAGCCAAGAAACCTTGTTTCGAGGCTCTCACGATATCAAGATTCAAGTGTTTTTAAGGTTTTCATGGTTTTTCGGGATGTTTTTGATATATTCGGTGTTGACGGCGGTCAAAGAAAATTAGGGTTCATAAGTTTTTTGTTTTCTAATCATTTTTTTTTGGTGATTAATTTCCGAATTCGGTTGTTCGTATTTGAAGATTTTCGTAATCTGTATTTGGTTGAATTGAGGATTACAAATTTAATTAATTGGTGCATTTATTTTTGCAATTTTCCCTTGATTGATCTTTCGGAGTTTGGTCAACGTGGACAAGTGATTTCAAATAATTGATTTTAAGATCCGAAATAAAAATAGGCAACATGTCAAGCACGTCATAGTAGTCAAAGTCTATGAATTGTTTTCGACAACTAATCCATGCTAGCACACACGTGAATTAATTGAGAAAATTAAGTCTCAAGCTTTGAAGATTCTTGGAGAAGTTCACGGTCAGCCTGCAAGCTCGGTCAAATTTTCGGTCGATTCTAGTTTGGAAAGTGGTTCTCGGTTGAAGAAGTGTTATTCCCATATTTACGAGACTTGCCATCTATTTATTTAGTTTGTGTGGTCCACGTTAACCGGTTTTTAAAGCAGGAAACGGCCACTCATTTCAAGTTGGTGCAAATTTATTTTGACGGGGTTTTGCTCGTTGAATTTTTCTGTACCTTGTGGAGTAATTCGTTCTTTTTATTTTCAAATTTTTGTTCCAAGTGTTTTAATGTGTTACTGACGGTTTTTGTGAGTTTCTTGAGATTTTGTGCAGGTTACAAGTGTTGCAGAAGCAAGAAGCCAGTTGCTAGTGTTTTATAAGCCTCTCGATCGAAATCTGTGGCTTTGACCCTTATTTCGATCGAAATTTTTGGCTTTTCGACCCTTTTGGACACTTTTCGATCGGAAAGTCCCTTCGTGACTTTCGATCGGAGAGTACTTCCCGGTTCCCCACTTTTTGATCGGAAAGTCCCTTCGTGACTTTCAATCAGGTCCGTTTTGATCGGAAAGTCCCTTCGTGACTTTTTGATCAGCTCCATTTCGATCGAAAAGTCCCTTCGTGACTTTTTGATCAGCTTCGCCTTTCAATCGGAAAGTCCCTTCGTGACTTTTCGATCAGCTTACACTTTTTGATCCAGTCGAAACTCTGCCCGATCGAAAAGCGGTCTTTCTGATCCAGTTGAGACTTTTTGATCCGTCCTTTTCAATCCGATCGAGTCTGACATTCATGGCATCCTTTCTACCAGGTAATTCTGTATCTAGCAGCAATGAGGTATGTTCTAACCCAAAATGCCAAATTACATTCAATGAATTTCAAGACTGGCAACGTAAGTTCATTACTGAAACATTAAATCGTGAACTATCTGATAGAGACCTGAGAGAATACAAAGGTAGGAGTAAAATATTAAGTGAAAAACTTGAAGATGCCAAAGTCGATATCAAAAATCTTCAAAGGGAATTGAGTGATAAAACAACATATCTTAGAATTGCAAACTCAAAAATTGACACTTTAACTCAGGAACTTGAAGAATTCAAGGATAAATTTGGCCAATCTCAATCCACTCTTGAACATTATGAAAAAACAACAAAACAAATGATGAAAGCCAGTACCTTATTTTATAATACTGATGAACGGATGAAGCATGTTAAGGCCAATTCTGGGTTGGGTCTTGCATCAGATGAAAAAGATAAAAAGTCCACACACACTGTTCCGATGCCATTAATGCATGAAATGATCTCGGATCATGTGAGCTCAAAGACCTCTTTAGACGCTAGGGCTGAAATTTTGAAAGCTAAGGCTGAAATTGAAAAAAAACTTGCTGCATGCTCCATTAAAATTTCTGCTCCTGTTTCTAACATTACTAACACTTCTACTTGTTGTGCAGATCAAGGTAATAATGAAGCAGGAGTAACAGATCTTAAGGAGTGTCCCACAGAGTCTTCTTTAAACATTAAAACTGATGTGTTTGAGTCTGTGTCTAAAACTTCAGAGACTGTTCTGTTTGATAAAACCTCTGTGTGCGGTGTTTTTAGTATTGGCAAGTGTGATGTGAAACCAGTGAAACCTTTAAGAACTGTTAAAATCTTGAGAAGAGGTACGGGACCACAGGTTGCTGGTCCCAAACCCTCAACTGGTAATGATAAGAATTGTAAGGATAAGAAGCATAATGTTACCCAAAATGTGCAGAAAGTACGGGACGCCATACCACATGATTATGTCCCGTATCCAGAAACTGTTTCAAAAATAGTTTTAAAATCTGTTTTCAAAACTGTTTCAAAATCACCCATCCATCCAAATCCAGTTGGTTCAGCTAAATCAAATGGTTGGAGGAAGTATGACAGGTGGAATGTTTCAAAAGTTGTGAACTTGTCTTTCAAGCCTACTGGAGTGTACAAGAAACACTCCAAACAATTTCAAGAAATAAGAGTTCAAAATTCTATTAAGAATCCACCGAGAAAACCACAGGTTTTTGGGAAAGAAAATCACAAACCCAGAGATGTCAATAAAAAGGACATTCTCAGTCCAAACAAGGCAGCCACACCCCCAATCCCTGATGTTACCAAGGGAGTGTTTTTAAAAGAAGTTTCATTCGTTGATTTATCAGGTCTACCCAGAACCACTATGGCCTGGGTACCTATGGCTAACTGATCTCTCACCTTGTGCAGGAATAGTCAAGGAGGACTTTCATTAACCTTGTTTGTTTGTAATAGTGATTGTTCCAGGCACAGGATAGGAGGCATCTCTCTATTACATGACATGAAGATTTCAATGGAGGGTATGTTTCCTTGTGAGAGGTAAAACATCAACAGAAAAAGGTAACACTGTCTGAATTGTTTGTTTCAGAAAATTTTCAAAAGATAAACTTTGAAGGTTAGCTTGGCCAGTTTTAGTAGATATTTAGTGATGTGTCTGTGTGTGCATAAAACAAAAAAAAAAATTGTGTTGATTTTAAAAATCAAAAAGCAAGGGGAAGAATAGTTAAGATGAAATAGTTGACCCCTCAAAAATTGTGCTTTTTAATTTTTAATCTTTTATTTGTGTTTGAGAAGGCAGGGAAGTGAAATATTTCCGTTCTCAGAATGACTGACACGCGTAAGGCAAAAGTGAAAGACATGATCCAAGGTGATGTGCTCGGTAGGCTCAGTTCCAAAATAAAAGGTATGGGTCACAACACTTAAAGATAAAGTATGTCATTTGACGGGAAACACACACTTAGGTTAAGTGCTTGTTCTATTTGACTGCAAAATTGTTCCCGATACACACGCCGGACTCCAAAGTGTTGAATCGAAAATCTCAAAAAGTCGGCATCCCCTCTGTTTTGTGTGAGCAAAGATCTGGCGATGTCAAAGTTGTTAGTCAAGTCTTGCCTCTGCTTTGTGTGAGCAATGACCTGGTGTAGAATGGTTGACGTGTTAATCAGACTTTCCTCTGTTTTGCGTGAGCAAAGACCTGGTTAGTCTGGATTAACGTGCTTGCAGATCACTGTATATAACTTACACCCCAAAAGATGCCAATGTGCACAACAAAAGAGACCCTCTAGCGTCCAAAACCCTTTAGCCCTGACTTTGTGACTAGGCTTATGTGTTTGATGTAAGGTTACCACCTGACTGATAAACGCCTCTGAGTTGAAATCATACAAGTCTTTGTATATTATTCCTATCTCTTCTATGATCTGTTCTTTCTCTTCTCAACCAAGTCTCGAGAAAAGATTCAAAACTCTGGATATGGGAATGTGAAAATATGTGGTAGGGAATGATCAAGCTTGATAAACTGCACATATTAATTACCTAGGATTTGTGTGTGAATGTCGGATGTTCATAATTAATGCACCTAAAAGATAAATAAGTGACAAACAGCCGGGAAAATGAGGAACATGGGTTTAAGAAGGACCAATATACTGGCAATCGCCTGGACGTGTTCGAGTAACAGATGCTGAAATGGGTTCCTCAGTTCAGACAAAGACGGTTTGATCCCAAAATAAAACCTTCTCGTTTAGTAATTTGGTATGTTTGTATTGTTTCTTTTGTGTTATCTTAAGTTTATGAATTGGCCAGGTTGATTTGAGAAGTTTAAATAAAATTTTTATGGGTTTTATGCAAGAAAGTTTGACCCTCCCTCAGAACCTCAGGGGGAAATAATAAAAAGAGTCCTCGGGTTCAGGGAAAGTTGTTCGGTTAAGTAATGCTAACCCGATAACCACTCATCATTGTCTGGTTAGTGTTTGTTCCATGTTATGCTTGACAGGTTAAGTGAAAAAAAAAAACAACTCATGAAAAAAATCAAGGACTCAGTTGATCAAAGCAAGAACTCTGCTGCTGATCAAGTTGAAGAACCAGCTAGAAAAGGACTTACCTTATGCTTAGGGGAAGTTTGTTGGTTGTTTAAGAAAAGCTTCCAAAGAATCAAAAGACACTGTTCACGAGTTGAGGGGAAGCTAAATGCCGTCAGTTCAAAGATCTACAATCAAGAATGCCAAGATAGAGGTTTTCAAAATTTAACCTCTGAAGTTAATGGCAAGTCAAGACAGTTACTGATGATTCAGCAAGGACTCAACAGTTTTCAAGAAGGAGCAAGTATTTGAGAATCCTCCTCTCATTACATGTTCGTCATTTGAAGTCCAAGCTAATGCTGATTGAGAGAACATTCCCTAAAGTCATTTGTTGTTGCCCAATGAAGATTGTTAAAGAAAGGAATCTTCACCAACCCATACTCAAGCCAAGGAGAAGACTGTAAGTTCTGAAGATTGAAAGTAGAAGACATTTAATATCACAAGCCAAGGGGAAGATTGTAAGGGAATAATTTGTGGCTTGTGTATTAAATCATCACTTGGCGGACTATTTTGAAGGCCTATGTGATAGAATAGGTGAAAATTAGTTGGGTTATGGGTATATTGGGTCCATGGGCCAATTTAGACATGTTTGGGCTCATTTAAAAAGAGTTTAGATGGAGTTTAGTGGGCCTGAAATGTCAAATACGGGAATTTGAGTTATTTAGGGTATAGGAGATTAGCTTGGAAAACAAGCTAATCATCTCCTATAAATAGAACCTATTATTGTCTAGAATAGGCTGCTGGTGTTGCTGTTTTCGTAAAAGGGGCTAGGGGTTGTTCACGAAATTCTCCAAGCGAATTTCAAAATTCCAAAAGTGTGTTGCAACCGGTTTGTGCTTAATCAAGTTCTCTTTCCATCGATCGGTTTGTTTTATTATTGTGTTTATTGTTTTTCTTTATCGATTATACTTGAATCAATCAATCATCGGGATTCCGCACCTTCGATTGATCGTTGATATCGTGTAAGGATCGTTTTGGGACTTACAACACTTAAACATTTTTCTCATGCATCGTGGTACTCACTCCAACACGCACTTGGCCTACAATATGTCGTATTGTTTTTGTCATCTAACTCTCTTATACTCGCGACGAGGTGTCGGTTATTCTTGAGTCATTTTCAACCTCTTCGATTCGTGCACCCCTCTACTTCGCATGTGTGGCGACAGGAAGTTGTTGCTCGCGATCATTCTAGACCAGAGAACTAGGCGTAGTACCCAAGCAAGGGTTGGGGGGAAGGTGTAATACCTCTTCCTATACCTAAACCTTTTTCTTTCTGGTGTAGGGGGAGGGGGGGGGGGGTTTCATGTTATACCTGCCCTATATGCACCCCTGGACTCTCATGTTTAGACAAAATTTTCATGATGTATCATCAGCGACATCCTTCAGCGTTAGTAGGGGCAGCATTGTATAGATTCAAGTGGTTGTCCATGGGGCACTTGTAATTGTCCTTGTTACCCTGATCGCTTTCACAATCGCCTTGATCTTTTAAAGATCCCCCTCTTCTCATTTCTATCACATTGTGTGTCAAGATAACACAATTTGGGAACAACTCTTATAACCTCAACGGTGCCGGATGTGGGCTGACTAAAGTTCTTCTTTGTGTACCAGATTGAGATCAAGTCGGTATGCGTGATAAACCCTATTCAGATCCGACTGAACTAAATTCCTGACTGATTCGCTTATGGTGGATCATTCCAATGCAAGCGAGCATTTCTGTCCTCGAGACTTGTCTCCTTAATGAATTATGGTGAAGATAATTTTGGGTTAATGACCACATTCTTGATACCCACTCGGTGGATACCTAATATGTATTCCATCATACTTGGTAGCTGAAGTAAGAGTAACTAGGGTGATCATATAAGGCAAATTAGCGTTACGGGTGCACATATAAATGTAATTTGAAGTGTATGGAAGTCCTGAAGGACTCTACTAGGCAAACTAATGGCTTTATCGGGTACAAATTCCTATAATTTTTTTACTCATGACATCGGAATGTCGAGCATACTGAGCTCAACTGGACGATACCTATTTTTGGAAATGCTATCTCACTTGATTTTACCCCGTTTAGTTATGGATTACAACCCATTCGAAAAGCCTTTAGAAATGTTTTGAAGTTATTAGTCCTGAAAGGACACCGTTTCACTCATGTATTTCGATGACAAAATATCCTTAACTATGAATACTCTCGACGAAACCTTTGACTAGTTTAAAATCATCTTGAGTCATAATTCTACCTTCACGATCTACCGAACATATCAATCCCTAGAACTTTACTATTGCGAGACAACTTAGATACACATCTGCCGAACGATTAACCAGGAAACATTGGATAAACAAACTACATAAATCATATATCGCGGGCGCTGGAACGTATTTCTTGGCTGAATATTCTTGTGAAGTTCCCTCTGAGGATTCATACTACTGATTTTATTGTGCGAACCAGAACTTGTAGCCAGCAACATCTTCGCGATTGTACAAACTGCTTACCTCACGACAACCATATTTTCTGTCTCTAATGGGGTTTATGTTAGTGAAAAGCTTTCCTGATTTTCAAATTGATGACTTCCAATTCTAACGTAATGATTATTCTGATTGACCTTTTGAATCTGTGCGATTGATTTTTGTCTACATGATTCGAATCTTTTACGACTAAAGAACCAACAATTTCTGATTCTCGCGCTTTAGTAATCCTTCATGTCTTGGTTACACTTCCAAGCTTTGAATAGCAAGTGTAATTACACTCCTGGTTATTATTTCAACTAGTTATTATCATTAATGATGAGACTACTTTGTGCCTCTATTGTTGTAATAATACAAGTCTTTTGTGGAAACCCTATTTACACCTATCGAGCGTGAACTTCTTGATATCTACAGCTAATTATACAAGCGACCTGCATTTTCCCTTCTTACGCATTGAGTACACCAAGTTATCCATACATTTTGTAAACTTATTAATGCTCCTGCCATAACAACTATCGACAAATTTTTGGTACGCGAATCGTCATCGTCCTTTTCAGAACACTTTCATTGATGAACCCCCAGCTTGAACTTAAACCTTGTGGCCTGTTTATGGTTTGATCATCTTGAAATCTAAAGCTTTATGATATTCGCACTATGCGTGCCAATCTCTCGACGACCTTCCCTAGAATAACAAACCTTACGCATCTATCAGGTATTGTGAATGAAAACTCTTACACCTTTTGTTTGCATAATGTATTGAGATTTTATCTCTCACCCCCCCCCCCTTTATATTCAAGCGTATGGGAAAAACTTGACTTCATCTATTTCCGATAAAAGTATCCGATGCGGTTTCACTAATATCGAATAATGGTGGGTATCTGGTACGCCTTCAAGGTGTTGGTCATGTGTGGTGGGTTAGCTACGATACACTCTATATATAAGCATTGGTGGCACGTTGAATGTGGGACCAGTACCGGACCAAGGATTGACTTTAGAGTTATACACAAGAGCATCATCTTGAGAAACTCCATCTAACGGGACTAGGTCCTTGACAAAACTGCTCAATGCTACTTTCTATGAGATTACAAATATCCCTTATGCATTTCTACCAAAAGGGACATGCCCGAAATAATCAAACTCCATGTTTTCAATTGTCCGAGTCTAAGAGAAAACTCTCCTAAAGTGAAATTTCGTGCCACGATTCAGATGAGAGTTCTGACTTAGATGAACATCAACGTTTTGAAAACCATAGATGTTTTCCTTATGAATGACATACCACCTGATCGAATGAACAACTCCAACTTTTAGAAGCATATGTTAAGAAGTAGATCAACTTTCATTTAAAGGACACTACTTTTGGGTCGACTGCTTTGTTTTAATAAATTCTCTGGCATTCACTAAGGTGATAGTCCTGATCGTTTTCTATGGAACACCCAGTCTGATCTTTTAACCCGCGATAAACCTGCACCGAACCCTAGCAAAAACGCATATGTCTAGCCAACCCAGGCCAAAACCACTTTTGAGCATCCCGATGTTTTGGGTTTCGCGAACACTAATTTTATAAGACTTTTGTACTTTATCTTATTTTTGAAGACCATTTTAACCGATGTTTTGACAAGAAAGGAATCATGACGCATGAAGTACAAGGACACCAAAGAGATTGAGCGTGCCGGTGAGCTTAAACAATGAAGATTTTCCTAGCGAGACGTTTACTCTATTGGATTGTATAACCATTGACACGTTCATTGCGGATGTCTATTTACGCAAATTCCATACCAAATCCTATCAAGCACGCTATATATTTCTCTCTGAATTTTATACTATCCATTACGTTATTTGCATCCTCCCTGTTGGTATCTTCACCAATGCCAGTTTAAACTCACATGTCATTCTTGGAGTGTGTAGTTACGACTATCATAAGCTTGTTATCCCATCGCTTACTTAAATTCACGAACTAAGTCGTTAGCTCTCTTCATCTTAAATATGCTATTCTCATGCATGATGCCATGCCTATTCATACAGGGCACTTTTTAATGTTCGGTACCTCATAGTTTACACTTTTATTTTATTGGATCTTTACTCTAAAATTTTGGATTCTTTAGAAAGGTAATGTGCATGATGATAAGTTGTATGATACTGAACTCCAACTTGAATGTGAACTTAATTGCCTATGTTATTTCTTGCATAATTCTTAACAGAATTGAGTAATTCTTTTCTAAACAAACTGCTATGTGTTACCTTTTAAATGACTGTGAGCTCTTGATTGGATTTCTCTTTGAACCTCAGTACCTTTGTCACAAAATCGGTATGTTGCCAGTTATATTTTAGTGTGTGAGCAACTGTAATGTTTACAAAATATATGTGATTATGCATGCTAAATTTGAGAATGTAATCCTATGTTTAGGGTGTAGAAATTGGGTAATTATTGAAGTGCTGGTTAAAACATAAGTTGCGTAGAATTGCATGATTAGTTATGTGCATGAAACGTGTTAGGAACAAGAAAATGACATGTTGTGGATGTATTAACTTGATTGGATATGAAAACCATACACCATACAAGGTCCTAAGTCTCCTACCTCGGTGGGAATGACAAGACTATGTGAAGTTGCCCCGTCAACTTTGCATCGTATGGGTTGTGTTGGTTAGTTTATTAACTTATACGCTATAGACATGCCATGTTAGGGTCGTATGCTAGAATATAAGGTGTTGGGACAATTGTATGTGTTGTATGGTAAAAGCTTCCTAATAGATGGAATGCTAGTATGCATTGACCATGTCAACCATTATCTAAACCTTTATTACATGAAAGCTGATTTGAATGTTATTGTGAATCATGTGTGATGTGTGTGAAAGTGTATATGAAAATATGGTCTTACACTATCAGGTTTTAAATTTATAAAAACAGTTATCCACCTAGGGACTACACACACATGTAGGCAAGTATACCTGCCATGTATAGTATAGTGTTGGTAAATACCGGGATGTCGAACCTCAAGGACACGTTTTATGCAAAACAGTTGATCTTTAGTTAAGTCGGTTTATTTTTTTTATATTTGAAAATATGAATTTAAAATGTGGATTTGTTTAAGAGAACAGATTGAAGATTGGATTTGTTTGATTCAGTAGTGTAAGAGGATCGCTCAGGCAATGACTCCCCCTCCCAGGTTTAATCGATTGTATCGGTTTCGTGCATACGCCTTGTCGCTTATGTGAATTAGGTTCCTAAGACAAGGCGCCCTAATTCCTATGGACTGGTTCACTATTAGGGTTATAGACAAGCCCTGAATGGTTACTAATGGTCCATGGTGAAGTGTAGACAAGTTGGTTATGGATTTGAAGTGCCCTAGGCTAAGTCCCGAGTTATCGGTGACTCAACTCACAACTGGTCGAAGGGTTAGGGTATGGATGATCCTAACGGTTCTAGGGTTGTGAAGCGGTTAAGTTCTATAGATCAATTGACCCAGCAGGTCCTAGACACGACTAAGTAAGGGCAGACCGAGGGTTGGCTACTGGCAGAGGGTAGGTAATTTCTCACTTAGCCCTAAGGGTTGGACTCCTGATTGGTGACTAGGGTTCTTAACGATCATGACTATTGCTAGTTCACGCGTACGCCGCAGATTCTGTGGTTCGGCTATACAATAGGATTCCTAATCGGTCGGTGCTCTGAAACCTAATGATGAGGGTCCCACAAGGCTAAGAAGTATCCAAGAACAATCAAGAACACAAATGTCATCAATTGAAACAAAGAAACAAAACTATTACTTCAAACCATAATCATATGTAAAAACCGACACAATTACATGATTAAACCATGATTGGGCTCGTCTATGCCTAAACGATACGATGAGTTTATCCAACCATGTTAATGTTTAAACAAAAACAAATCTGATTCAAATAGAAATTCATGGCTAAATGTAAGTACAATACTGAATAAAAGC
>JBCNJP010000010.1:52150828-52184729 GCA_039602395.1 Deinandra increscens subsp. villosa
CTGTGAAGGGGTTAACACCAATTCTTTTACAAGTTGTGGCTCTAACTTCAGCCGGTATCCTTTGATCTTCTTCAATTTCAGTTATAACGGGCCTTGAGGGCATCTTCTCCCCCAATTTGACAGTATCAGCTTCATCAGCTATAGCAGCTTCATCAGCTTCTCTGAGAGGGTTTGAAGGACCTGCTTCAGTATCAGTAGGAGCAGCTTTCACCAAATTAGCAACAGTTGCATTCAGAGTATCAACCTATGCTTGGAGAATAAGGTACAGTTTCGTCAATTCAGGTAGTGTATAGCTATCCTCAACTGGCCTTTTACCAGTATCCTTGGACAAAACCAAGTTATCAATCCGAGATTGATCAACTGCGGTACCCATGGCTTCTTGGCACCTGGGATTCTCTTCATCTGTGTCAGCAACCCTTGGTTCCAATAAAGGACTTTTGGGTGCTGATTCTGAGAAGATTGCCGCAGATTGGGCCTTATTGATGTTACTGCTGGCACCAAGATCTAGTGGGGATCCTTGGGCAGCAGCAGGCCTTTCTACATGAATCTTTTCCAAACTCCTGAGATTCACCTCCGGTGAGGAGTGGGGGTTCAATGCTGCAGTGTCTTGGCCTATCAGTATGTTCTCATGTAATGAGGTAGGTGAGTTAATAACACCTTCATTTACGCCAAGATTGAGAGCACTGTCACTCCTAGGTGATAGGGGTTGTAGGGGTGAAAGATGTTCAGATGGGGAAGGTACATCTGCTTCTAATGACTCCCCCTCATATGAAGGTTCATCCCTAAGAGATAATCCAAGTTTAACCAATTTCCGTTTAGACTTTTTGCCTTGAACAGGGTTAGAAGCTTCGGGTTGGTTGGTGGTACTAGGTGGAGGAGACCTAGTGACCACATTTCTCTATCTTTTAAAAATGACAGGAGGTGAGTTGGATGAGGAGGTGGCAGTGGTAGTGTTTGTGGAAGCTTTCCTCTTTTTGGATTGAAAAGTTTTGAGAGTAGAGGAAGCTGGGACAGATGTGGGATCAGAGGCTATTGGGTCTATAGCTCTGCATCTGAGCAAGGGGCTCAGTTGCTGCTACAGTTCCGGTTGAACCACAGCAGTAGTAGGTTCATCTGGAAACTGCCTTGGAATTGGTAAAGGATAGTCAGTGTCCCTTCCAAGAAATGCAGTCTTGTTTAAAGCTAAGTTCGAAAAAGTTTTCTCATTTAGAAGTTTAGGTTGCAAAATTGTACCAAGCCAAATAATTTGGGGGTACTCTTCTTTGTTCACTGGCAAGCTCGTCAAATCCACCCTTCTTTGGAGATAGGCATACCAAAATTGTATGAGCCAAGAACCTCCATTTGTATGGTAACTGCCCTTTCTTGATGGTTTTGCTCTGCAGGGAACCACCGTATCCAATATCTCTGAACAGTCGAAGATATTTCTTTAAATCGACCACTTCATCTCCACTGTCATCCCTTAATTTCAACAGTTTTCGCACTTTGGCTTCATCAATTTCCACTTCTGTGCCCTGAACATTCGACAAAATCTTTTCATTACCGTTTTCGCCTTCAGTAACCCTAGCATGAGACCAAAAATCTTCCATAACTTCTTCAAATATTTCTGCTTCAAGAGTGAGCACGTGATGAAGATGAGATCTTTTGATGAAGTCTATCCTGCCATTGTAGATGTCAGTTTTGCTTGGTGGTTCTAGGTACGCCACCAAGTTGTGTTCTACAGGAAACTTGGAGTCACCGACAGGCTTCTTGCCACTTGCCTTCGCTTTTGGAGCCATTGTTGTTATAGATTTTGAGAAGGTTGACGGTTATTCGGAGGTTTATCGGAGAGAGTTTGAGAGAAATTTGGGAGTAATTTCTGAGTGGGATTGAGAGAAATGGGGAAAGTGACGGTAAATTAGGGCTTTTTACCTTTTTCCGGTGCTGATGTGGAGGAGAGAAGTTGTAAACAGACAATTCAGTAACTGACGGGACAGGTGCTTTATGGGTTATACGGTACAACTGGTTAAAGCATGTCTTTATCCAAAAGTAAATTTACTGAAACCCCGGATTTTAAACAGTTAAAAACTTAATGGGTAAATAAATGTGTATCCGCTTAGAAAATTGTGCCTTCCGGGTAATTAATTAAGACTTTGACTTTGTTGACCCGGAAGTTCAAGCGGAACCCATTTTTCTTTTATTATAAAACAAAAATTTCTTTCGTCTGAACTTCAAGCGGACAAGTTTTCCGCTTGGAAGAATTGTTTTCAAAAATAAATTTCCACATCACATTTAAAGCATTTTTCCGGTTGAAGTTCACACGGTGAATTTCAAAAGTTGTTTTCTCAGGTTGAACCTGAACTTGAACCGGAAATCCAAAACACATGATTTTTGAAAATTTGTGTTAATTATTCATAGTTTTAGCAGCAGTTACTGACTATGAACTGAAATGTTTTCTAATTAACACAAGAGATCTTCCTTTTCTTTTTCTTTTTGTATCAAGAGACGGGCTCTTGAGCACATGCCTCTCTTTTATTAAAGTTGTGAAAAGTTTTATTCAAATTTCACCATCCCAATGGCTGTGATGAAGTAGAAAAATCTTGCCTCATCAAAGGCTTTTGTAAACAGATCTGCCAATTGATGATCAGTGTGAACTTTAAACAGTTTGATTACTGGATTGTTATGTGTTTGGTCTTGGAGTGCTTTACTGGATTGTTAATGAGAGATGGCACTGTTGTTGTCTGCAAGAATAGGAGTTTCCATGAATGTGATCCCATAGTCAAGCATCTGATTTTGGATCTAAAGGACTTGGCTGCAACAACTTGAGGCGGCAATATACTCAGCCTCTGCAGTTGAAGTGGAGACACAAGTTTGTTTCTTGCATTGCCAAGAGACAAGCCTTTCACCTAGAAATTGACATCCTCCTGATGTTGATTTCTTGTCTATATCACATCCTCCATAGTTAGTGTCTGTGAATGATTTGAAAGAGAAGTCAGAGTTCTTGGGATACCACAAACCCAGTTTTGGTTGCCCCTTCAGATACTTGAAGATTCTCTTAACAGCTAGCATATGTGACTCTTTTGGTGAGGACTTATATCTAGCACACAAGCAAACACTGAACATGATGTCAGGTCTACTAGCAGTGAGATACATCAGTGAGCCTATCATTGCTCTATACATGTGCACATCCACTGGCTTGCCACTTAAGTCACTGGTTAACTTGTGGGAAGTGGATATGGGAGTCTTAGTACTTGAGCATGTGAGCATCTCAAATCTCTTCAGCATGTCTTGGATGTACTTTGATTGGTTAAAAAAGATTCCATCTGCAGTTTTCTTCACTTGTAGTCCTAAGAAGAATGTTAGTTCTCCCATGGAGCTCATCTCAAATTTGGACTGCATCAAAGTTTCAAACTCCTTGCACAACACAGTATTAGATGAACCAAAAATAATATCATCTACATAAATTTGTACCATCAACATATCCTTACCAACAGTTTTAACAAAAAGTGTTTTGTCAATTGCCCCTCTCCTGTAGCCATTCTCTAGAAGATAGTTAGAAAGAGTTTCATACCAGGTTCTAGGTGCTTGTTTGAGACCATATAAAGCTTTGATCAGCTTGCACACCCTGTTAGGATGATGAGGGTCTTTAAAACCAGGAGGTTGTTTGACATATACTTCTTGTTCCAGTAGGCCATACAGGAAAGCACTTTTGACATCCATCTGAAACACTTGGAAGTCTTTGAATGCAGCATAGGCTAAGAAGATTCTGATTGCTTCCAACCTAGCTACTGGTGCAAATACTTCATCATAATCAATGCCTTCTTCCTACACATAGCCTTGCACAACCAGTCTTGCTTTATTTTTTTATGACAATTCCCCTATCATCTTTCTTGTTTCTGAACACCCACTTTGTTCCAATTGGTTCTGCTCCATCGGGCAGATCTACCAATTCCCAAACTTTCTACTTGTTGATCTGAAATAGTTCTTCCTGCATTGCCTCTACCCAGCTGTTGTCTTCCAAGGCATCTGCTACCTTCTTGGGTACTTCCTGAGACAAAAATGCAGCATGCAAACAGATGTTTGCATTAGCAGATCTACTCCTTGTCAACACAACTTCTGATGCTTCTCCAATAATATTTCCTGCTGGATGATCTCTGTTGATTCTTCTATCAAGAAACATAGGAAACTCATGGCTTCTTCCATTTGAGGGTATGTTGAGCTGAGGAAGTCTGTGATCAAACTCAACATTTTTAAATTGTGACACAGGATCTGAAACTCCAACTGATTCATGAGAATTGGTGTCTGAATTATAGGTCAGATGCTCTAAATTAGGCTCGTTTGATGTTCCATCATTTGAATTTTTAGCTTCATTTGACCCTGATTCAGTATTCTCTTCAGTTTCTGAAATTGGGTTTTCCGGTTGAACTTGAACCGGAGAAATTGGTTCAGCTTGAACTTCAACCGGAACAATTTCTTCTTCAATTTGAATTATTTCAGTCAATTTCTTGTCACTTCTTGGGAAAATAGGTTGAGAGCTCATTGAAGAGAAAAAGATTGGCTTCTCATTTGCAGTTTGATTGCGCTTCCAATGCTCATCAGCAGACCTATTAGAATTTTGTTCCTGCACTAAAGAGCTCACAGGCTTATCAACAGTTATGTTGAAAGCAGTGGTTAGTGCATCAATATCAAATAACCAGCTGGGTTGAGACTTAAAATTGTTGGGAGATTTTTCATTAAAGGATACATTTATGGTTTCCTCAATAATTTTGGTTCTCTTGTTGTATACTCTATATGCTTTTGACGCACCAGAGTACCCAACAAAATAACCTTCATCTGCCTTTTCAGCAAATTTAGGTAATAACTCATTGGTTATTAAGATAGTGACAGGACAACCAAATGGCTTAAAGAAATAAATGTTTGGCTTTCTCTTTCTCTAAAGCTCATAAGGTGTTTTGTTCTTCCCTTTGACAATTAAGATCCTGTTTTAGACATAACAGGCAGTGTTCACTGCTTCTACCCAAAATATCACAGGGAGCTTGGAGTCTGTCAGCGTTGACCTGGCAGCTTCAATCAACGTCCTATTTCTCCTTTCAGCAACACCGTTTTGCTGTGGAGTCCTAGGAGCACCGAATTGTCTCACAATTCCCTTTTTCTCACAAAATGAAATCAGAACATGATTTTTGAATTCTATGCCATTGTCACATCTGATTGTTTTGATTTTGAGATTTGATTCATTTTCTAAATTAATTACAAGAGTTTTCAGCAATTCAGCAGTTTCATCTTTTGTTTTGAGATAGAAAACCCAAGTATATCTTGAAAAGTCATCAATTATTACAAAACATTATGACCTTTTTCCTAAACTCATTACTCTAGTTGGACCAAATAAATCCATGTGCAAAAGCTCTAGAGGTTTTGAAATAGAAGACTCAACTTTTGGCTTAAAAGAGGTTCTGTGTTGCTTGCCCTTGAGACAAGGTACACAGTTTTCAGAACATGCAAAATGCTTGTTAGGAAGACCCTTAACCAAGCCATGATTTACAATTATGTTCATGTTCTTGTAGTTCACATGACCTAACCTCCTGTGCCATAGATCAGATTCGTCAACTGAGGCTTTGGATACAAAGCAAGCAGTGCCACATGAGGGTGCAGCAACTGACATATCCAAAACGTATAATCCATCTCTCCTGGGTGCCTTAAGCATAATTTGTTCATCAAGAATTTTGACACCAGGTTTGAGGACTATGGCCTCTTTCTCATTAAACATTAAATTCAAATTCTTGTCACACATTTGTGAGACACTTAGCAAGTTAAAATTCAATGTATCAACAAAAATGACTCTGTCAAATTTTACCAGTCCATTTGTCACATCACCTTGTGCTATGATATGGCCTTTTGTGCTTCCAATGGCAACTGGTCCTCCTTTGATTCTTTTTGTGTTTTCCAGAATGTGCTTATTCCCTGTCATGTGGCAAGTGCATCCACTGTCAACTACCCATAGGCTATTTTGTCCTTTATTTTGCACCTGCACATATCAGAATTGATTAATTTCTATAAGGGACCCAAGCCTGAGTGGTCTTAGGTCTGCCATAAGCATCATTATACTGTACTCTTTGAGTACTAAAGTATTTACAACTGGAGCTTCATTAAGCAGATCATCATTGTCAAAACTGAAGTTCTCATACTGATTACTTGTTTGGCTAGACCTTTCACCTTTGGTGTTCTTTCTTTCAGCAATTTTTCTATCCCTATATTCTTTAAATTTTCTTTGCTTATTGGTTATTTTCTTAGATTTTTCATTTTCTTGTTTAACCAACTTAGTTCTCTCAGGTGATTTTGAAAATCTTTGTGGAAAGTATTTGTTTTGATTTGAACTCTCCCCCTGAAGTGGAACACCGTGATTTCCACTTGAACTGGTAGCAAAGACTATTTCATATTGGTTAGATTTGCTGTTTCTTGAAAAATTTTCTCTAGAGGTAATCTTTCCTCTAGAAGGATTTCTTCCTCCTTGAGCTTCAAAATGCTCAAACCTATCGGCAAAATGTACATGAGGTCTCTGCCTTGGAGCAGTAGATGATCTGGGTTGAATTTTATTTTCCGGTTGAACATGAGTTCGAGCGGAAGAGTGTTCCGCTTGAACTTTAGCCGGAAAACGGTTTTGCTTTAAAACATAGAAACTCCCATTTCTTTCATTACCAATTAAGACCCTTTTGGAGTCAGATCCAAAATGCTTCAAAGTGTGGTTTTTCACAGGTGAAATTCTTCCTGTGAGTTTCTTTTGAATGTCAGCCTTTGGTTTCAAAACAGGTTTTGGTTTAAAAAATGGTGTAACTTTACTCATTGGGTTAAACTGACATACAGCAGCTAGGTGACCTTGTTCACCACAGCACATGCATTCAACAATTTTGGTTTCAAATTTCTTGGGAGACTCAAGTTTGGTTACTTGGTTGAAATTTAGTTGACCAAACCTTTGAGTTTGACTTCCCTTTGGTTGTTCAGGTTGCTTTCCTCCAACTTTTGAATCCTTGGGTTCATAAATAGTTGGTGGAGGAACAGCAATTGATGGTTTCAAAATGTTTGATTGGTCAGCTGATGCAGAGGTGCTTGCAACAGTGACTTCAGTTTTCTTAGACTCAACAGTGTTTTCAGAACTTGACTGTGATGAGATGTCATCAACTGTGAGACTAACTTTGCATTCTGATTTTAAAGCATCAATTGGTTTGATTACAGGTGAGTATTCAATTGGTGGTTCAACACAGTTATACCCAACACTTGCTTTACCATACATCCCTCCCATCCACAACTTCTCGGCCTTTTTATTTGCTTCTTGGAATTTATCACAAGTAAACAAAGCATCTTTCAGCTTGATCTCAAGAACATCAACCTCAGCCTTAGCATCTTTGGTTTCATTTCTTGATTTCTCAAGCTTTGATAGCAAGTCATCAAGCTGTGTTTGAAGCACTGAGTTGGTTTGTTTTAACTATTCATACTCTTTGGTTAAGTTTTCAATTTTTGAAATGTATGATGATTCAATTTTCTTGAAACATTCCTTTAACTCATTTAGATTTGAAACTCCATCAATCAAGTCAGTGTTGTGATTTCGGTACTTTGCCACTTGTTCTATGCAAGCAGTGCTGCATAGATTTTCTAAAACTTTCTCAGGGATAGAGTTTACCTGGTCTGAGATGGAGTCTTGTTTGGCCATCAAAGCATGGTTGATAGGCTCAAACTCAGCAACGAAATCTTCCCATTCAACACATGAGGTTTGATTGGCAACAGCAGCAACCACATTCTGGTGGTTTTGACTTCCGGTTGGCCTTGGTGGGGTGGGGTGAGAACCTGAGTTGTTACCAGAATTTTTGTTGTTAGAATTGCTTCCTCCATGATTTTTCCCTTGGACATGACTTTGATTCTGTCCTTCTCTTCTTGGTTGAGAGCTCTCCCTTGCGAAGTGATCAAGTTGGTGATAGTTATAACACTTCACTTTGCTCTTGTCCAGGACTATGTGTGCACCTTTTGCTCCCTTGTAGGTTCTGCCAGTTCTTTTGTAAAACCTTTTAGCTTTGACAGAAACCATAGAAAGTTGAGTCATTATATCCATTTCTTCCAAATCATCAGCACCTATGCATTCAAGATCTTCAGGTATGAAGCCTTGGTAAGAGTCAGTTGCTACATGAGCATTGTGAGATTTTTCAAACGTGTTTGAAAAAATCTCTTGACACCTTGGTGTCTCAGGGAAACTGACAGTTGGTGACTGAAATGATGATGAATTTGAAGACCTTTGATTGTTAAAATCGGTAGTTACTAGTGCAGATGAAAAAAGCTGAGTTGACTCAGTAGATGAGTTTTGTTTAAGATCTAGTTCCATTTCATAGGCACTGAGTATGCCATGAAGTTCACTGAGTCTCATCTTTTTCAAATTCTTGCATTCCCTGATGCTCACTGTGTAAACTGTCCACACAGAAGGCAGGGAACGTAGGAACTTTCTGTTTACATCTACCTGATCTAGTTTTACATCTACCTTTTGGAGTTCATCCAGTAAGGAAACAAATCTTAAGTACTGGTTTGTCATTGTTTCACCAGATTTGAAAGTAAAGTTTTCATACTTCTGTTTTAAGACATCTTTCTTGTTTTCTTTTACTACACTGGTTCCTTCATACATTTCACTTAAGGCATTCCACAGGTCAAATGCAGTTTTATATCATTTAAACCCACTTAAAATGGAATTAGGAAGTGCAGCCTGTAGAGTCCAATATGCCTTATGGTCAAATTCGAGAGCAGTGTAGTCAGATTCAACATATTTATCTAGTGGCTTAGGTATTTTGACTTCTGCATCATCAGCAGATGAAACCATGGGTGAGTAGGGTCCTTCAGTAAAATATTTCCAAATACGGCGGTCCAAAATCCTAACAAAACCTTCCATCCTGAGTTTCCAGGTACCAAAGTCATCAGGAGTGAACATTGGTGGTTTGTTGGAAGAACCATTTGGGCAGCTTAAACTGAAATCACTCATTTTAAAAACCTTTTAAAAGATGAGATAGCAAAGCTTGTAAAGTAAGCAAGTAAAGTATCAACTTTGAAGCACTGAAAGTCTTCAAAGTGAGAGCCAAAGCTCTGATACCACTTGTATGATCGTTAATAGTTAGAGTTAAACTAAAACAAAGTCCTTTACTTGCAAATATAACCCTGCGGAATTAAAGTTATATTTTACTTTACTTAAGCAATATTTAGTCCTTGCAAATATAACCCTGCGGAATTAAAGTTATATTAACTCAAAGCTACACTATTACAAGTTGTTCAAGAACTGTGTGTTTAAACTATGAGCTAACCAATGCTATATATAGCGCTGATGAGATCAATGACAGCCATTGATCTCATGCGATCTAATCTAGACCGTAAACTAAAAAGTCAAATACAAACTACCAAAAGAATAAACATCGACATTTGGAATATCTTGCGTGTTTGCAGCAACATACTACTTTAGGAGAGCGGCTTGAACCAGATATAGAAGCATACGAGAAGCTTTTGTAGGATTGGACTGCTGAAAAGACATCTCAGGAAAAGTCCGGTTGAACACATTATCTGGTGGATAATCGAGTTCACCCGGAATATTCGCTAAGGGACAAAACTGCTTCTTTCTGCTTGAACTGCCAGTTCCGCTTGAAGTGAGAATTTCGCTTCAACTTCAACTTCAGCCGGAACATAGTAAAATTGGCATTCAGCCGGAAATCTTCTAAGCGTAATATTCCTTACAAACGAGCATAGAAAACTGCCATTTCAAATCTAACTTATGCAACTAATCATCATCCATCTGACTTAAATCATCTGAAGATATACCAGAAGCACCAATTTGGCTAAAAATTGATCCAGAAGCAGATGATATGAAAGTAGAGAACAATGCAGCTAGATCTCTAGTTGTTTGAACAGGAATAGACTTGGATGTTGTCTTTTCAGGAATAGTGAAACTGCAACCTGGAGAAGAACTAGAATGTTCAGATTTTCCAGCAAGAAAAGCTGTTAGTGGTGGAGTAATGCTTGAATCAGAATGTGACTTTGATTTAGCATTCACAATGGCTGGATTGTCTCCATAATACAATTCTGTATTGCAGGTGTAGATCTTTTCACCTTCATTTATAACTCACGATCTTGTAATTTTCCTGTTGATTTGTGAAAAGACCATCCAGAAAAATCTTTATCATGTGTCAGTAACAGAACATAATTTTCCTAGTTATTCGGTAATGCCTCCAAAAACTTCTCTTTTAAATCATCATCATCTTTTGTAAATTTCAGTTCTCCAAGTTCACTAACAAGATGTGAAAACCTCGAAACCAAGTCTGAAATACTTTCTTTTTCACAATGTTGAAAGTTGTCAAATTCTTTAAACAAAACTTTCTTTCGACTTTTCTAATATTGGTCATTTCCTGCACACCTATCCTTTAACACATCCCGCATGGTTTTAGATGTTGTACAATTTTTGAATTGATGCAAGAGCTCTCTTAGTAATGCCATCGTAAGATTTCCATATGTTATCTTTTCTCCGGCATAAACTTTGCTTTCATCTTCATTTTTTGTAGGATATTTATACTCTTGTTCAATGGGTATCCATATATCAATATCAAGAGTATTAGTGTATGATTCAAACTGTTTCTTCCAGTTGTGATAATCTTCCAATCTTAACAATTTAGGAACTTTCTGATTTGTTCCAATTTTATTATCATAGTTCAACAAATTTTGCATTGAAGATTAAATAGTTGACAATGCGTGATAATCACTCATTTTGAACTTACGATACCAAACGCAAAAACTTCAGACACAAAAACGGAGGTCTTCCAAGCGGATTTTGAGGGTCAAACCGGAGGTTACTATCCGTTAGGCGAGTAAAAGTCTAGATCTCGTCGAGACGGTCATTTTGGCTGGTATTGGATTCCGTAACTCTTAACTGTTTTCAAGTTACGTCAATTTTAGTGAACACAACTATTCTGCCAGCGTACCAAAACCACCCTTTGCGTACCAAAATGTCGACTTCCGTACCAAAAAATGATCAACGTACCACCAACATACCAAAGCTCCAACGTACCAAGAAGTGGACCAATCTGATTCAGCGTACCAAATCAAGTAGCGTACCAATTTGCTACGGCGTAAATGCCTGCGTACCAGTTATAACCATCGCGTACCAACTTTGAAGATTGTCTTCCGTACCAAAAACCAGCGTACCAGAAATCTATGAAGATTTTCTAGCAAACCAGTATCTTCAACCGGTGTACCAAGACCTTTAAGTAGGGTACCAGCAGCGTACCACGCTGAAATTGACTGATTTTTTGAATTTTTGACTTTTTGGACTGGAATTTGAAAAAATGAGGTGCGAAAACACTCTAGGAAGCTTTAGAAATCACTTTTGACCTTGGAATCACTCAGAATAGGGAAAAATAGATGAAAAATGACTTAAACCCAAACTTTCTAACACTAGAAATTCGAAAATGGCCAAATCACAGCAGTAGAGCAACCTGGATTGCTCTAATACCACTTGTAAATGCCTGGGAAAGACCTTGCTACTGCATGATTTGGTCAATTGATAACAACGAAGGTAAATAAAGCTTTGCTTTATTGATTCACAAAGAGATTACAATGACAGAACAAGTTACTAAGCACTCTTTCTAACGAACTATTTATAGTGTTCAACATAACACTGGCGGACCACCCAACGGATTAGTTGGTACGGGCGTACCAATTGGTACGGCGTACCATTTGGTACGGCCACCAATGTATGTTGACACTAAGACTCATACCAACGCTCTAATCTAGATATAATACACGAGACACAAGGTAGCATAGGAATATGCTCTAACAGTTGTATTTTAGCATGTTTAAATCCATGAATAAGTTGATTATTCTAAACGTCCGTAGTCGGTCATATTTGTGGGAACAATATGAAGGTAAGACTATTATGAACTTGGATTAGTGGATGTTCATATGGTATGAATATAGAGCAATTGGATGCTGCCATAGTTCATAGATATTTGTGGGATACAAATATTGGACTGACCCGCTCTCAAGACTTACTACATGGAATATTTGTGATTCATCATAAGTAATCTTGAGTAAAGACGAATATCATATTATCCTCTGACCTGAGATACATACTGGGTCTTGATATTCACCGAATATTGTGCTTTGTCTTAGATCTTCACTGTCCTGAAACATTGCAGTACATAAGACTAAGCTCAAGTACAGCACTAGGTGATTGTGAGAGACGTATGTAGTCAAGATGGAATTTGTCCCTCTTATTTATTGAGAGTTAGATGTTTAAGGCTTGTAATAAAGTTAAATCTGTGGAGAATGATCACTCTATGTCTCTAAGATTTTACATAACGTCTGCGACAAAAGGAAATATGACTTATTCACCTGAAGGACATTTCAAGTAAGGGACTTATTCACTTGAAAGGATAGTAAACCGTTGTTAGGCAGTATTTGCTACTTGCATCAAAATTCTATGTATCTTGTGCAAGTGGGAGATTGTTGGACTCAGTCTGCCCAAGAACATATTAGAATGGTGTGGCTAGTACGTTTGATCTAATGTCGGGTCATACCCAATAACTAGCTAGACGACACCGGTGATATTTATTTAAATATAAATAAATATTATCTCTTGAAAATTAAATTTAGAAAATGGGTTTC
The DNA here is from genome assembly GCA_039602395.1 of Deinandra increscens subsp. villosa. NCBI lineage: Eukaryota > Viridiplantae > Streptophyta > Magnoliopsida > Asterales > Asteraceae > Deinandra > Deinandra increscens. The sequence goes on from JBCNJP010000010.1 coordinate 52,163,477, forward strand.
TAAATTATGGCACTTGAAAATAATGATAAATCATATGGATGATTTATGTTAAAGAGGATGGTCATAAAATTATTTAAATGGGTTAACTAATTTAATGGCTATTTTATATTTTAAGTGAAGCTACTTCTAATATAAAATAAAAGTATATATCCCTTTGCCTTGACAAATGTACTAGAAAGTGTACTACTTGTACTACATGTGTAGTAAAAGTGTACTACTTGTACTAGTTATACTACATGTATACTATAAGTGTAATACAATGTGTACTACAAGTAGTACAACAAAGAGGTTTTATATATCTCTCATACTCTCACAAAAATAATGGTTCAACACATAAACACTTAGTAGAACCGATTTTGGGTGCTCTCCTTAGCTTGGATCGGTCCAAGAAAAAAAGTGATAAGGAGTTCAAGATCGAAAATCCTAGCAACATTGGGTGTTCGTTGGAGGCTAGTTCGGGCGTACGTGCTTGAGGTTCTCTACTTTGGGGACTTGTCATTTGAGCTCATCATCTTCCTTCATAACCTCCTTGCTTCATCCGAAAGGTATACCTAAAACCCATTATGGTTGAGTTTTATTTTGATAGCTTACACTCTATATTTGGATCCCCCCCCCTTTTTTTGTTCTGGTTTTGCTTTGCATGTTAAAATCGGTTTTAACATAACACAACTTTGAGAAAGTAATTCTATTTTGCTGCATTTTACATATTAAAGAGTTAATATGACTTTGATAAACCCGTTCAAAACCCAACAGGATTAGGGTTAGATCTATGTCATGCATGTTGATTCTTGATAGAACTATGGAATTTAGGATCAAGATTGGATTTTTATGTGGTAAAATGACTAGATCTATGACACTCATGTACCTTGATGTTAGATCTAGGGTTACTTATGATGAAATTATATAAATGATGTTACATGTTGTCATGTAGCTATCATGTGGACTCGATTTGACTTCATGAGAAATATATATATGTCTCTAGGACATCATGATCGTATCCTTAGTTACGATAAACCCTCACTAAATCATAAACGTATGTATCACCATCACCAACGTGTCGTTGAATCCTTTGTGTCACTCTGAGTCGTGAAGTTTAATTATTTATTTATTTACTTCTCTCTCTCATCTAGTCATAAAGGTCCTCTTGGGGTCTAATCATCTCACTTCGCGGTGTCATTCCTTCATTACTGTCTCCTCATTAGGTGAGTATTCATAGAACCTTTTTTATCGTTTTGGGGTGCAACATGTAAACTTTATCAATTTCAAATACCTATTTCATTACTCTCATATTTCATGCGAACTCTATGATGTTATGTGTGTTCTAGTATGTTGACTTGTGTGGATTAGTATTGTCTGGATTATTATTGTTGTGAATAGAATCTATATCAATTTCAATGTCAATTTTAAGGCGTAATTGTTAACACTAAAAAGGCCGGTGTTACAATTATAGATCTATTGGTTTGGCAGCCCAATTGACTTGATCGGTAATTGGCGTCGGGTGATTGGAAGCCTTGTCATAAAGGGTTGGATTAAGCCAAACTATGTCTACTATGTCAATACTTGTTTATCATATCAACAATATTCATATAACTCATGTATCGCATCTTTTAATCTATATCAGTATATCAAGCCTTTTCGTAGTTGACCTTTATTTTGTACATGTTGTAGGTTTTGTTGCGAGATGATTATTACATGTTGATGACACCCTAGGATGCATGCGGACTTAGTGAGAATATCACAACTTTTAACTTTTGTTGTGTGCACCTGGAAAATCATCGTGATTTTGCCGTCAGTTGGGGTGTGACACTAGATCTATAAAGATCCAACTGAGAAATCAAGAAAAATGTGAACTTTAAACATAAAATTATATTTTTTATCTAAAGAATCCCTAGATCTATCATCCATGGCAAGATCTAGGTCAAATAGTATGGAAAAATTAGATCTTAATCAAGTAGAAGCAAAGAATCAAAAAGATGGAAGCTTAGTTTGAGAAATCATCCCAATTATAAGAAAAACCTACACAAATTTATGCTCGAAAACAGTCAAAATAAGTGTTTGATCATATTCCTATGCTATAGAGTGTCTCGTGTATTATATCTAAGTGAGCGTGGATTAGTGAGTCTGAGTGTCAACATACCAAGGGCCGTACCACCTGGTTCGTCGTACCAACTGGTACGTCGTACCAATGGGTCCGCCACATGGTACGCCAGCTTGTATGTTGCACCTATAAATACTTTGTGTTAGAATGTTAGCTTATGAGTTCTGTCATTCTACACCATTTCTGTGTGTGTGTTCTAGAGAGAGAAACCAGAGCTTACTTCTTGTAATCTTCAAGTGATTAATAAGAACAAAGCTTATTTACATTCTCATTCACTAGATTGATTGAAACATGCAGTAGTAAGATCATTCCGTGTCCTTACAAGTAAGACATTCTAATTCTAGTCCAATTGCTTTAGCTACTATTACTTCTGAGAAAAATGCACAAGCATCTAATGAAGGTTATGATTGGGCTGCAGATTTTCCTGATGAATCTGCGTTTGTTGTCCAAATTGTACATAGTGATGAAGAAGTAACGGATTCTGACTATGAAACAGGTGGTTCTGTAACTAGTGGTTATGAATCTGTTTACGAGTTTTGTTCTCAAAAAGACAAGAAGATTCAGGGTTTGATGAAAGAAAATGAAGTGTTGGTTGCTGAAAATAAAAGGAAAATAGAAGAGTTGGCCGATGAACACAAAAAGTTGGAAGATGTAGTTCAAGAATTATCATCTCAGAAAGAAAAGTCTTCAGAGTTTCAAAAAAAAAAGTTATTGAGAAGGAGTTGAAATTTCAATGTGTTGATACATTATGTGGCAACATGCAGGATCAGACAAAACATTTGAAGAGTTCAAGTTATCAACCAAGACCTGCCTGCCGAACCCTGGCCGAACTGGAGCAGAACTCCAGGTTCGAAAGACCTGTAGGGTTCGGACAGACTTTAGCATATATATAGGTTGATAGGTTTGAATTATGTAAGAGAGTTTTGCTAAGTGTGTCTTTTGATAGTGTTTAGCTCTAAGTCTGTATTGGTAATCTGTTCTTGATTTCAATAAGATTGAGCTTGTTATTTACTCTCGTTTGTTATCGAATTGTTATTAAATATCTATGAGTTGAGTACGATCCGCCATGTCCATGCTCTTTCAAGTGGTATCAGAGCAATCTGGTGTCGTTCAAATCGTTTTCTAGTCATTTGTGTTGAAAACAATTCATTTCTTCTCATTGTTCATTTTCAAAATCTTCATTTCTGAAAATCTGCTCAGTTTCTCATCATGTTTCACGTACAAAACTGTTTTTCGAGTGTTAGTTGATATGGTGGTCAGTTTAGTGCTCGTGAGATTCAGTTTCTGAGAGTTTGAAAATTTTCAAAAAAATCGTGTGTCCGAACCCCAGGTTCGTCGCAATAACCGCTCTGAACCCAGAGTTCGTCAAATTAACCACTCCGAACCCAGAGTTTGTCATTATAACCGCTCTGAACCCAGAGTTCGTCACTGTAACCATTCCAAACTTAGAGTTCGTGTAAAGTTCCTCTGAAATATTTCGTTCTCTTGAAGTTCGTGTCAAGTTCGGAGAGTGTTCGTGAGGAGTTCGGAAGATATTCGGGTAAAGTTCGGGTTGTTGATAAGTTCGTCGAGAGTTTGTCAAGAGTTCGCACGAAGTTCGTCTGTGTAACTATGTTCGTCCAAGTTCGGGAGAAGTTCGGACAGCTAATTAGAGTTCGTCGCGAGTTCGGCAAAACAGTAAATTTCAAATTTTCAAAATGTTGGATTTCCAAGCATTTACTACTATTCAGTCTCAAATGCAGAAGTTGTTGAACTATGATAATGAGATTGGGACTACTCAAAAAGTACCCAAGTTGCTCAAATTCGAAGATTACCATAACTGGAAGAAACGGTTTGAGGCTTATATAGGAACTACCGATCCTGATCTATGGATTCCCATGGATGCACCGTACGTCTATCCTGTTGGTATCAACAATGTACCCATAATGCAAAGAAATCTGGATCTCACTCAAAAGGCTGACTACACGAGAGAACAAAAAGCCTAAGGACTTCTAACTCAAGCATTACCGAAAGAGTTGTTACATCAGTTTAAAATTTGTAAATATTCTCATGAGTTATGGACAACTTTGAAAGAACGATGTGAAGGCAACGATCAATATAAAAAGAGTAAGAAGAAAGTCTTGAACAAGGAGTTTGACAACTTCAAACATTTTGATGGTGAAGGTGTTCCTGAATTGATCTCGAGATATTATCATCTTTTGTCTGAGATGGATACCGTTCAGAAAAGTTACTCGAGGGTCTTCCATCAAAATGGGAACCGTATGTTTTGATGATTACGAATGACAAGGATTATTCGTCGTTGACATTTGTGAAGCTGTTGGGAAAGTTACAAGCGAGGGATTTGGAAATGAAGAATGTAAACACAACACCTGCCGAGGTCCAAAATCCTGATGTTTATTATGGTTCGAATGCTGCAACAATTTCGGGCAAATCTGGAAAAGCAACAAGTTCTGCTCCAGCAACTGCATTTGTAGCTGGGAATTTGTCTGGAAATGTCTCAAGTTCGGGAAATGGAATGAATTAGAAGAATTATGAATACAATTATGGATCTGGAGGGTGTAATGTCTCAATTCTGGCAAGTAACATGATGAACACAAGCAAGATGGCTATGTCAGTTACCATGACGGAAGATTATATGTGTGGCAACCCTAAAACTTTTGCTTTCTTTCCCCAGCAACGACAAGTAACCACGACAGCTGTGACTGCGAACGCTACAACACAAGAATAATTTTCGGGACGAAAATTCCATTTACAAGGGGATGATGCGACATCCGGGAATTTCAAGGTTTACTTCCATTAGACAATCTCCGTTAGTTACGTTAATAGTGTTAACTTAGTAACTAATGCTTAACTAGGCCGAATACGTCCACGACCTTTGGTTGATCACCGAACCCGTCCATATGAGCTATGTATTTATTTATATGTTGTTATTATGAGAAACGTGATTTAAATGCATGATTTTTATTAAAAAGAATGACTATTTAATTATTTGATAAATTATGTGACAAATTGCCTAATTATGTGATTATATGTTTAACCGAGTAACTAAGTGTATGCATACATGATTAATGATTGGGCTAGTCATTAGACTAATCATGGGCTAATGATGGCTAATCATTGGGGGCCCAAATACCAATGGAAGCCCATGATGGCCATTAGTATTTAAATGAAGCTTTAAACCCTAATTACCCATTTGCATACATCACACAAGAAACACACACACACTCTCTCCCTCTTGCGATTCTGGACCAGCCTTAGAAACCATCAAGATCAGCCATCTTTTCTGTAGAAGAAGATCATCCATCGATCCTAGATCAAACCGTGAGTCCCATGTGTTGGATTTAGGTGTCCAGACCCGACTAAATCAAGTACCCGACCCGGTCAAGACCCGTAAGAGCTACACCGGAGGCAACGGGTATTAAGACCGCTTACCTATATAACCGGCAAATTCGCAGAAATATTAATTATGTGTTTATTAAATAGTTTAATTGATACATAATTAATTACTTAAATCAATATTAATCATTAAGATTAATTAAGCGACAAAGACGTTAAATAATATTAACGTTATGGACGAGGATTGACAGATTATTAGTTTGACTAATATTCGGCAAGCGACAAACATTTAAAGAGTTAAATGTTAATTTCAGAAATTTAAAAGGTTCGATTAAGGATTAGGTAAAATCGAGGGGCTAATCGGAAACTTGATTAGTTATAAATATAAATGATTAGGGGAGGCTAAACCCTAATCCTAAAAGTGAGATTTTCGGCCTCCCCTCCCTCTCACGATTCCGACGCCGACGGCAACCCTGCCGCCGCCGCCTCCTTGTTCTCCGACGACCTCTTCGCGAGAACCCTAAATCCTTGATCACCGTCGCCGCCCCGTAGTCTCGCCGCCAACCGCCGCTCACCGAGCAGCCGCCGCGAGCCCTCCTCCAACGCCGCCGCCGTCGCATCGCCGTAGCCGCCTGCCACCGAGCCGCCGCCGCAGACCGCGACCGAGCCGCCACCGCAGCAGCCCGGCGAAGCCGAGCCGCAGCCGTCCGCAGCCCAGCCGCAGCCGGACGCCGCACCACCGCCGCCGTCACCGTCGCTCGCAGCCGCCGCCCGAGCCGGCCGCTGCCACTCCTCGCCGTCGCCGGTTCTACCGCCGACAAGTCCTAGTCGTGAACCGCGTTTATCGCGTGTTCCGCCGTCGTCCGCGAAACCCTAATTTCGTGCCTAATCGACGTACGGGATTTCGGTGCTGAGTCACCGAGAGAAGCCCGTATTTGCGAGGTACTCTCGATTTGCTCGTCAAGTCGATCTGTGAAACCCTAGCGTCACCCGTTGACTTTCGGTGTCTCAAGCGTTTGTTTGAATCACCGCTCAGGTATATCTAAACTCGTTATAGTTTAGATTCAATTGTTTGATTATATTAATTGTCGCGTTTTTGATTAAAACGCGTTTTTGGTGTTTGCGCGTTTGGTGATTGTCGAATCCTGTTGTTTTAGGTTTACGCTAATTATCTGGTTTTCGCGTTAGTAAATTAAAACGTTTTCCGCTGCCTATTAAATTAATTGTTAATTTAATTATCCAAATTTAATTTACTGTTTATTCGGTAATCGTTTGATAATTATTTATTGTAAATAATTATTTCTAAATTAAAAAAAAAATTGCTATTACCGAGACCCGAATACCACTGTCGAAAACCCAACAGTGGTATCAGAGCCTTGATCACCACACGCAAACCCAGGTCGGTCAGTTTTAAACCGGCATGCTTTCGCGAACTGGGGTTTTGAACCCGAAAGTCGCGAAATTGAATGAATCGCCCTTTAAATATGTTTAGTCGATTTGGATCCACTAAACATAATCCGATTCAACATAATTGATTGAATTATCTTTCGTGCATATTCGGCCCGACCCCATTTAAGTTTGTCATGGTTTCGTTATGGTTTGGCCCTTTAGGCCCATGTGTTTTGTTTTGGGTTGGCCCACTTTTACTGGGTTCAAAGTTGTAATTATTTTAAAATAGAATAGTTTTATTTTAATTGTTATCGCTCACCTTCGCCTGTACGAACGAGACGAGCTTGATACAAAGACCCGTTTGAGATCATCGCTTTATGGGATTTTCGAAAATGGCTAGAAGTCAAAGCAAGACCGACGCTTCCCGATGACACGCAGAAGCTTATTGAAGCCAGTGGGAGCAACTAAGTCAATCAGGGAGTTTTTTCTATTCTCGCGGTTGATTTACTTTTATGTCCCTTGCCCTTGTTCGATATTGTCATAGGCTCTGACAATATCGAAAACCCTGCCTGGCCGAATATGTACATGTGTGTTTGCTTGTTTTGGTTGCTTGTCTTAATTAGATTAACACGCCAACTTAAAACCCAAACTTAGTTTTTTGAAACTAATTTTTCAATCGATTAATAAAAGTCCTAATTTTATTACGACTTCATAAAAATTTTATTAACCAATTTAATTCGACATTAAATTCGGATTTTTCGATAAAGTAATCGAACTTCAAAAGAAATTGGTTATCGTCTCGCGACACGTAGATCATTAATACTTAGGTTATTTAATTGATCGTCTCGAGTGAGATAGGATTCATAAAATCAGTCGTCACATTTAATATTAAAATATGACCTAATAATCCTATCTGGTAAGCCTAAAACCGGTAGTCTATGCCATCCTAAGTCAAGTCTAACTTGGAACATATTTACCGATGCATCCGTGTTGGAGTATTTCAACACCGCACGTGGTGTTTAGGGTATCTTCCGAGGTGAGCGTATTGGAGTATTTCAACACCGTACGTACACACTGACGACTTAGGACAACTACTATTTTCTTTACACGCACCTTTGGTATTGGAGTATTTCAACACCGTACCTCTGGTCGGCTTGTAGACAAAATGGGCATAGATGGGGCTAAACGTATTTCGTTGATCCGTTCGCGAAAGCCCCATAACGGGAGTTGTGATAGCAGACTCACAAGTGACAATCGTTGTCCGTTCAGGTACTTAGGAATTTCGAAAGCACTTTACGCTGTCTGGAGAAATTGTCTAAATAACTGAATTCCCAATTCCTATTCAAGATTAGCTTGCCATCCTTGAATACGAATCAAACATCGAAACACTAAAACATTTGCCTGTTGTTTCAGATGGCTAACCGCGCAAACCAAGAGATTTTCCATCTCAAGTCTCTCCTTGAGAAGGAGAAACTTAATGGCGCCAACTTCCTTGATTGGGAAAGGAATCTGAGAATCGTCCTGAAAATGGCTAACATGGAAACCGTGTTAGATGCTGAGGTTCCTGAGGAACCTGAAGCTGACACGCAAGCGGCGCGAAACGCCCATAACACATTGCGTACAAATGCCAAAAATGTCGCATGTCTTATGTTAGCCACCATGGAATCTGAGATTCAGAAAAACATGGTTGACAGGACGGCTTTTCAGATGATCGGTGATCTGAGGGGCATGTTTGAAACTCAGGCCCGACAGGAACGCTATGACACCGTTGTGACACTTATTAGTTGTCGCATGACCGAAGGCGCTCCTGTCAGCCCTCATGTCCTGAAGATGAAGAGTTACATCGACCGTTTAGCAAAGCTGAATTACGTCATACCCGCCGAAATGGCGACTGACCTAATTCTTCACTCACTGTCCAGTGCCTTCACTCCTTTCCGGGTGAACTTTAACATGCATAGCATGGTAAAGTCAGTGACTGAACTTCACGGTATGCTTAAAACCGCTGAAGTTAATTTTGTTAACGGTAAGGCACCCGATGTACTCGCAATCCGATCAGGAGGCGTCAAGAAGCCTGAGGTAAAGAAGGGCAGACGTGGTAACAAGAAGCGAGGCAAGGCAGTTGCAACCAGAGGGTCTGGAAGCTCCCAGAAAAGCAAGCCTAAGGCAACCAAAGCACCACCGCCTGAACAGCGCGAGTGCTTTGAGTGTCACAAGATGGGGCACTGGAAAAGAAACTGCCCCGAGTATCTTGCCAAGGTGAAAAGTGGAAAAGCCCAGCCGGGTAATTCCTCAGGTATACACATAAGTTTATGTTGTATGATGCTTCACTTATTCCTACAAAATATATGTTTGACATACTTTACATTTTGTAGGTGCATGAAGCTTAAAGGAAGCAAGCCAAGACGACGCTGAACTACCCTGCGATTGTCGCACCCAAATAAAGTTCGCGTCCTGAGTTTTGATTTAAAACAATTCTTGGTGATTTTAAAACAACTGGTCTTGTTTGGTTTTCCCTGGCTGTTTTCCAGGATGAACAAATTGCTTTCTCTGGATTTTGATTATGACATGTTTTGACAATGGTTGATTTTCGAAACATTCGAGTTTAGTTTTAATCTACTTTGAATTTGATTCAACCTTTTGTTAGATTAAATTCAAAATCCCATAACAACATATCTTCCAACCTGGTGCACTTGATTTGATGAAGACTGGCTCAAATGCGACGTGATAACTTTTGGTTATCACATCCCATTAAAGCTATAATGTCTTAAGCGTATATCGTAATAGTTGCGTGACAACGCACGACGCAATTGTGGTTCTTAAAGTCCTGTGATTTTAAACCATCCAGCGTCGATAATATTAAATCAAGTCGAACCGATTGAAGATCGCCACTTCGATCTACAATCGTATGAACATATCAATCCTCTGCTTCAAGTAGACGTCTGATCATATAAGTTCGAATCACCAGCTAATCAACTGCAAGAGTAATCACCTGATGATTACAACATTGTAGTATGGTCACACCAATTCTGGTGCACATTACCATTAAATGTATATACCTAGACACATCTTGGAAGTCTTAGACTACAATAGTTGTACTCACGTGTGTTTTAATCCGACGAACACTAAGTGTCATATACGTCGATCCAACATTTTCAGTATGAAACTGTAACACACAAGACTAATGACTTGCCGCAACAAAACCCTTGACTTCATGTAACCATGACACCCCTTTCACACAACACTTGCATAACTAACTTCCAATCCCAAGACCGGTATCTTGCGAAGATGGAATTTAGCAATTACATGTCCAAAGCTAGATCTTTAAATATCTAAAGAAAAGTGACTTAGATAAGTCACTGGAATATGTAAAACAACTCTCGCATCCAAACGAGACGAGCCAGATAAATAATGTTTCGCCAACTATGGATTGTTGTTAAGCGGAACATATTGACATTCCAGTTAGAGTTGGCATGTTTAACCTTACCTGAATAAGGAAACATCCTCTAGTATCGGACCCCAGGGTCCGATAGAATATATCATCATCTCGAATATCACGAGAAACTTTCAAACAATCAAAGACGAACGCATCTTCATGCTATCAAACTCTGAAAAGACTTTGACAATCGTTTTTGAACTTATGAATAAGTCATAACATCTGGATATTAAGCATTCGAATTCCGTACCGCAAACTACGGAGTCGAGCTTTTTCCGTTCTTGAGAACGGAAATTGATTATCGCATTTCTGCGTAAAATCAGTATCCACACGGTTTGAAAGAAAGATGAAGATAGGAATGTCAATCTGCCTCAAGCAAGTGGGAGCATCGCCATAGATCCTTACTGGAATAACGATCAAGTGCCGATCCAAAGATCATTTAAATTTACTGGGTTGAAACTTTAAATGACACCTCAATCAATTATAAGTTTCAAGATAATGTTAAGTATTGATCGTGATATGACTGAGCAACCACACGCGATCAATCTCTTGAAACAGTTCAAATCATACTAAATATGATGTAGACATGAATCCAATACTTGAATATTGCATAGAATGTTGCCGTAAGATGTTACGCCACAGATGGAAAATCACATCATCACTGCTGAACACTGATGAGGGAATATATGTTCATCAACTGAGTACGAATTATATTCGTTGAACATTAATAGCCAACTTAATTGAATCTGAACTAAGAATGCTATAAAACATTCAAAGGGTTAATTCGACTCTATAAATAGTCGGTTAACATGCTCACGTGATAACACAGTCATACGTGTGCTTACCAAGGGCACTCCATTATCACAAGTTCGATTCACTTAAGAAGATTCTCTGTTCAAGATAAACGCTGAATCTCAAGAAACAACAGATATTGGCAATTCTAAATCGAAATACGAGCATTTGATAGCGAATCCACAATTTCCGCGATCGGGCTAGATCAGCGAAATTAGTCTACTACTTAGTACACGAATTCTGCATCACTTCGATATTCGATTCTAGTGTTGGATGTCGAACACTGTCGTTTGCACCATATCATTCGGCCTCCTCTAAGTTGTTAGACGAGAGTCTGAATTCTGCGTAACGCGTTCGGATTTTATACGTTTTATCATCCATGAATATTTCGTTAATATTCTAAAAGTCCGTAGTCGATCAGACATTGCGGGAGCAACGCCTGAAGCAAGACTATTCTGACTCTGGACTCAAGGTGTTGACATCCAGACTCACAAGGCCTCGTTGGAGAATGACGTCGGGACGTAACTCGTATCAGAATGTCTTCATGGATCTTAGCATAAGACAAATCTGATTAATGGTATACTCAACGGTATCCTTAGACCTGAGACACATGAGCAACCTCCCGTTTGCCAAAGAACATTCTTTGATTGTAGCTTAACGCTGTCGCGTAACTGCCAGCCATAACGGTTACTTTTGGGAATGGATCTGAAGCTTAGTGGGAGCTGTATGTAGTCAACATGGGATTCTGTACTCTTGCATTTTTCAATGCAACAGGTCGACATCATGGGCCCTCTCGTTAGTTCCAAGTGTAAAGTGTAAGGCCTTACCCAAACTTACTGTGTGTTTGATTGGACCACTTCGAACAGTAAAACGAGGAATACAATAATCGAACACAAAGAGAATGAAAAGATCCATGTCTCTGGTTCGATTGATGTCACATACAGAAAGGATCTGATGACTTTACAAATACCATAAGTCTAAACTATATCACAAGTTTAATGATATGCCTTGGTTGTTTTGACTTGAAGTGTCATGACTGGTTGGGACAGCCACGTGTAGCTAGAGCACCTCTGACTGTAACTTGATTGATAGTCGCGATCAGTCCAAGTGGGAGACTGTTGGATTTAGGTGTCCAGACCCGACTAAATCAAGTACCCGACCCGGTCAAGACCCGTAAGAGCTACACCGGAGGCAACGGGTATTAAGACCGCTTACCTATATAACCGGCAAATTCGCAGAAATATTAATTATGTGTTTATTAAATAGTTTAATTGATACATAATTAATTACTTAAATCAATATTAATCATTAAGATTAATTAAGCGACAAAGACGTTAAATAATATTAACGTTATGGACGAGGATTGACAGATTATTAGTTTGACTAATATTCGGCAAGCGACAAACATTTAAAGAGTTAAATGTTAATTTCAGAAATTGAAAAGGTTCGATTAAGGATTAGGTAAAATCGAGGGGCTAATCGGAAACTTGATTAGTTATAAATATAACTGATTAGGGGAGGCTAAACCCTAATCCTAAAAGTGAGATTTTCGGCCTCCCCTCCCTCTCACGATTCCGACGCCGACGGCAACCCTGCCGCCGCCGCCTCCTTGTTCTCCGACGACCTCTTCGCGAGAACCCTAAATCCTTGATCACCGTCGCCGCCCCGTCGTCTCGCCGCCAACCGCCGCTCACCGAGCAGCCGCCGCGAGCCCTCCTCCAACGCCGCCGCCGTCGCATCGCCGTAGCCGCCTGCCACCGAGCCGCCGCCGCAGACCGCGACCGAGCCGCCACCGCAGCAGCCCGGCGAAGCCGAGCCGCAGCCGTCCGCAGCCCAGCCGCAGCCGGACGCCGCACCACCGCCGCCGTCACCGTCGCTCGCAGCCGCCGCCCGAGCCGGCCGCTGCCACTCCTCGCCGTCGCCGGTTCTACCGCCGACAAGTCCTAGTCGTGAACCGCGTTTATCGCGTGTTCCGCCGTCGTCCGCGAAACCCTAATTTCGTGCCTAATCGACGTACGGGATTTCGGTGCTGTGTCACCGAGAGAAGCCCGTATTTGCGAGGTACTCTCGATTTGCTCGTCAAGTCGATCTGTGAAACCCTAGCGTCACCCGTTGACTTTCGGTGTCTCAAGCGTTTGTTTGAATCACCGCTCAGGTATATCTAAACTCGTTATAGTTTAGATTCAATTGTTTGATTATATTAATTGTCGCGTTTTTGATTAAAACGCGTTTTTGGTGTTTGCGCGTTTGGTGATTGTCGAATCCTGTTGTTTTAGGTTTACGCTAATTATCTGGTTTTCGCGTTAGTAAATTAAAACGTTTTCCGCTGCCTATTAAATTAATTGTTAATTTAATTATCCAAATTTAATTTACTGTTTATTCGGTAATCGTTTGATAATTATTTATTGTAAATAATTATTTCTAAATTAAAAAAAAAATTGCTATTACCGAGACCCGAATGCCACTGTCGAAACCCCAACACCATGACCATGTTTCTTGCTTTTCTATGTGTTTTCTTTATAAAGCATGCCTAGATCTCCATGTAATCGTTATATTTTCTGTAAGAATGCTTAGGAATACTAGATCTATCATAAAGACTACAACTTTACGTGTGAAACTGATCCATAATAGAGATTCATGCTAGATTAGGTTATTTTGTGTAAAATGTGTTCTTGAAGATTTGATGATGAAAATACATGTTTATGATGTTAAAAATGCTCCTGTGATGTTCCTAAATGATTATGTATTCTTGAAAATGAATTACATGAAGTATGGAGGCTGTTAGAAAGATTTTTAGTCAAATTTACGGGTTTTTTAGCGACCAGCGACACTGTGCATTCATTAGGAGAAACTATCCAGCGAAACTATGCATATCTCCTTCAAGCGACACTGTGCAGCGAAACTGTAGTGTCTCTCGTGAACGAAACTGACCTTGTCCCTGAACGAAAGTTCAACCAGTTCCTGGCGAAACTAGCAGTTTCTCTAGCAGTTTCTCTAGCAGTTTCTCTAGCAGTTTCTCCAGCAGTTTCGCCAGACTAAACCCAAACTTGTGCAACTTATTTGAATGCTATGCTATGACTTACATGATTATGCTATGATAAGACATACTATGATTTCTGTATTATATGAACCCTTGTTTATGATCAACCATCGGTGTCGTGTGTCGGTATGTCGTGTTATAGTCCAACGTGCTATGTTATGGGCCATAGTGACGTTATGTAGAGTTTAGACACAAAACTAATACTTAAGACCTAAACGTGTTCATAGGTCTTCGATAAGCAATCAATATTTGGATTATTTAGCAAGCGTAGCAGTGCAACCAAAGGTGAGTGTCACTAACCCATTTACCGTGAGCCCATTTGGGTTACACAGAATAACTCAATGAAAGACAATGCTGACAACCTTAGGAGTGCTATGCACCTCTCTAATGAACTTGAAAACCTAGGAGTGCCTGGCACCCACTTGATGAACTTGAAGTGTTTTATGGGAAGCACTTGTGAAATACTTAAACAACTATTTCTAAAACAAACTGAAAATGTTTTCGGGATTCGTGAAAACCCAAAGTAAACCATTTTAATATGACTAGTGTAGGTTAAAGTCTAAACCACATGATATCACATGATTTCTAAGGATTTCCTTATAACTGAAAAAGTCCTCAACTTAATTGTACCATTAATTGTAAAGCGAGGGGATGTTGGGTAGATCTACTGGAGTTTGACAAACTCCGCCTCGTGACACTGGAGGTGCATGGAGGTACAATATCAGCCTATCTGACCGTGGTCCCGAGAGGACACGGGGGAGGCAAAGCCGCGATGACGTAGGTCCGCAAAACAAAATAGATGATGGCGCTGCCACTACAATTATCCGTCAGCTTTGGTACGAACTTCCTTAGTGCATGGAAACCGGATTAGCTACCCGCGATATCGGTTGACCACTTTAACTTCTACTTAACTAGTGCATATTCGATAATTCAACAATTGGAAATGTTTGCCAAACTAATACTTATTATATGTTGATACATACGCTTATGAGACCGGGCCAATGCATGACATGCCCACCGTGAACTCACCAACCGTTAGGTTGACACTTGCTTGGTTTAAACTTTTGCAGATCGCTAAGGAGTATCCGGATCGGGTTGGCATGGCACACGAAGACATTTTATTTTTAGTTAAACTTAATTGAGAATTTAAAACACTGATTTTGTAAAGCACGAGGTTAGTGCTAAAGACAATGTTTTCCGCTGCGTACTGTTAAACTGTTTTTATTATTAATGTTTGGACTTTACTCTGATTCGTTTAGTATTTGTAACTAATGGTTGTGGTCCTGGTTTGCTCGCACCCCTTAACGGTATAAACTCCGTTAGTGGTTAAATTGGGGGTGTGACAATATGGCCCTGGTATCTGCTTTGGTGTCATCATACTATGGATTTATTACTAGCAAGGTGAGCAATGCGTAATTAACTGAAGAAGACTATGTGTTGGTCCCGAAACAACAATCGTTCACGATATCGTAAACACAAACAGTGCGGAATACTTGTTTGTGAGTGATTCGAGAAGAAGATGATGAAATAGACTTGATATGAGATGAAGAACAAAGCAACACAATCAAATCTTGAATGAAACTTGATCAATCTTCTATTAGCACGAGTTCACGATCGTAAATACAAGATATATGCTGGAAATTGTAATCGAGAACCCCTACAATCATAAACTAGTTGGGTATTTATACTACCCTTACACAAACCCTAATCTAAATCGTAAACCCAAAAGGTGATCGGCCCATGAAGCCCAATCGGAAACACGTATAGCCCATTACCATACAAGCCCACTTCTCTAATGTTCATGCCTCACTAAGTATAGCCCAACAATCTTCCCCTGGGCATGAACCATTAGAGTGTCTAAGGAAGAAGCATATCAAATCGAAATGTGTGGGACTCCTTCCTTGACCACCATTCACATTCTACAATCCCGTTTGCTGTTCCATGAAAGATTCCCACCCTTATAGCATTTTCAAAATCAAGTTCATCACCTAGGATAGGTTGGGTGGCTAGGAGTTTGATATCACGTTCTCCAAACCTCAGCAAATTAATTGGATCATAGAAGTGAAATTCTCGCATCTTCTTGCAAACCACCACCACTTCATGAGTTGTTGGATCATAAAACCAGTTATCAAAGTTTCTCACAAGCGTACCATCTTCAATCTCGTCCAACATGTTGATCACTCGAGTTCTTTTGGTGGGTGGTCGCCTCACTTCTCCAACTGGCTCATTCGTGATAGGATCAGTTCCAGTTTGAGCCCATCTTGTTTGCTTGAGGTCAAAGTTTGCAAAGTTTTCCTCAAGATGGCTCATCAGATTGTCACGAACAAGATCGCCATGTACATTTCTCCATTTGTTAATGTACGGAGCCCTCAGCAAATTCCTCATCTCTGTCTCAGTCCAGGAGTGAAATTGACCACGAGTTCTGTAGTACTCCACTGGACTATAGCCATCTCTGATCACAGCAAACGGCTTCTTCTCTCCGTCGTAGTGCCAGCACAGGATAGGTTCACGACTCCCCCTTTTGTCAATTTCACTTTCTCCCACATCAATTGATTACAGCTTAGGGGGAGGTCCCTGGAAGAAATCCTTGAACCAATTTTCATGGCTTTCTGGTGCCTTTGAGATGAATCTTCCTCCTCGAACATAGTCTGAGATCTCAATGGAGTCATTACATTCATCTTCTTGCTCTACATCAGCAGTCTGTGCACCCTGTGACGAACTCTGGGCATTTGAAATATCAATCCCCTTCAAATCTTCCAACTTCTTCCTTAACTCAAGAAATCCAGCATATAAATATCCAATGCTTGCTTCATTCTTGCTCTCCTTCTCCTTCAACCTCTTGTTTTCTTCCTTCAGTTATTTTATTTCACCCTCTCTCTTCCTGTTTTGAGATAACTGAAAGTTGATTTGAGGATCAGCGCTTATCCGAAGATCTACCGGGAGATCACCAGTTTGAACACTTTCTCCAACAAGTGTTGGATATGGACGAAAGCTTGGAATGATTGGACCCTGGCTTGATTCAGTAGAAACATTTACTCTCACTGGGCTGGGCTCAACAAACGAGCTATCAACTTCAAAGAATTGCCTTTCCTCATGAACTGGGCTGTGTTCATTCATAATAGGACTTTCAGTTTGAGTTGGAGTTGGCTCTTGGATATCAGCTTGATCATCAACCTGAAATGTGCTCTCAACATTTGCAGGCTCAGACACCTCATCATTCTGAACATTTGCACATGATGATTCAAACACCATCAGGCTTGAGCTTGTCTTTAGAAACTTGAATCTGATAGTTCTTGGATCAGATTTCTTCCTCGGTGAAGGTTCACGCACAGGAATAGGTTCTGCAAACACATCATCATTAGCAACATTAATATTTATCTCTTGTGGGATTGCACCATCACTTGAAGAAGAACTCAAGTCATCCCTTATTCTCTTGTGGCTGATTGGCTCTAGATCGCCATATATGTCATCTGCCAAATTCTCATTCTCAGGTAAAATATCATCCATCACATTCTCTTCATCTTAAGGTATATTCTCTGCTTCCCCTTGAACAGTTACTGGAACATCATGATCTTCAGCAACAGATACATTGACTGGATGCACTTCAGGTTCAGGATCTTCTTCTAGTTCTTGTTCCCTTGCAACCTCAGGGAAAGCACCTTTTTTAGCCCACTCAAGTCTTCCTTGAAAAGTGTTCTTTCCCTTTCTATCTTGAGTTTGCAGACCAAAAACACTATCATCCATGAATTTTATATCCAGCTTCTCTACCCTTTCTTGAATCATTGGATACTTCTTCAAAACCACCATGTGCACAAACCTTGGAGTCATGAGAAATTGCTCTCTGGCACTAAAATCAACATTACCAACCCAGTCTAAGAGCATCATCTTCGAAAAATTAAATTCCCAATCCAAGGCCAGTGCAACAAATGCTGTGCTATGCACCTTGTTTAGCTGATCAAAGCTTGTTCACTTGCCCAAGAAAGATTTATGCATGTAGTGTGCCAAGCACCTCCAGTAGTGTGGCAAAAGCTTCTTGAAGATCGGTGGGAATTTTCCTTCATACCCCAAGAGACGTGCACCCTCTAACACTGCAGTCTTAGAATATTCCATTGTGTCTTCAGCTTTATCATTAATGTTCAACCCCTGGCGAATATCGTCTTCTACGATCTCGATTCTGCGGTTTTGAACAGTAGTAGTAATCCTTGTTTTATCAAGATTTGCCCTGGCAGTTCCCCAAAATCACGCTTGCCTTGAGAGCATGATTGATCTTGCATACATTCATCCCAGCAACAAAGGAGTAGAACAACTGCATGTGTTTCTCTGGAGGGTCATCCAAATAAGCAGGTGTGCAATGGTCTCTTTCAAAGTGAATCACTTAACCTATCATTTCTTATGCCATCTGAGAAACCGAGACAAATGTATCAGGTTTATTCACATCGTTGAGCAATTATGTTTGTTAATACCATCTTGAAATTCAATTGACTATCACATTATCCTTTTAAGTTCTAGAATCTCACTTGAAACCTTTTAAAAAAATTGGATTTTGTTCCACACTCTTAAAAATTAATTTGTTCAATTTTAAAAAAATAAGTTTAATGAAATTTTAGAAGCATTTTAAAATTATCTGACCGTTTACGATTTTAAGTCATAAATTGGACGGGTTTACGATCTGAATTCGGGTTTACGATTAGGTTCAGTAAAGTCCAGTCGTAAACCATCGGCCCAATCGTAAACACTATCAATCGTGAACACCGGTCAACCGTAAACGACATCGGAAACATCGATCGTAAACAACATCGTAAACTCTAACAGTCGTCTTCTTACTCGTGCCGATCGTAAACGCAGAGTCCACCACTGATGTACCTGCAAAGCTTCGAAAACATATTAAACACATTCAAAAATGTAAATGAAACATCAGATACTACCTTTTAACTATCGTAAACACAGAAACGACTTCTAATCTCGTGAAATCAAAAATAAACTCAAAGAAGGAGAAGATGAGCAGTCGGGAGAAAACAGGGACGAATTGACAAATGTTAGTGAGTTTCGTGGTCGGAATGTGAAGGGAAAAGCGATGGTGTGCTCGTTTTTCACAGAGAACGGTCGGAAGTGACCGGATTTTGGTTTTCCGGCGAGGTAAGCGGCGGTTAGGATTTCCGGGGTCGGGATCGTAAACGCAGAGAGAAGAAGATGAGGGGTGATCGTAAATGAGTGGTGGTGTGAGGGTTTTGTTAAAAATAATTTCTATAAAGCCGCCTCAAGTTTTTAAAACGTTTTAAATACGCCCAAACCTCATTTAAATGATAAATCACTTGAAAAAATTGTTAATTTTGAAAACTTTGAGAATTACAAAACTTCCCCTCAGACTTATACCCCGAGTACCTGATCTAGATCATAAAAAAATTGAAATTTTAAACAGTCAGAACCTTAGAAAAAGATAAAATTATAAAACAAAGATAATCTAATACCAAAGTTAAATATATACTTGCCTTGAAGCTGATGAGCCTCTGAGGTTGGACCACAGGTTTATACTCATCCTCCATGAGTATGCGATGCGTGCAAAACAAAGGGCTTATACCCTTGATATCAGACAATCTCCACGCAATCGCCTGCTTATGCGCTCGCAGAACCTGTATCAGCTTCACTTTCTCCTCCTCCGTCAAATGAGCAGAAATAATGACGGGTAAACGGGACTCACCCTCTAAGAAAGCGTACTCTAGATGAGACGGTAACTCCTTAAGCTCTAAGACTGGTGGTTCCTCTACAGACGGTTTTTCTCCTAACTCCTCGGACGCACTAACCTCAAAAACCTCAGAACACTCATCTACTCTCTCAGTTGAGATATGTTCCTGGGGAACATCATCATCAACCTCCCGGTCCTCACTCACCAGGGTCTCACTCGCAACAAGATCTGCTCCACAAATGTAGTCTAGACACCGATCCATATGGGAAATGAAAGTATCAATGAAGTAAACAGAATCGTCCTGACCTACAGAGTATTTCATGGACTGCATGACATCGAATGTGATCGTCTCATCCCCTACACGAAGTGTAATCTTCCCGTCATAGACATCGATCAATGCCTTGGCGATGCGCAAAAAGGGGCGTCCTAGGATGAGTGGACATTTCTCATCTACCTCCATGTCCATGACCACAAAATCCACGGGGAAAACAAATTTATCAACCTTCACCAACAAGTTTTCCACAACTCCCCGTGGATATTTAACGGACCGATCCGCTAAAGAAATGCTCATGCGCGTCGGGGTTGGGTCTCCTAGGCCTAGCTTTTCGTAAATCGAATAAGGCATCAGATTGATGCTAGCACCTAGATCCGCCAACGCGTGGTTCACAGTCGAGCCACCTAACAAGCACGGGATCGTGAAAATGCCCGGATCAGTCAGTTTCTCCGGTAGCTTGTTCTGGACCACCGCAGAGCATCGTTCATAGAGAGTAACGGTCGAGATCGTCTCTAGCTTCTTCTTGTTGGATAGGAGATCCTTCAGAAATTTTGCATACTTGGGCATTTGCTGGAGCGCCTCAACGAACGGAAGATTTATTTTGAGTTGTTTGAACATATCGAGAAATTGACCGTACTCTCTTGCATACTTCTGTTGGATGAGACGGGCGGGGTAGGGGACTCGCCTCAGATCCTCAGCAGTTATCTCCTTTGGTTCGAATTTCTTCTTCTTCTTCTCTGCTGCCTTAGGTGCAGGAGACTCGGAGGTAGGCACGGTACTTGCTGGGACTAGCCTCGGGTGTGCCCTCCCATCCGGAGTCTCCATCTCGATCTCCTCGTCCACCGGTTCTTCCTCCTGTGCCGATGGGTCTTGCTCTCCGCCTCTACCGCTGCGTGTTGTCACTGCCTTAAGGGTCGCATTAGGGTTTGTTTGTGTACTACCAGAAAATGATCCCCCCTTTCCTACCAACTCAGAAACCTGTTTCCCTATGTCTCCTACGGAACGCTGTAAATCTAGAAAGGCCGACTGTTGGTTCCTAAGGAGTGTGTCGTGTTCCTTCAACTTCTGCTGCGTCTCCTGATCACGTGTCACGACCTGATTTAGCAATTGCATTTGTGTAGCCAACATTTCCTCAATCTTCTTCATACTCGACCATGCATCACTCCCGCCATCCTGGTTCTGACGCGATTGAAAACCCGAGGGGTTCG
>JBCNJP010000010.1:52185229-52203771 GCA_039602395.1 Deinandra increscens subsp. villosa
ATAGGCCGCAAAGGTCATCGAGTATCTAACAAAATAGCCTTCATCTGCCCGAGGGGAAAACTTAGCTAACTGCTCAGACTGGATCAACACTGTACAACGACATCCAAATGGTTTTAAGTGTTTTAGCCCAGGTTTTTGTTTAGAAAACAACTCAAAGGACATCTTGTTAGCATGTTTGACCAAGAGAGTTCTATTCAAGACATTACAAGCAGTATTTACTGCTTCTGCCCAAAAAGATAATTTAAGGTTAGAATCCGCGAGCATCATCCGAGCACACTCGATTATTATACGGTTCTTTCTTTCAGCGATCCCATTCTGTTGAGGAGTATAGGGAGAGCTAAATTGACGAGTGATGCCCTTCTCGTTGCCTTTCGAGTCGAAGATGTGATTTCTAAACTCTGTCCCGTTGTCAGATCTGATTATTCGAACTTTCTCTTTGCTGGCATTCTCGATGCGGGTAACAAACTCATCTAGTATTACTAGAGTCTTAGATTTTTCTTTCAAGACACTACGTCAAAAAGTGGCTTTGGGCACGGTTTTTTTTTTTTTTTTTGAACTCATAGCCACTGTTTTGAAAAAAAACGTGACCAAAGGTAAGAAACACTATTTTTAGCCACACATATTTTGTACCTGTGGCCAAATATAGAGCCTTTGGACCCTTTTAGCCACGTATTTTTTTGTTTGTGTGACAACAACAATCAGGTGTAGTGGCTTTAATCACTGTTTTACAAAAACATATGGCACTTATTTGTCACACTTAAAAAAGAGTGGCGAAATGCACTAAACGGCCATAGAATTTTTATGATTTTTATTCGTGTGACCAAAAAGGAATGTATGGCCATGCTTAAATAATGTTGTGTGACGGAAGAGTATATTTTATTACTTAGTAAATTGGAAAATAACAAAACTATCAAGTATATATTATGTGTGGCTAAATGTGAACAATGCCCACTATTTTTACTTAGTTATGTGGCTAAAAGCTAGTACATATGGACACTGTTATTAGGTTGTGTGACCAAATAGTAGGCTATGAGTGACAAAAATCTATTACCTATGGCAACATATATTAACCGTGACTAAATGGTAGGTTGTGAGTGACAAAAATCTATTTTAAGGTCACGGTAAAATATTAAATGCGTGGCGAAAGTAGACAAAAATTTATTACCTATGGCCACATGTATTAACCATGACTAAATAGTAACCAATTTTAATTAGTTATCTGTGGCGACGGCGGATATATATCATTACTAGAGGTCAAAACTTAATCTACCACCTCGAGTTTGGGATATAAATTATATAATTAATTAATTAATTAATTAATTGTCGATCATCACCATATACGCCGTTATCTCTCCCGGCTCTCTATTTTTTGGTTTATCACCACTCTCTGAAAATGTGGCATTTACATCCTCTGAATGTGAAAGATGGCCCCGAATACGGTAAGTAGTCATTTAAATGACTGAAATTCAAATGCTTTAATGTGGAATTTGCGTCTATGATTTGGTTATTTTTCTTGAACAGGGGAAGAAGACTTTAGTCTGTTTACTTTGATGATCTATCACCTAGGGTATTTTGCGAGCCTTAATGGTCGGATACAATACATCGATGGGAGGGTTCGCTGCTTCGACGAGGTGGATATTACCTCCTTCTCATTCGATGACCTAGGTCAAATGGTGTATGACCTAGGTTATGACTTAAACGATTTCGACCCCTACCTGAGGATCCCAGGGTTGTCTCTGGATTATGGACTGGTTCCATTCACTGTTGATCCGAGGGATGTCAGGGCCTTGGCCCTGCACGTCAAGGATGAGGAGGTCATATCCATCTACCTCTATGGAGATGTGGAGGTGTCTTCCTCCTCCTCCTCCTCCCCATTTGAAGGTACGTAGCTACCCATGGAGAACATGCCGCTATGATGATCAGACAATTTCTCTAGTGAGAGCATGTTTTAAGTGTATGTTGTTTTTTTATTATATATATTTGTAACTAATTAACGGATATCACATCTTTTGGATTATATATGTAATTAATAGTTTATGTGTATGCATCAGATGTGTGTTTTGATTCTTCTTCCTGAAGAATTCTAGTTCATCCAGTTGTCTTCTACATTTATTAGGTTGTGTGACTAAATATTAGTGTATAAAGAATTGTATTCAACCAGAATGATTTTAGATCCACTAGATAATGGGTTTAATTACATGGGAATATCCTATAGACTACGAACATGAATAACAACTTTGGTTATTTATAGTATATATAGTTCATTCTAAAGAAATCTAGTTTGTCCGGTTCATCCTGAAGAACTCTTAGTTCATCCTCTTGTATTACTGAATAACTCTTGATCCTGGACAACTCTAGTTCATCCGGCTCTATTACTGAATAACTCTTTATAATCCTGAAGAACCCTAGTTCATTTTCTCTCAATTCTCATGAACTCAGTGGGTAGTTTTTGACTTTCTTCGTTTAATTTTGACTTGTTCATTTGATTATCAGAAAATCAAAACATTCAACAGGATATGCATCAGATGTGCGTTTTGACTCTTCTTCCTGAAAAATTCTAGTTCATCCGGTTGTCTTCTACACATATTAGGTTGTGTGACTAAATATTAGTGTATAAAGAATTGTATTAAACCAGAATGCTTTTAGATTCACTAGATAATGGGTTTAAATACATGGGAATATCCTGTAGACTACGAACAGAAATAACAACTTTGGTTATTTGTAGTATATATAGTTCATCCTGAAGAACTCTAGCTTATCCGGTTCATCCTGAAGAACTCTAGTTCATCCTGTTGTATTACTGAATAAATCTTGATCCCAAAGAACTCTAGTTCATCCGGTTCTATTACTGAATAACTCTTTATAATCCTGAAGAACTCTAGTTCATCTTCTCTTAATCCTTATGAACACAGTGGGTAGTTTTGACTTTCCTCGTTTAATTTTGACTTTTTAATTTGATTACCAAAAAATCAAAACATTTAACAGGATATGCATTAGATGTGTGTTTTGTCTCTTCTTCCTGAAGGATTCTAGTTCATCCGGTTGTCTTCTACATATATTAGGTTGTGTGACTAAATATTAAAAATTTGTAAAACACTGAGACGGATCTTACTAATGCATGATCACGATCGATTCGGTAATACACGAGGTAAATAACGTTCCGTTTGATTGATAACAAGCTCAAGTTTACAGAGAGAGAACAGAGAGCAAAACACTACAGAATACACACAGTTAAGAACTCAACTCTCACAACTACTCTCAAACACAAGAGCTTAAACTATTTATATGGTTCTGCCCGGCGTACCAATTAACCCACGTACCAGATGGTCCGTGGCTGCGTACCACCTGGTTCGTCCACTGGTACGCTGGGACCAGAACTTACAAAATGACTAATGTAATAGACAAAACACCTAGACCTAGCATTAGACATCATAACATGTTCTAACAAACTCCCCCTTGTCTTATGCTAGTCTTCAGAAGCTTTTGTCTTCATCTCATTCCAATACTGTCTTCGGTTATTTCCAGCATGAATCCCGAAAGCATAGCAAACTCTGATCACTCTTTGAAACTGCAAGGCTTGCTCAGCATCCTCAGCCTTGTATAGAATTTTGTTGTGATAGAGCTTGTCGATGTCAGCTTCAGACAGGTTTATCAGCCACATAGGATCAAAAATCCTAACCACCTTGTTCTCTTTCCTTGACAACAATCACTGCTTCTCCTGTATACTCATCATAGTACCACCACCTCAAAGTCTTGATGAAATTCTGTTCTAGCCTTTTCAAAGGTATCTTCTTGAGTTGAATAGGCTTTTTGTACTTTAATACCACCACTGCTCTTCCTAGTTTTTGGATGAATATCGGTTGGATGATCAGTATACTTCAGCCTTTGAGGATTTAGAAATCTGAATCGCTTTTGACATTCTTCAAGCAACTTGTTTCTGAAGAATTCGGCCGATGGATGTTCACCATAATTCATGAATGGCTTTCTAGATAATTCTCTGCACATCACAAACTGGTAAAGTATCAAATCTTTTTGCGTTCTTCAAGTAGATAATGCCAAATTCTTTCTTGATAGCATAACACTTAAGCTGTGAGTCGAACATCCAACTGATAATATTACCAGTGGCTACACCTCTGTTTTCAAATAATTTCTTCTGATCAACAGATTTTGTAGGCTTTCACCATAGGTATCTTCTTCGGTCTTTGTTCCTTCATCCACTCATCAAACAATCTTCTTTTCTCTTGTTCTTCAGAAAAACTATCAGATTCAGCAGTTTCAGGTTGTTCAGATTGTTTCTCAGCTTCTTTCTTCTTTAACTCCTTCTCACCTTCTTCCTCATCATCTTTTGCAAAGAAATTCAATCCTCTAGACTGATCATTATCGGTAAAATTTCCATAAACTTTCGGATCATCTGGATATTCTTCAGCAGTCATATCCTCAACTTCTACATGCTCCTCTTCATATACAAACTCATCATCTGAATCTTCTTCTCTGTAAGGCTCAGCGAAAGGAACCCTATCAACATCTTCAATATTTAGAGCATATATCGCAGCAAGTTGCTCTTTTGAATATTGATGCAAAAATTCTCCTTCTTCAATTGCAACTCTTGTAATCGGAGTCACATCATAAACATCTTTACCAGTCGACTCCCCCTGGGATGCAGCAGCAGATGTTCCAGCAGTAACAGATGTTCCAGCTGCACCAGAAACACCAGAACCATCTCCACTGACACCTCCTTCCGGGTCATCTGTATCATTCAAATATCTTGACACATCGTCATCTTCTCTGCAAGCCTTTTGAGGATTCGGTCTCATCTCCCCCTGAGCAGGTAAAGCTTTTAACAAACGATTTAGCTGCTCACCCAGAGAAAGAGAGATTTGTTGAAGTCGAGCAATCTCACGATCCTTTGACTGATCACGAGATATCAACTCTTTCACAGTATTCTTCAATCCTTGAATCTCGTTAGCTTGTTGATGATTGGTAGACTCTAATTCATCAAGTCCTGTTTGATGCAAAGCAAGCTTTAAGTCACTAGATGATATTGTTGATGTTGTAGGAGAAGCAGCAGTTGAAGCAGAAGCAGAAGTTGATGAACTTCTGACAATCAACTTCCTAACAGGTGGAATACTAGAACTTTGAACATTTCCAGATTTGGTGGTTGGCTGACTTGGAATGGAAGACTTTGAAGCAACTTTTTGCTTCTTGCTAGGCGGACTGCTACCAGCCTTTCTAGCATCAGCAAGGAACGAGCCCTGTTTTACCATCATCTTCGGTCTTGACATATGTTTCACATGCTTTCCAGTAGCAACCATTGGGGCTTTTCCTTTATCAGCAGTCATTGTCTGTCTAGCTGATTCCTCCATAGATGGAGTATAAGATGGTTCATCATCATCTTCTCGATCAGCATATCGTTTTGATAGATGCTCAAATCTAGAAATATCTTCATTTATTGAGCCAGATAAGCCAGATGAGCTTCAGAACCTTTCTTCACCATAAAACCTCTGGTATTATGCAAAATTTCCACATAATCACCAGAATCAGAAACATCTTTGTAACCAGCCACATCATCATTTCTTTCAGAAACATCTAGTTCTTGTTGAACTTGCTCAGGTTGTTGTTGTTGTTGCATAGATACAAAAGCAACAGGTTGTTGTTCTACTAGTTGTTGGACAGGTACATCTTGCTCATCTTCTTTATTCTCATCTTCCTCGGCTGGGTTACCATTTTCATCATATACCAGTTCATCATTACTACTATCAAGATGTCTCGGAGCACCATCAGCTGGAGCTACATAGTCAGGTTTTGCCAAATGGCCAATCAAACCTTTAACCAGAGGAGCCACATTCGCTCCTTATCTTTTCTGATAAACTGGCAACTTCCCAACAGCGACTTCATTCATGTGCTTCAATATTAAGACAACATCTGGATTCTTTGGAAGATTAGGATGCATATCATTTAAGATCATTTGAAGAAACCGGGGATACATCACACTCTTGTTTTGTTTAGACAGAATGTTCTCTTTCATGTAGTCGAAGATCCAACCTGAGAAGTTGAACTCCCGATTCATCACCAAAGCTGGTAAAGAAAGATAACACCTTCATGTCGAATTCTTCATGACCCCTCAGCCGATTACCAAAACATCTGTTTATCACGTGCATCAGATACTTATACGGAGGACTTAAATTTGCTTTAAGAAACCAGGATGCATAGATATTGCCATCATACTTAACCCTTCTTAGCAATGCAACCATATCAATCTGATCAAACTCTTTTGGAAATGCTGGTTGATAATTGAATCTCAACACTCTCCGAACATCGTCTTCAGATACAATAACATCGGTTTGAAGAATCATTACACGAATCACCGAAGGTACCACCGAACAGTCCACTTGGGCAGAAGTCCAAAACATGGTGAGTAAGTCTTTTTAAGGTGTACATTCGTGTGTAGCAGCATAATATACTCTCGATCGTCTCAAAAAATCAAATATGTCTCCAAAATGAGATCTCCACTTTGCAGACGCCCCGAGATAAGCACAAATGTTGTGTTCGTCGTTAGACTTTAACGCTGCCATTTCTGAAACATTCACAAACACCAATTAACATTAAAATCACAAGATATGATCAAAACCGCTTACAACTGACTCTAATTTGACTTTAAACGTTCAAACGATGAACTTTTTGAAAAAATTGTCAACGGACCACGTCACGGATCACATTGGTAGACGGACCAATCTGGTACGGACGGACCAGAAATGTTGACCACGTACCAGATAAGTAAAATGGACCAGATACGGACCACATTGGCCACGTATCAGATCTGGTATGCCGCGTACCATGTGGTACGGCGGAAGAACAGTTCATCCCAAGAGTAAATCTGCGATTTTAACCATCCAAAACAGTGTTTGTGATGAAATTAACCACTGAGGTTTCATTTTATACTAAAAACCGACCAAGACCATGTGATTTAAACAAGTTGAGATTGTCTCTAACACCCTTAACCAACCCTGGGTTCGGTTTCGCGAAAAACCGAACTTTTAATCTCAAAAATCAAGAGATTGAGATCAGTTAAAATGTAAACGAAGACCATGAGCAGATGCGCCATCCTCATACCTACCTGTAGCAACAAAAATCGTCGAGCAGAGGTTTGTTATACACAGAGAAATCGAGAGAAATCAGTGTCGGGTGATTTAGGTTACGCAGAGAGCTTTCGATGTGGTATGCAGGTTATGCCGAACATGTACCACATTTGACCCTTTTATATGCAAAGTGGTCCGCTGGGCGTACCACATGGTACATCTGGACCACATTTTCTATGAAATTCCCATTTTGCCCTTAAAGCCTTAAACTTGACATTTTACACCCAAAAATCCAAATTTTTCCAAATTGAAACATGATGAGCCGATTCAAGCTTCGATTGTGGTTCTTTTAACAAAAATTTGCCATTCCTGAATTCAGTTGATAAAAAATAAAGTAGAAATAAGATCTTTTTGAAATTTAGCATCTTTATATCAAAACACACTAAAATATTTTTGATTTTTCGAACTTATGCTAAAACACACCTAAAATCTTTTTGATTTTTCTGAAATAAGATATAAAATGCAAAACAGAAATATAAATGCAATAATTTATGTTTTTGTGAGAAAGATCGCAACATGAGATCATACCAGTGAGATGCACTTAACACATTTCAATTTCAACTTAATCAGCATGTAAGCCAAGTAGTCCACGAATACAACATTTTCATGTTTAGTTCAGTCAAATCAAATTAATTTTTACTGCTTTCTGATATGAATTAGTTATATTTATCAAGCACAGAAATCATAGTACCCACAAATTCAGGTAATTGAGAATCTGACTTATGATATTTTTGATTTTTATCTTATTCATCACATAATATGTACAGATATAAGTCGTTCATAATATTTCATGCAAAAAAGAAATCAAAACCCTAAACAAACAACAATCAGGTCGGCCTTGTGAGCACGCAGAGAAAGTCCGATTGTTTAGGAAAATAAGAAAGCAACACAAGTTGAAATTGTATAACTCAACAACAATCAGGTTGGTACTCACGTACTCGCAGAGAAAGTCCAATGAGTTATACGAAACACCAAGAAAAATAAAGCAAAATGTCAAACAAACAACGATCAGGTCGATCTTTCGATACGTAGAGAAAGCCCGATCGTTTGACAAAATAAAGAAAATCAAACAAGTTTAAATCTTTCAAAAGAACGCATGCATACACTAGAACACTTATTTATTTTCTTTTTGTATTTTTCAGCTTATATCAAGATTACACAACCACAAGAATCATGTTACACCATAGATTTCAGGCAAACGTTATGTTTATATCATACTAGCAAGTATCAGATATTGATTGACACATTTAATGAAACAAACAAGAACCTACAGCCTTTCAATCTATTTTATCCATGGTTAGTAACATTCACTAATGTACTATCATTTCTCAACGAGGTTGGATCACATTTCTCAATTTTTTATTTTTCCATTTTGTTATGCTTTTTCATATTTGAATACAAGAAAACACACTATTTTTGTATTTTTCCATAGTTCTCCCCTAAAAAGCAGAAAAATAAAGAAAACACTAAAAGAAAGTAAAAATGATCAACTGAACCAGTTTACTTGGCATTCAACCGAGTAACCCCATTGATTTGCAATAAAAATTAAAAGCGAGTTTTATCAAACGCTTTAGTGAATAAATTAGCCCTTTGAAAATCCATGTGAATTTTCTGCAAATCAATTAGTTTCTTCTCCATAGCAATCACGGATAAATTGATATCTTATGTCAATGTGTTTAGTTTTTGAATGTTGAACAGGATTTTTCGTGATTGAAATAGTAGCCGAGTTATTAATATAAATGGGAGTAGTCAGAAAATTCAAACCATAGTCGCGTAACTACTGTTGTATCCACAGAACCTGTGAACAGCAACTGGAAGCAGCCACATGGTCCGCCTCAGCAGTAGACGTAGCAACCGAAGTTTGTTTCTTACATTGCCAGGACACTAGTCTCTCCCCCAAAAACTGACATCCAGTGTTAGTTGACTTGAAATTGATTTTACAGCCGCCATAATCTGAGTCAGAATAAGCTGATAACTCGAACTTAGTATCATTAGGGTACCAGATACCGAGATCCGGTTTGCCCTTTAAGTAAGTAAAAATCTGTTTTACTGCTACCATATGTGAAGCCTTGGGAGCTGCCAGGTACCTAGCACACAAGCACACAGCAAACATAATATCATGATGAGATGCAGTTAAGTACATAAGGGAACCTATCATGGCACGAAACAATGTCGGATCAACATTGTCACCAGACTCGTCGGGTTCAAGGCCATGTGAAACATGAATAGGTGTACTTAGAATCCGGACATCTCCTATTTTAAAAGGAGCCAAAATATCGGACACATATTTTGTTTGATGCAAAGATATGCCTTTGGCAGATTGATGAACTTGAAGACCCAAAAAGAAACCCATCTCGCCCATAGAACTCATCTCGAACTTCGTTTGCATGACACGCTCAAATTTATTGCATAAGCTGTCATTTGTGCTTCCAAATATAATATCATCCACATAAAATTGGACAAGCAGCAGATCCTTCCCAAACTTCTTTGAAAACAGTGTACAATCCACTTTGCCACGTTTAAATCCATTTTCAAGCAGGTGTGTAGAAAGAGTCTAATACCAAGCCCTTGGAGCCTGATGAAGACCATAGAAAGCTTTGTCTAGCTTATACACGCATTCAGAAAAATCAGGATCATAAAAACCTGGTTGTTGCTTCACATACACTTCTTCACGAATTTTCCCATTAAGAAACGCACTTTTGAATCCATGATGTGCCGCGAAAGCCAGAAAGATCCTGAGAGCCTTAATTCTTGCTACAGGAGCATATACATCATTGAAATCAATGCCTTCAATCTGAGAGAAACCCTGAACCACTAATCAAGCCTTGTTTCTGACGATGATACCACGATCGTCCTTCGTGCATTTGAAAACCCATTTCGTTCCACAAGGTTCTTTAGAATTAGCGGGTAAATCCACGAGATGCTAACCTCCTAATATCTGAAATTGTTGCAATTCTTCCTGCATTGCTTCTACCCAAGAAGCATCTTCCAATGCTTGATCAACATTGGTTGGCTGAACTTGAGACAGAAAACATGAGTGACATACTTCATTCTGAACACCGGAATCCCTAATTTCAGCAATTAAAGCATCAACAAAATTAGCCAATTGATGTCGTGTGCGCACCCCAGAATTCGGATCTCCAATTGTATTCTATTGAGGATGGATGTTATGAATCTTAAGCGTAGTTGAATCAGGAACTTCAATAATGTCTGCATGATTATTTAAATTTGCATCTGCTTCCTCTAAGCTGGAAAGATCACCAAAAGGTAAGGAAACCGGAACCAAAGAACTTGTACTTGGCAGACTAATTGGATCATCAACCGGTGTTGATTCAGCTTCATGAAACGTACTCTCATCATCATCAGACGAACTCATTGTTTCTAAGGTAGAAACATTCTGACTAGATGAAGCAGCATTAGAAATACTTGGAAGCTTTGGAATCCATGAACCAGGAGTAAGTATTGAATATAACATAGCAGCAGCTAGAAGTTCTTTAGTATTCTCATCAGCAGACTCATTATGTGCAGCCGAGAAAGAATCAAATAGATTCTTGTAGTCGAAAGCAGGAATATCAACCGATTTGGGTGTCAGAAAAGTGTGTCTTTGACAATCCACATTCAAATGACTCTCAATTGTTTTTGAAGAAGGAAAGTAAACTCGTTTCATCGGATACTAATACCCAATAAAGATGCCTTCAACAGCTTTAGCTTCAAACTTCCCACCTTCCTTGAGGATCATGCATAAACACCCAAATGGCTCTAAAAATGTAGATTCGGCTTGCGACCCTCAAGTAACTGATAACTTGTCTTGTTTAACCACTTGACAATCAGAACACGATTTAACACATGGCATGCAGTGTGAACTGCTTCAGACCAAAATACTTGGCAGACTAATTGGATCATCAACCGGTGTTGATTCAGCTTCATGAAACGTACTCTCATCATCATCAGACGAACTCATTGTTTCTAAGGTAGAAACATTCTGACTAGATGAAGCAGCATTAGAAATACTTGGAAGCTTTGGAATCCATGAACCAGGAGTAAGTATTGAATATAACATAGCAGCAGCTAGAAGTTCTTTAGTATTCTCATCAGCAGACTCATTATGTGCAGCCGAGAAAGAATCAAATAGATTCTTGTAGTCGAAAGCAGGAATATCAACCGATTTGGGTGTCAGAAAAGTGTGTCTTTGACAATCCACATTCAAATGACTCTCAATTGTTTTTGAAGAAGGAAAGTAAACTCGTTTCATCGGATACTAATACCCAATAAAGATGCCTTCAACAGCTTTAGCTTCAAACTTCCCACCTTCCTTGAGGATCATGCATAAACACCCAAATGGCTCTAAAAATGTAGATTCGGCTTGCGACCCTCAAGTAATTGATAACTTGTCTTGTTTAACCACTTGACAATCAGAACACGATTTAACACATGGCATGCAGTGTGAACTGCTTCAGACCAAAACTTGATCGGTAAATGTGCATCAAATAGCATATTTCCTGCCGTCTCAATCAATGTTCGATTCTTTCTTTCAGCAACTCCATTATGTTGTGGAGTGTACGCCGCACTGAATTATTGTACTATTCCAATAGAATCACAAAAATCTGTCATTTTAGCATTCTTGAACTCAGTACCATTATCAGTACGAATGCGACAGATTTTGTACTTATACATTGATCCAAACTTGGATACTAACTTCTGAATAACATCTAGTGTTTCATCCTTTGAATGCATTGACGCCACCCATGAGAAACGGGAAAAATCATCCGTAATCACCAAACAATAGAAACTTGTAAATACACGGAACGGATCTTACTACTGCATGATTCGGTAAATACGAGAATGCACACGATGTAAATAAAGCTTTGCTTTATTGATTTCACTTAGAGAATACACAATGTCTTAGAGAGAGAGAACACACTCAGTTACACACACTTAAGAGTATAGAATGACAGAACTAGTGAACTCTCTCTAACACGAACTATTTATAGTTAGCAACTTACCAGCGTACCAACTGGCATACCATTTGGTACGGCGTACCAATGGTACGGCGTACCATTTGGTACGACACCTTGGTATGTTGCAACTATGACTCACTCAAACTCTCTAAACTAGATACAATACACGAGACACAACGTAGCATAGGAATATGCTCTAACAAACTCCCCCTTAACGTGTAGTGTATCTAGCTATCTATCTATCTAACAAAACTTCAGTCTTCAATCTTCAGCATCGCTGTGTCCGATCTTCAACTTGAAATCTTGTCAGAAATAGAGCTTGCATGGCTGGATTAATCTTGAACATTCTTTGAACATCAAGATCCACTTGTGAAAGAGAATACATACTCCCCCTTTCACCATGCTTGAGTCTTGTCACACAGAATAACCTGCAATTTCAGAAGACAGAAACGCGACTTTCCTTTTTCTTTTTGAAAAATTAATTTAATCTTGGCGCAAAACTTCTCTTCGAGAATCCAAGATATAGTTTTGAAATCATAATTTTGTATCTTGTATCGATCGGTCGAAAACAAATAAGAAACAAAATCTTTTTGGCTTTTTGAAACTTTATATCAAAACACACCGAAAATCTTTTTGATTTTTCTAAATTTATGCTAAAACACACCTAAAATCTTTTTGGAATTTTCAGACATGAAACAAAAATGCAACACAGAAATGAAATACTGAATCACACACTATTTTTGTCTTTTGCGAGAAAGATCACAACTTGGGATCATATTGGTCATGACATGTTGAACTACAGTTCGATTTCAATTACATCAGCACATAAGTCATGTCGATTACTGGTATAATTTGTCCATCTTAAACTCAGGCACAATCATACTCATAACATCTGGATATGTTATTGTATTGATTTAGATTGCTTTGACCAGTGTACCCCACACTATCAGACATACTCAGATATGTATTTGCTTATTCACACTTTGTGATTTCATTTGTGATTTAATCACATAATGATTGTATTCATGATTCAGTCAACTGTGTTCCATGCAAAAAGAAATAAGAACGTTAAATCGTCTACCTTAAGGTCGATCTTTCGATACGCAGATAAGGCCTCGGATTTAACAAAATAAGAAAATAAAAACAAGTTGAAATTGTATAACCCAACAACAATCAGGTCGGTACTCCCGTACACGCAGAGAAAGTCCGATGAGTTATACGAAACACCAAAGAAAATAAAGCAGAACGTCAAACGAACAACAATCAGGTCGGTCTTGTGGACACGCAGAGAAAGTCCGATCGTTTGACAAAATAAAGAAAATCAAACAAGTTTAAATCTTTGCAAAATGAACACATGTATACACAATGACTTCTCATTTTCTTTTTCACATATCTTTTCTTGATATATCATGAGATATGCATCAAGATGTTGTCCACTTGGTCAAGCATTAGTATTTAATGTGTTTATCACATCTGAATACTTTCTGATTTAATGCCGAGCCTACCAAGCACATCAAACAATGATCTTATGGCTTTTTCATCTATTTTATCCACGAGTCAGACACGTAAGCCAATGTACCATCATTTCCCAAATATGTCGGATCAATTTCTCATTTTTCAATGTTTTTGTATTTTTCTGTTTTTCAATGTTTTTGTATTTTTCCTTTTTCTCCCCCTTAAAATGAAAACTCTATTTTTGGATTTTCATTTTAACAAAAACACAAAGACACTATTTTTGGTTTTTCAATTTTCTCCCCCTAAACTACATACGGAATGTAAAAGAAAGAAAATTGACCAATCGATACTGATACCTTTCAGTTTAAGCTTTCAGAAAAACTTTCAGTTTTGAAATATGAAGCATTCAATTTAAGTTAAG
This sequence comes from Deinandra increscens subsp. villosa, assembly GCA_039602395.1. NCBI lineage: Eukaryota > Viridiplantae > Streptophyta > Magnoliopsida > Asterales > Asteraceae > Deinandra > Deinandra increscens. The sequence continues at coordinate 52,199,200 of JBCNJP010000010.1, forward strand.
CAGGAGACTCCACTATCAGTAACTGCTAGAAGCTTTGAACTTCACAATCACCAACAAGTCTTCTTGAAGAAACCTGCACACTGGTTTTAAATGATTAGTATTCAAATGACCCGAAGCACACAGCTTCTGGTCGACCAGTGTCTTCCACAAAATCATTAGCAGCTTTGGTAACCACCTTAGGTCGCCACTGCATTTTTGCTGTTTCATTTTTAACAGAATCATCATCATGTGATGAACCACCAACACTTGAATCAAATTTGAAAAATTGTTTCATTTTAGATTTTGACTTTGAAGGTGGTGAATTAGTAAAAATTCTGCCTGATTCATCTATAACTGTGGCAGATTTGTTAGAAAATGATCTTTTGGCCATTTCAGGACAATCCTTTGCCATGTGTCCCTTTTGGCGACACTGGTAGCACAAACGATAAGATCGTTGAGAGTGTGGTTTGTCCTGAACTGAATGACATCTATCATCGGAATCAAAACTATCAGAAATATCATCAAAAATTTGAAATCGGTTAGAATGTACCCATTTCGATGTAGGACTTCGAGGTGTGGAATTTGATCCAGATGATGAAGAATCCTTAACTTTTTGAGCATCTCTAGAAGAACTTGCAGACGAAGCCTTCTTCTGAATCTTTCCTCCGAATCCTTTTTCCATTGTAGACATAAACACCTGAGCCAAATGATAAATTTGTTCCAAGCTTGTGTCTTTCTTTTCTTTTGGAGCTTTCTTGGGCATATTCTTCTTGTCTTTCTTTTCAAACTTTTTACCTTCACTACCCAAACCAGAACGTTTGTAACCCGGTAGCTTTGACAAATCGACTTGAGAATTTGAAGGACCAGCTTTAGCAGTGTGATTGAATGAAGCTTTAATATCCTTCAACTTGTTAGCTTCAACCAATTTTGCAGCAACTTGTGCATCATTCAATTCTTTTTCATCTTTTTCAATCTGTTTCCCAGCAGAAACAACTCCCTCATCAGATATAAACCCACCAGATACAAACTTTGAGGTAGATTTATCAATCAAACTTTCCTCCTCTTCCACTTTCTTGTTTGAAACCGTGGATTTCTTCTTCTCAGATTTCTTGGAAATAAATTCAGAATAATCACCAATTGTGTCAGAAGATTTGACATCAGCCAGAGGATCAGTTTGAACCAATGGAGGTGGTAATTGATTAAACTCTTCTCCGCCAAACACTCTTTTGAAGTTCTCATCGTTGCACAAATAACTGGTAAAAGAATGTGAATTCTTCAAGTTATTTAGTTGACGATTCAAATCCAGAACTTGAACATTTAAATCTGATATCTTCTTTTGAGCTTCACCCAAAGCCTTTTCTGATTCTATCAACTGTTCTGAAACTCTGTTAGACAAAGACTTTTCTCTTCTCACTTTATCATGGGCATCAAACATTTCCTGTGTAACTTTTTCCACCTTTCCTTGATAAATCTCTACATTTCTTGTCAACAATTTGTTTTCTTTTGTCAGATCGGTGACTTTATCTTGTAATTTTGACTGGAGAACTTTATAATCATTGTTCGAAACCATGAGTTCATCATAAGCTTTCTGAAGTTCAAAATTGGTAAGCAGAAGTGATTCCACTCTTGCCTTTAGATTTCTTATACAATGCATCAAAATCTCCAATAGCATCCTTTGCTTCGAACTCCCACTTTTCAACCTTTGTAACTAACTCAGCATTTTCATTTTGTAGCTTCGAGATTTGTTCTTTATTGACACTGACCATCTCATCCAATCTTGCTTTTAACTCTAAAACCTCTTCTATCAACACCTTCTTTTCTTGTTCCAACATTGCGTTAGCTTTGAAAATCTCATCAGAATCTTCACACTTTCTTTTGTAACCTTCTATCTCTGCTTCTTTCTCTCTCATGTTCAACAATCAACCCTTCCTTTTCAGAAATCAATTCTTGAATCTTTCTTTCTTTTTTAGCACAAAATTCACATGTTGACTCATACCCACTAACTTCAGAATCACTTGTTTCAGATGCACTTGTTTGAGATTCAGAATCACTTGATTCATCTTGCATAGTAGCCATCAATGCATAATTTTCTGGAGAATGAACTAAAAATGCAGATTCATCTGGAAACTCTGCAGCCCAATCATAACCTTCCTCGGTCACTAGTGCTTTTGCATCTTTATTATGATTATGACTATCTGAAGTGCTTGGTTTAGAAGAAGATTGCTTGCATTCTCGAGCAAAATGTCCTAATTTAGAACATTTGTAACATTTCAATTTAGACTTATCTAAACCCAGTTTGCATCCTTGAAGTATAGAATTCTTGCCATGTTTGTCAATAAACCGTCTTCCTTTTTCAACAGTCATAGCAAACTGCCAATCCAAATCTAATTTATTTAGCTGATCATCATCCATCTGTTTTAGATCCTCCGAAACCAAACCAGAATTACCAATTTGACTAAATATGGATCCAGACGAAGATGATATGAAAGCAGACAACAAAGCAGCTAAATCTGCAGTTGCTTGAGTAGAAGTAGACTTGCTTGATTGATCTATCAGGAATAGTAAAACTGCAACCCGAAGAATAACCAGTATTTTCAGACTTTCCAGCAAGAAAAGCTGTTAACGGTGGATTACTGCTTGAAATAGAATGTGACTTTGTTTTAGCATGAACAGTAGCAGAATTTTCTCCAAAATATACTTCAGGATTCTGAACAGATGGAGTTGCTGACTTTTTCACAAGTAATTCCATTTCCCGAGCTTGTAATTTGCTTATCAGCTGATTGAATGTCCAACTTGAGTAGTTTGGATCATTAGACAACATCATCACAAAATTCTCCCACTTTTCGGGTAGAGCTTCCAGAAATTTCTCCTTTAATTCATCATTTTCTTTCTTAACACCTACAATGTCAAGTTCATTGATCAAATGTGAAAACCTTGCAATCAAATCTGTGATCTTTTCATTCTCACAAAGCCCGAAATTGTCAAACTCTTTCTTCAAAACTTTCTTTCGAGTATTCTTGTACTGATCATTACCCTCGCATCTTTCCTTAATAGCATCCCATAATTGTTTCGACGTTGGAAAATTCTTAAACTGATGCATCAAATCCTTGGGTAATGCCATCGTGAGAAAACTATAAGTTTTCTTTTCTCTTGCGAATACCTTCTTTTCTTCAGGCTCAAAATCACTTATCGACTTTGGTAAAGTATTAGCAATCAACGGATATTCATATTGTTTTTCAATCGGAATCCAACAATCAACATCTTGTGAGTATATGTAAGATTCAAATCTTTTCTTCCAATTATGATAATCTTCCAATCGAAGTAATTTAGGAACTTTCTGGGTTGTTCCGATTTCATTATCATAGTTCATCATGGCTTGCATCGAGGTTTGCATAGCTGAGAACGCTTGAAAATCACTCATCTTGAAGTTAAAAATTAAATGTCAAAACTTCGAACTAAAAAACGGAGGTCTTCCAAGCAGATTTTGGGGGTCAAACCGGAGGGTACTAGCCGTTAGGCGAGTAAAAGTATAGATCTCGTCGAGACGAACGTTTTGGCTGGTATTAGCTCCCGTAACTCTTAACGGTTCTCAAGTTACGTCAGTTTTAGTGAACAGTCACTTTTCTGCCAACGTACCAAAGCTTCTCAGCGGACCAAGAAAACCAGCGTACCAAATACCCAAAGCGGACCAAAAACGTACCAGATCTTCAGCGTACCACCCTACGGACCAAATCAGACTTCAGCGGACCAGAAAACCATCCCAGTTTGAGCAGCGTACCAATTTGGTACGGCGTAACTGCCAGCGGACCAGTAAATTAACCGTCGCGGACCAAACTTGAAGATTGTCTTCCGGACCAGATTTCAGCGTACCAGAAGCTGATGAAGATTGCCTTGCGTACCAGAAGCGTACCAAAGGCGTACCAGCTGTTCTTCGAGCGTACCAACGACGTACGAAACTGAGATCGACGGATTTTTCAAATTTTCGACTTTTGGGACTGGAATTTGATTCAGTGAGGTGCGAAAACTCACTAGGAACACTCAGAAATCATTTTTGACCTTAGAATCACTCAGAATTGAGAAAAATAGATGAAAAACGAAGAAAACCCAAACTTTCTCTCTCTAAAACTCCGAAAATTGACCAAATCACAAGCAGTAGAGCAACCTGGATTGCTCTGATACCACTTGTAAATCCACGGAACGGATCTTACTACTGCATGATTCGGTAAATCGAGAACGAACACGATGTAAATAAAGCTTTGCTTTATTGATTTCACTTAGAGAATATACAAAGTCTAGAGAGAGAGAACACACTCAGTTACACACACTTAAGATGTAGAGAATGACAGAACTATTTAACTCTCTCTAACACGAACTATTTATAGTTAGCAACTTACCAGCGTACCAACTGGCATACCATTTGGTACGGGCGTACCAATTGGTACGGCGTACCATTTGGTACGGCACCTTGGTATGTTGCAACTATGACTCACTCAAACTCTCTAAACTAGATACAATACACGAGACACAACGTAGCATAGGAATATGCTCTAACAAAACTTCCATCAACCCTACGATATGTTGATGAGGATTAAA